>CM040244.1:110790721-111276007 GCA_022545495.1 Chrysanthemum lavandulifolium
GTAGGTGCCATTTTGGAGACAATCTAAGCCATCAGTAGGGTCCTTTGTAGCCAACAATTTCAAACTTGACATCCTGGAAAGAAGGAAAAATGGCAGTGGGTTTGGTAGCCGCAAGAATATGGGTATTGTGAAAGGTTTTTTTTATTATTGATGGTGGGAATGGATGTGTGAAATGCAGGAAGAAGAAGAAGAAAGGAGGAAAAAAAAGAGTTGGGTAAAAAAAATGGTTTTTAAAGTGAAATTATATTTTTGGATTTTTTGGGTTTTGACGGGCAAAATGGGCATTTGGGTATCGGGACAGGGTAATTAGGAAATTTTGTGTTCCGGGAAAGGTTTAAGACGGTTTTCCCAAACCCACTCTAGAAACGTGTCCGGGTCTTCAATTGATCAACAATCGTAGAAAATCACATCCCAAGACCGGCTTTCTCAAAGACTTTTCCGATTTTGGCTCGATTTTGCTTTGCCGCCTGCTTTCAATCCTTTTGTACCGCAAGACATAAAACACACCGAGGATATTTTTAACATATTTTGATCTTATTTGGGTATTTTTAGTCATTTTTTAGGTCTTAGGCGGGTAAAAACGATGAGTGAATAAGCACTCATTAAAAACATTTGTTTGAATTGCAAGTAAATAACAGGCTAACTGGTTTAGTTGCCCCCAAATGGTTTAGTTACTCATAAATTGTTATCTTTTGGCCAGGAAGCGTATGAGTACTAGAGAAGCTTCATTAATTGCATTTGGCCTAATGTGCATTTTAATTACTTGACAAGACGCAACTATTGACCACTTGACTATCCACATTTACTTATATTGACTTTAATTGAGAATAAATTCCATATCACCCCACACACCCCATTTTGGTTATATAAACAGACACTATCTAATTCATTTTCAAACAACTTTTGTCAAGTGACACACACTACCCACAACAAAATTTACTACAACAGAAATGGATAACGATATTTACGACATGGTTAACACTGTGTTTGTGCATGACAATGGATGTGACTTAAAGTTCATAAGTGACATGCATGCAAAGGTGATGGAGCTAACTCACGATGCAAAGGCGAGGGTGAGCAGATCAAGCAGCTGGAGAGTGCTTGGGTCCACTTTGCCGCTGCTTGTATGGAAATCCTATGTGAAATCCAGGATGAGGAGCTAGAGAAAAACAAGACGCTGATGAGGCTCATCAGTGAGACGCGGCTGCAAGTTCTCAAGAAAAGCTCCTTTCTGGCCATGACGCAAAAAATATTAAACCTCTATTCCTAGCTTGTTATGTGCTCTCTCTCAAGTTCTGTCATTGTCATCTTTTTTTGTTTTGGACTCATCATCAATGTTGTTGCTTCATTACTCTCTTTTGTTATCTCTTAATGTAAAATGAAATGAAATCTATTATAAAAAATTAAATTGCGAAGCAATTAGGAAATGGTCGAACTTATACGAATCACGAATAACAAACATATAATACTTTTGGACAAATCTTGAATTAACAACATTATACTACGTATTATTTTTAATCCGTCTTGAACAAACAACTTTAATTTATGAATAACTTGGTTATTTCGTTATACAATAGTAACATTTTTGACAACCCTCCAACAAGATCACCCATGTATGTATTTTAACAATCTCAATTATTGTACATGCCAAACTACCAATTGTTCTAGAGCAAGCAAACATTTTTGATAAGACTGGAATACGTCCGAACGACTATAAGATTACATGTAGGCAATCCGAAATCGATCTTAAGCAAGGGGTGATTTTTGGTGATTGTAGTGTGCGGGTTTGTATATTTTTATATCGATTGGCACATGGTCAATGGTTGCAAGTTGATGATCCTGCTGACGTCGCGCTAGCTTATCGCAAGAAGATGATTGGGTTTTTTTTATAGAGTTAGATTTTATCCTTTGTATCAACAGTTTTTAACTTATCTCCAACAGCACTTTCGTTGTTTTATCATGCACTATCGGTTTTCAATATACGATATTGTATCAAATACATTTTACAATCAAACATATACCATGCCTCATCCATTGATATATTCATTCACACATTAACGCCCATATTATTACACAAACACACTACACATAAAAACGTTAAACAAATAAAGTAACATTTACCCCATTACTATTTCCATATCAAAATCAATGGATCATAAGTCTCATATAATATATAAGTACATTGTTAATTGTAAAAAAATACTACCTTTGCTAATATATAGCAAATCCTCATCAAGATCACATCTGTACACAAGTCAGAATGCCTATCTCCAAACAATCTCTTTCATTAAAAAATTCTTCTAAGCCTTCAGTTGCCTTATTTGATCTCAAACTAAGGTATGCATGCCATTACCCTTCCTAAAAATGTTTATATGTTACCGCTTGGTTCTCACTTGCCTTGACTATATTTTTTTACCATACTTGCTATTCTTATTTGTGTACATTTATATACCTTTATTACAGACGCCTGTGGTCCAGAGTCACAGATCCTGCTTTTGAGATTCACTACGATGGTAACTTCATTCGGTTGCCCAATTTAAGTTATGAGTTTGGCCGAACCCTTGCGCTAAGGTTTAGTAACTCCACAAGGATGAACTTTAATCAAATGCTTGACTTGTTGGCCTACAAGCTTGAGTGTGAGATACGGGCTTTGTATTTTTGCATGCCAAGATTTGTTCTTTCAACTGGTTTGACAATTGTTGAATGTGATAATGATATTAAAAGGATGTATGAACTTGCCGAGGAATATGGATTAATCGGCTTGTAAGTTGCAAATAAACATGATAACTTATCATGTTTATATTATCCTAACCTAACTTTTAATCTTCTTGATAAGAAAACGCATGCAAAGCTTGCGATACATGAGTACTTGTGCAAATTGCTACATCTAAATCTTACTATGATATTCTTGCATGGGAGGAGGAAGAAGGGCGTTCACCTCCCCTAAGAACCCCTCCTTCCCAACCTAGACGTAAAGGAATTGAATTCCAAGGAAAGAATCTTTTCATGTATTTTTTTCATAGCGAAAGTGTTGATGATGCCATTGAGTTCAGTGACGATGAATGGTACTATGGGGGGTTTGTGGGTTGTGTAGCAATGGATGTTGGGTGTCTACTTCCCCACCATATAACCGGGTGCAACGGGTTATGGAATACGATGATGCCACTTTAACGAATGTATCGACAAATTCTCTTCCAAATCAGGTTTTGTTGGATGCAGGATCTTCTTCAGTTCCAAAATAAGTAGGGACTTGTGTCAAGGCAGGTATGGCTATAAGGTTTTGAGGAAACCGTATGCAAGGAGGCTATGCTTTGAAACACCAAGAGCGGGTTTACGAAAGTTCAAGATGTTGAGGTATTTCAAGGCTCTAACAAGAGATCGACGTCGAGAAGGTTCGAGATTAAAACCAACTTGGTATTTAAGGAACGGAAGGTTGGAGTGTAGGTATTGTTATGCAACATGCTAATGGTGTTGTTAACGTTTACATGCAGTTGTATTAACATTACTTTAAAGTCAAAAAAGGTTGTCTAGTCTAGCCTTTTTTGTAAGGCAACGTCTATGCATTGGCCACGTGCATGGTAACTATCTCTTCCTGGTATAGTGCTCTATCAAGACTTGTTTGTGTTTACCCACTTTGACTTTATAAAAAGGCACCAAAAAAATGTATTTGACAGTTTTACAGCTTGATTATACATTTTTGCATATTGTTTATCAAGTGTTTGTATTTACCCACTATTTACTAACAACATGTTTATGTTAGTTGGTCTTCAGCACTAGCAGTACTTGTAACACCCTAACCCGACAAGGGTAGAAGTGTCACATTCTGGTGTCATATCAGAACATACAATTTAAAATTTTGTAAACGGAAACCTTATAAAATAATTTACCAAGTCATATAAACGAATGACTTACAAAGAAAATACAAAATCCAATATGTCCCAAAACAAAATAAAATCTAAAAACAATAACTCTTCAAGTTAAATCCAAAATGATAAGGTAACTAAGGTCAGTCTACTAAAATAATCCAACTCTCAGCCCATCAAGCCCATCTTCAAACCTAAAAACCTGCCGCAGGAAAAGAAATGCGGCTGAGCTTAAAAAGCCCAGTGAACAGATATAACATAACAAAAGCTAAACGAAATCAGAGATACAAATGAAATAAGGAAACTGATAACAAGGTCGCAACAAAACACAATTATACAGATATCCAGAAGGAACAGATAACAAAGGAGAACGAAGCAAAGCGAGGCATCGATGACATACAAATAAGCACATACAACAGGCATACAAGGAATCAGGAAATAAGACAACACATAAGCCAAATGGAAATCTAAAAGCTAGCGGAAGCAAGTAATTAGAAAGTGAGCATGGCAATCACACAAGTCAAGTAACCCACAGTCAATAACATAACAATATCATAACATAAATAAAATCATGGCAGATCAACAATAAGCAGATAAGGATACTAACGGAAGGTCATAGTCCACGAGATCAACTGAACGAAGACATACATGATAAACAAATAACTTGACTGCTTTCACACAAGCATGGTCACTAGACAAATCAAAGAGTCACATAATAGTATGATAAACGGTTGGTCAGTTACTAGCATGACAATAGGGGAATAAACCAATCACATATTAATCATATAGTAGCAGGGCAAACGATAGTCACGTAAAACACGTAATAAAGATAATCAAATTCAATAATCACATAATAACCCGAAGACGTGAGTGGAATGATAGTCCAAGCAACGGAATAAGAGAGTATGATGATCAATGGAATGGAGTATATATAACATGGTAGTAGAGTGAGTCACATAAGGGTACCGGATAAAGATAATCAATACGTAATATGATGCGTTAGGAATTATGTATGTACAATATAGGTATATCAAGAGTGTAAGGTCCGCCGTAAATCCATCCCGAGCCAATAAAACAAACCAATATCAATAGTGGCAATAGTCGCCAATAGTATCCAATAGTAGCCATTGTATTCTGGAGGGCACCCTAATACCAAACCAATAGAGGGAGACCTCAAGAACCAATGGAGTAGCTAGCTCCCAAATGTGAGGGGTGTAATGCACACACGCACCGCATCACCAAAACATATCATATCATATCCAATGCAAATCAAATCAAATCAAATCTAGGATGCATCATACCGCAATACAATAGTGGCCAATACAATATCCAAGCACGCAATAATCAATACAATAATGGGGACGTGTGTAACATCACCAGACACACTAGAGTCATGACATTGGTGCATCAATGACACGAACATGAAACCCCATACCTAGTTAATGGCTCGTATCAAACCGACAGTCGATAAAAGTTCAAAGTGTAGCAATGTATATGTCTTCATAAGCAAATGTGCAATATAAATAGTTCACAATTAAGAGGTTCATAACAATAGTTCAATATCAAGATCCAATATCAATATTTCAATATCAAAGGTTCAATAGCATAGATCCAATAGCACAGGTCAATAGCAACAGTTCAGTAGCGAAGGTTCAGTAGCAAGGGTTCAGCAACAATGGTCGAATAGCAATGGTCAAATAGCAAAGGGATCGATATCAAAGATTAAATAGAGGGTCAATAGCAAGGAATTATAGCAATGAAATATCACAAGCAAAGTAAATTCGAGGGATCAAAAAGTCATGAGAACCCCTACTGAAAAGGGATAGAATATCTGTACCTTAACGCCAATGAAAGGAAAGCAAATGAATGAATGAACACAAGGAAACAACTCCACGTCTTCTTCAACGAATCTACATGGATCACGTTTTGTATAATACTTATTAGCTCATTTAAGTCATAACGGATTTATTTCTTATATAAATCGACATTATTTTTTAGAGTTATTAAGTTTATTCTCATTTTTAGTAATTGACCAAATATATACTTTAGGTAATAATTAATAATTAGCCAAACTTAGGGTTACAAATGATAAATGGTAATTTGAAGGTTTAATATGACAATATAGCAATATTAGAGGTCAAATATGATATATTCTAAAATTAGGGTAAAAATGACAACTTGCCAAAGTTTAAGGTTTGATGCGCCCATGACCAAAGTCTAAGGTTTAAAATGTAAAATAAACTTAATATTTAACATATTTCAATTTTAGTTTAGAATTCTCAAATTCAATGTTAATGTTATACATGTTCGATCAATATTCAAGCTCGTCATGGTTCAAACAATCAACATTCACGACTTAGTAAAATATATTATGATTAACCCCGCTTGACTCCCGACACCCTTTCAAAACACTAAACGACCCAACCGTTGATCCCGCGATCACCTTAAAACTCACCCTCACAAGACCTTGCCTATATCATATTAATAAAGCTTATAAATTATTCATAGTCACTTTTTACGTATCTAAGAATTTTAAAATGTTAAATGCATATAGATTTTACCTAATGACCTATCTATAAGCATGTACTTTGTATCAGAATATAGCTTATGGATTTTATTACAGTGATGTATGTTGATTCTTCTATATTATACAAATCATAGTTACTTTCAACGATACCCTTTTGAAACAAATTACACGCCCAACGAGACTACATAACATATACATGTGCATGATCAAAATCGACCCTCTATTTCCTTTTTTTCCGCTTGATCAGTTCAAACTTCGCTTGAGACCCAACAGCTTGTACTCACAGATTAAATTATGAATGGTTTTATTCGAACTAACTAATCGGATAGCAACATCTCATGACTAAATATATGATTATTAAGCGATTATGGCCAAGATTTACCTCAAAACCACGAACTGAAACTTGACTCCACAATTACTAACTCGAAACTCATGCATAGCCACGATATCAATACCACATAAAACACACCCCTCGACCACATGCATTTAGAGGCCAGGTTCGCCCATGTTCGATTTCCACCGACATCACAAATTTTACCAGTGCTCACGAACCCAACTAAACAACAATCTCTAGGCCAAACCAGCGAGCTTTGTAGCGTGAACGTGTGGAAGGAAGACGAGGACCAAACGAAATTGAAACCAACACCTAGAACTCTTCGACCTAGGAAAACCACGACCAACCCACTCTACTCGTATAAAGAACCCACGATCGGGATGACCTTATTATAGCCTCCCTTGTGCCCACCTTAGATCGAATGGAGAAGAAAGAGACTAGTTGAGCCGTCACTTTGTAACCTAGGGTTTTATGTGTGAGATTTGAATGTGCAACTATAAGTAAATAAAATAAGAAGGAAGTGGGAAATATAGGGGTGTTTCCAGCCGAGCAAATGGGATGGCCAGGACCAAGTCAAGTGTTTAGTTTTGGGCTTTCAATTTAGATGTACTTTTCCTTGACTTGCATGAACATATTCGGCCCATAAATATATTTTAGCATAAGTATGAGTTGATTATTTGATCTTGTGCATTAGGTTTAAGATTTAGTTATAAGATAGATTAAAATGGTATTTAATGAGCATTGACATAATTTACGTATTTTATAAGTATTAACTTTGAGGGGTAAAATAGTCTTTTCACACGCTTTAGACTTTTAGGGTTTTACAACTCTTCCTCTCAGAAAAAAAATTTCGCCCTCGAAATTGAAGTCGCAGGGTACACAGAGACGCATTTGAGTTTAAGGCGCATTTAGCAATCCATAAGTTCGCATAATCGTAATAATTTTGGGTCCAAAGCGCACAAACCTATACAGAGAGGTACAAAATTCCAAACGAATACGAGGAGGAAAATTAACGGTATAAGTCCTAGTCCATTCACGCACATCCCTGTGCATTTCCTAAGACGTCAGATGACTTCAATAAGTTCAAATTATATGATCTCGGTATTATCACGTTGATCAAAGGCCATAGTACTTGCATCACATAACAAGTTCTTATTGTCATCATATTCTCCTCGGGTCATGACAAACCACATAACCAATATCACATCCAATGATAACATACGATAGCAAGCATCAAACCAAAGCGCACTGATCCACATACATACAAAGACATAACACATCAAAACAACTTACCATACCACAAAAGAGAGAAGGCCACCAACTTGATCGAAATGGCTCCTCATGACTCATTATCGACGATCCGTAAATAAAGCGAGCAAAATATCAACCGCCTCAAAACGTGTGATAAACAAATCGAGTAACACAAGTCGCGCCTAATCATATGAAGTAGATGAACCTTCTCACCACCAGCTAATTCTTGTCTCCGCTTTGCGCCTTTGGTTGATTCGCTCAGCCTCCTCCAAAGAACATCCTCATGTCTCCAAAGAAGATTGCAACAAAAGGCTTTCGCTCACGAACCTCTCAAGTTTAGAACCGCAAAGAACGCAGGTCGGCACCATCATCTTTGACTCCACGATTAGTCTCTACCTAACGATCGACAAAAGGATGTGCGAAGACAAAATAAACAAAATTCGATGCGAAAAGAAGAAGGCCAAATTAGTGAAAACAAAAGAATATTGAAGTCAAATCGAAAGACAATAAAAGGAAACGAATGCGATCGTAATGCACGGAAGCCTAATGTCTACCCAAATCACAGTCAATCCTACGATCAACAAGACGAAACTCGGCTCTAAACTATAATTGTAACACCTCAACCCGACAAGGGTAGAAGTGTCACATTCGTGTCATATCGTAACATACAATTTAAAATTTTGTAAACCAAGCCTTATAAAATAATTTACCAAGTCATATAAACGAATGACTTACAAAGAAAATAAAAATCCAATATGTCCCAAAACAAAATAAAATCTAAAACAATAACTCTTCAAGTTAAATCCAAAATGATAAGGTAACTAAGGTCGGTCTCGCTCGAATAATCCAACTCTCACCCATCAAGCCCATCTTCAAACCTAAAACCGCAGCAGAAAAGAAATGCGTTGAGCTTAAAAAGCCCAAAGGAATGATATAACAGTAACAAAAGCTAAACGAAATCGAGATACAAATGAAATAAGGAAACCGATAACAAGGTCGCAATGAAACACAATTATACGATATCCGTATGAACAAATAATGAGAGAGAACGAAGCAAAGCGAGGCATCGATGACATACAAATAAGCACATACAATGTGCATACAAGGAATCGTGAAATCGATGTTGTTCCCTATTCACTATCGCTTAAAAACAATTTAGTACTTAAAAAAATTTAACAAAGGATTAATAACTCGAAAGTAATGTAAGTAACACATACAAAGTAATTTTCAACATCATATTCTTATTAGAAATAAATCAAAGAATGCTACCCAAGTACTTACTAATAGTACTGGGATTGAAATGACAAAGTTTGGGTGACTCTCTAAGCTCGTGCTAAGTCCGAGCACAACTCTTAGAACCCACCGAGCTTGCTCAAGGATAAAGTTGTATTTGGAGGAATGAAAAGTTGGCTTGTGTGTATGTGTGTTTTACAATTCACAAGCTTAAACTTTTCACTCATTCTCTTATGCTATTTATACAAGTATGATTTTAACTTTAACCTAGAAGACAAATACATTGATCACAGAATCACGAATATAGATATATTCGATTATCGCTTACTTGCTATTAGTAGTCAGCAAGTGCCGCCTTTCCTAACAGAGAACTTTAGTATCGCCGCTACTATAAATGAGAAGATATCACTCCATCTTCATTGCAGCTCACAAATTTTACACCCTCACCAACTCTCTGTTGCATTCTAAGCCGTGCACTTTGATCTCGTGTTGAACTCAACTCTTTTCCTTTTGCCTGGATGCTTGTGGTTGAGATCCTTGTAGTGCGCCAAGGCAGTGAATTCAGCTACCGGTGCATCTCTCGACCTTTCATATCTTTTGTCGAGCATCTTCATCGCCTTCTTGACCACCTTATTTTGCTTCTTTCCAATGATCGGACCAAGTTCATCGAGTTCATGATCCCAAAGTCGGTGAATTTTAGGGGATCATGAACCTCAAAGTGTCTTTTGTCATCCCTCTATAAACATTCATAGCCAATGGTTTGGTGTTGGGAATAATCTTGACATCCGTGATTTTTCTGTGAGTTTTCTTGGTGGTCATTGTCCGCCAGTATTCCTTAACTCGCTTTGCCCGAGAGCTTCAGCTTTTCTTTTCTTTTCTTCCAACCGCTTTCTCATTTCAAATGTATCCGAGCGACTGAGCTTCCTTGAACTTTTGTCCCGCCTCGACCTTTTGGAGCTTGCTTGCATCTAATCCCATGTTCTCGCCTTCTTCTACGACAACCTTTCCAAAGCTTCTCTGTCCTTTTCTCTTCCTCGCCTAGTTTCATTCTTCTTCTTCTTTAGCAAGATGTTTACTCACCGTTGTGGTGTGAGGTGTATTCAGTGTCGCCGATTTTATAAGGAATCTTCTGTGCTCAGCGCTTGTCATTTTGCCTTCGCCTTTGTCCCGGCCCGAGGAAGATGATGCAACTAAGGGTGGTGTTGTTGTTGTGACCGCTGTTGTTGTTGTTGATGTTTGTGGTGGTAGTGAGGATATGGGTATTGCAGACTGCGCGTATGATGCGGGGCTACCGACATCGAGGTGTTTGCCCCTCGGTGTGAAGAGGAGTTTCTTCAAGAAGATTCTCCCCTCAACTATTGCCTAACTTCGAGAGGGCAAGAGTTGGAGTTGGTGCCGAGGGACGGAGCCGCTTGACCTTGAAGGCCTGATATATTTCAATGATCATAGCTTTAATCTCTCAAGTATCCGCTGAAGACCAAAGGACCTTTGTATCCAAGTTAGCCCGAAAGCTCCAAAGCAATCATCCGGGGACCAAGATTCCGTGCCATGGAAGACGAGGCCCGAGCCATAGCAACACCGGTGTTTAATGAGTCCACCGAGGTCTCAAGACACCGAACTAAAGATCGGAGACCACGAACATTGGCGTATTGGAGCATTTCAACCGCCGAGCTGAGTTGAGATGAGTTCTTCACATACACCTCGGTGGCTTCTAGTACTTTGGCATTTTTTGTCGGGTCTTCTTTAACAAAGATCCCCGATTTCATCAATTGTAACTCCACATGATCAAGATGCTTGAGAAACTTAACCGTGTTTTCATCTAGTTTGATAAGGTGTTGGTACATGAGATCTCGTGCTCATGAACATTTTCATTGAAGTGAGCACATCGATCAAGATCGCCAGAGGCCGCCGCTTCAAGTGTTGATCCCAAAATTGTTCAAGAACCCTAGTGTATAGTCTCTTTGAGGCTTTAGTGATCCATCGAACCGCTTGTCTTTCGTTGATCGGAAGAATGTTGTCAAACGGTTAAATTCCCCGTAGTCGGATGATGAGGAGTCTCGAGTCATTATCTTCCGGATGAAATGGCGACTCAAGATGCTCCTTTCGATCGCCGAGGCTCTTGTTCGTATTGAACCTCGCGTCTATTTCTTCTCCACCGATAAAATTTCATCTTCGCCAAGAAGTTCATCCTCCGAGAATAGAATACCGTGACATCAAGAATTGTGAGCAAGGGTTGGTGATGGTTCCATATCGGCGGTATATACCCTTCGAGTCTTTGTCCCCGTTGACCCCTCGATACATCGCGGAGTTTCCTCTGCCTTCTCCGGATTCGTGATTGGTTTTGGGTTCCGTGATCGGCGGGTTGTTTCTTTCCTCCGAGTCTTTGTCCCCAGTGACCCCGAGACACCGTGGGTGTTTCCAGCTGCCTTTGGCGGAGTCGATTGTTGTATCCATATAAGCGGGTTGTTTGTTTCCCGAGTCTTTGGGATCGATCGCTGTGCCTCGCACAAAGACTTGGATTTGTTAATGTCATCATCAGCGTAGTGGAAGGCGCGCCCCTACCACCGGGTTGTTTGTTTCCTCCGATCTGGGGAGTAGAGGTGTACCAAGGGCACCGACCGTGATTTATCGTGTCCTTCATTGTAACGGGGTGGTTGTTGCTCGTTAGTGGGTGTCTTTTAGTCTCGGCTTTTGTGCCTCTTAGGTCAGGTTCTCAAGCCTCGTGGCCCCGAGACGTTGGTTTAGTCTTAGTCCCACCGAGACTTCCTTTCTTTTAGGAGCAGGTTTGAGACATCGATCCACTTTGATTGTTTACAAGAATCATGCGGGCCGCCAATTCAATGGGAGTGACAAGGGATGGGTCCTTTGAAAATTTGATGGGCTCAGGATGCCGTGTAAATTTCAAATTTTCATCCCGAGTATAATTTGAACCCAATAACGATTGCAAAGCACAAGAGACAAACATAGGATACGAAACGTATTGTCCCTAGTTTTGCTCAGAGCTTCATACGAGATCACCAAATGATCTCCCTATAGTCGAAAGTGACCCTATTCATCATAAGATATGCCATCATCAATCGAATAGAGTTAACTTATTCAATGGATGAGTGGTTCCCGCCGAGGACCCGAATCAAAAAGCGAAGAGGATCCTCCAAGCCACGGGAATGAGCTTTTAGCGATCGGGGTCTTGTCCAAAAATTTGGATCTAAACAATTTGTTTTAACCCATCCTTCATCGTGGAGGGTTCAGATGGGCGACATAAGTACCTTTGTTATAATTCCAACCTCGCTGAAGTGCAAAACGCTTTGTAATCCAGGGTGTATTGTTGCCCCCATTAAGACCGAACTCGATAAGATACTCCCGAGTGGTCTAAGGTTATTCTCATCGCAGAAGGTGTCGGGTCAGGTTTTAGTCAGAGCCCAAAACTCCCGAGGTAGTTCGGGTACAAGATCGAGGACATTTTACAAAGGCCGCTTTTGCGGGCGCTGAATAAAATTTTTATAATGTCTTTATAGGTTGGGACATTTTCGTGGTATTCAAAATTTCCTATGACATTATTTGTTTTAAATTCAACATTAGTAAGATCCCCTACCCACTGAGAAGCAAACTGGAGAGATTGTGTTCTAGCCATTTCTATTTAATAAGATTTTAGGGTTAAAAAAAATGTTTTGACTAGAACAATCAAAGTATTTGGATCTCTCAAGTTTGTGATGAAAAAGTTTTGTAAATGTTTACAAGGAGGGTTTTCCAAAAGAGGTTTTAAAGATTTTGAGAATACACAAATTTTTCTGGATTTGAGAAAGGATTTTGACAGAGTTTAGTTGTAGAAAATAATTTGTGTGTGTTTTGTGGTTTTTGAAGAGGTATTTATGTAGTAGTGAGAGGGTGGTTTTATATAAACGCGGATATGTAAAGATCATTTTGAAATCGCTTGATATTCCACATTTAATGCCACCCACCACATCACGCAAAGAAAATCCGCCTTTCAAGGAAAATAGTTGCAATGCACAAGAAAGTGCACTTTAGCAAGAATAAAATATCCATAGGATATTTTATGTGAGAAGGCATTTAATGCCAAGTGGGGTGAGGTAAATGATGATACTCCTGACAAGAAGACATGTATTCCTATATTAAATTGTTGGGATTACCAACCTAGGACATTTAAGTAACTAATACTTGGAGCATTTAGTTACTCATTCAATGCTTTCTGTGGGGACCCCGAGTGAGTCTTACTCATTCAAATGAGAGGTTTGTTTTGATGTTCAGGGAGAATGAACCATTTCGTAGAACTTATCGAGATTGGCTTCCGTGACACCGACTTTCAATGTCAAGCATTCCCAACTCGCCTTTCGCCTCAAGGAAGGTTCATCCGTGGTTTTGTAAAGATATCACCGCTTGATATTCGTGAGGGATGAAATGAAGTTCAATGTCTCCTTCATTATGCGATCCTCGATGAAGTGATATCCGATATCAATGTGTTTGGTTCTTTGGTGGAGGACAGGTTGTTGGAGATTGCAATAGCACTCGTGTTATCACGTAAAATGGGCACTATTTTGTAATGGATGTCATAGTCACCGAGTTGACTTTTCATCCATAATACATTGGCACAACATCCCGTCATAGCCTACATATTCAAATTTTCCACCGAGGACATAGCCATCGATTGTCGCTTTTAGCACTCCAACAAACCGCCACCTCCAAGAAATTGACAGACCCCGAGGTGCTTTTTCTGTCCATGTTGCGCCAAGATAATCGTAATCGAGTAACCCTCGAGATCAAACCCCGAGCATTTTGGATAATAGAGTCCAAGGTTCGGGGTTCCCTTGTGTACCGAGTATTCTTTTGGCCGCAGTGAGATGGGATTCTTTAGGATTGGACCGATATCTTGCTATTAGATGATCGAGAATTGGATGTCCGGTCTCGGCGCTTAGATACATTAGTGAGCCTACA
This sequence comes from Chrysanthemum lavandulifolium, assembly GCA_022545495.1. Taxonomy (NCBI): domain Eukaryota; kingdom Viridiplantae; phylum Streptophyta; class Magnoliopsida; order Asterales; family Asteraceae; genus Chrysanthemum; species Chrysanthemum lavandulifolium. Next base: position 110,804,880 of record CM040244.1, read on the forward strand.
ATCCTCCGAAATGAGTTTGATTGACCGACGGCTGCCGAGATCGTCCAAGGTTGTTGGAGGGTGGTTGAGCTCCAGACAATCAAGTTTAATCACACAAGTCGACCACTTGTGAATGGCCAACCGTAATAAACTTAAAACACCGAACCAAATGCAATGAAGATCGTGGAGAATATAATGGATTCCCGTCGTTAAGTCCCACCTGAGACTCAATGGTGTATCAAAACTTATTCAGATGATAGAATGATCACTAAGGATAGTGACCAAGAAGGATTTAGATTGAATTATTACACCACCGATTGATTGGAATGGAATGGATACGCAATTGGAAAGCACAACAATCGATAAAAGAAACCTAAACGCCAGACGCTTAAAAACCACGTAAACGCATAAAATAAAAAGTGAGATCTAAGAAATAAAAGACCTAAAAATATGAAAATAACATTTTGGAATCCTAAAATAAAATAAAATTATTAGAAAAGAAAATTATTTTTATAACTATTAATTTAATTATTATTAATTAAAACTATTTTAAACTATTTATAAATAACCTAAAATAAAAGAAAATATGAAATAAGGCTAGAAAAATAAGATTATGATTCGTAAAAATCTAAAATATTATAAAACTTATTTTAAAACTAAAATATATTTTTACACTTTTATCTAATTATTATTAATTAATTATTATTTAAAATACACTTAAACACTAGAAAATATAAAATAAACCCGAAAAATAAAATTTCAACTTGGAAAAATCTAAAATATGATAAAACTAATTTTAAACCGAAAAGATATTTTTATACTTTTAATTATTTATTACTAATTATTTAATACTTTTAACTATTTAAAATTATAATAAATACTAAACAGATTAGGAAAATTATGAAACTTTTTCTAAAAATAACTTATGATGACGTAAAACTAAGAAAATTATAAAAACACAAAGTGCTTAATAATAAGATGAAAAGAAAATCAAAAGCTAAAACTATTAAATAAATGCTATCACTATATTTAAATTGATGTTTTTCTGGTTTTTCTTTTTGAAAACTACTTAACTACTTAAAATAAGAAACTTTAATAAACACAAAAATTTTACTACTTAACAATAAGCTGTTGACAAGCTTATGAGCTTAACAGATATGCTTATGAGCTTATTTTGGTGAAATAAGCTCAAACAAGCTCAAACAAGCTCACAAGCTGAAACAAAAGATAAAATAAGATGCAAGAAGTTACAAGCTACTCAAATAAAGCCAAAAGACACAAAGAAGCAAGCTGATAAGCTACTAAAACGACAATAAGCACTTATGATCAACACAGACATGGGACAAGGTTCGAGCTTATTGCAAATTTCTAGTAAATAAGCTACAAAATGAAAACTTAAGCTTAGGACTTCAAGATGGCTTGGTTGACTTTCCAAAGAACTAAGAATCACAAGCTTTGACTAAATAACAAGCTCCGTGAGCTTGTGAAAGTATTACTTCGATCGCGTGCACGTAGCACAATTTTGAAACAGTGTCTAAAAGAAGCTAAGATATAAGCACTTCATGTACCTATCGAGAGCGAATAATTTAAACACACTATTGTATTTTATTGATATTAGGTGCGATTGGTAGGATCGACTTGCTTACAATCGAAAGAGAGGATTCATTATATAGAATCCGTAATCATAAACACACAAAACATACTACCTAACCCACTAGACCGTAGATAACGGTAGGCCCTTCCATTATTCTAACTTTAGATAAAAGCACCATAATACACACTAGCCATAAACTTTTGAAAAGGAGAACCACGGGTCGCACGCCATGTGGGACTCTCTTCTCGAAGGAATCTTGACAAATTTGCACACAATAATTTACATATCCGCTATTGCTTACGTAGGAGCTTCTAGATTACATACCCATCGATTCATCATACACATTAGGGATCCACCGTAGTATGGTAAATACCTAGTATTTTCCTCTTCATGATCGATGTCAGACGGTATGATTCCAAGAGTTTACGGCTCTTCCCAAGATTTCCTTCAATCCATGACGCCTCACGAGATTGACGGCCATACATCGGAGGCAAAATTATCGCCGCCTCGGTTCCCGCATATTTGTCCTTTACATTGCGTGATCATGTGCTTCTTCGATTGTCAGTAACCATCTCGAGGAGTGCTTTTTCTTCAATTTCGCCTTGCGATTCTTCGTAGGCATTAGTCGCTCGGATGTCGATTGGTACATGTTGTTTGCTTCTCTTTGGATGTTTTGGCACCGGTGGAGATTCTGTCGAGGCGGGTTAAGGTTGAGTGGCACGTCCGAGATCCGGGAAACGGCTATAGAGGTTTTCGATCCTCCTACGTGAAGTACCATGTCGGCTTTCTTGAGATTGTTTCAAGCTCGCCTCCTATCTCCAGCTGGTCTCATCGCCATCGCCGCCGCTTTGATGACTTTCTCCATCTTTGAGTTCAGATCCATGTTGCACATACTGTAACACAAGCATTAACAAGACGGGATAAAGAATCAGCTAAAACATTATTTTTTCCGTCTATGTGTTCTATCTTTATGTTTATTCCAGTTCCAGTGATTGCATCAGCGAACTTCATCCATCTGACTCTAGAGGCTTTATTACTATTGGATTTGTTGTAGAAACTGACTATGGCACCACAATCTGTTCTTATTGTGATTTCTTGCTTATCCAAATAGTATATCTTCATTTTTTCCAGAGTGTTGATGCAGGCGTTGATCTCCGCATCGATGGTTGACTGAACTTTATCAAACTTTCCACTTGCATAAGCACAAACTTTCTCTGTGCTTCTCAGATCTTCTTTCTTCTTTTTCCATTTAACTATTCCTCCCCAGCCTTCCATGCATCCATCTACTTCAATTATTATATAGGCGTCTTCTGGTGGAATTGACAAGTCGGGCAAATTCTGGACTTTGTTTTTAATGTTCTCGATGATCTCGTAATCAAGGTTTTAACCTCTTGTCTCCATGGGTGTTGGTTTTCTCAGAGTGGTCTTAATGATTCCTAGTTTAGGAATATGTTGTCTAGTGTAGTTGAGAATTCCTGTGAAGGATCTCGAGACCTTTCTTCGCCTTGAGGCTTTCTTCATCAAAGTTTATGATATGTGGTTGAAGCTGAATGCTTCCTTCTCCAATAACTACTCCCAGAAAGTCTATCTTGGGGACTGCTATCTTCATCTTGCTTGGAGAGAGAATAAGACCATTGTCTTCACATATCTTTAGCATTTTGGTGAGGTGATGGGCATGTCGTTTTTCCGCCTTTGAGAATACTAGTATATCATCAATGTATCCGCTATGAAGTCTTCGTTCCAAAGAAAGCATTTATTCATTTTTCTTGAAAAATTGCGGGGCATTCTTTAGGCCAAATGGCATCACTAACCATTCATAAAAGCCGTTGGGTGTTATGAAGGTCTCGTATTGATTCTTCCGCCATAGCCACTTGATGAAATCTCGACTTCAAATCGAACTTGAGAAGATCTTAGCATTCTTCACCTTCCGAACAATAGTGTTGATTCCTGGTAATGAGTATTGGTCTTGTACGTATTATCATTAAGAGATACGTAATTAAATACCAATCTTTCCTTCCCTTTGTTTCTTTTCCTGTGACCGATCAGCGCTTGTTCCCGACCACGAACATGGCACGGGTTCTGCGCTCCTTTTGCTTTCTCTTATGACCCCAATGTAGAAGAGCATTGATGTGCTTGATAAAGGCGCTTCCATGGTCGAGTGACATCCTTTAGTGGTTTGTCTTCAATTGTGATATCTTCATTAATAATATCCAGCTTGCACAAAACTTCATTCTTTTCCAATGCTTCAAATGGGTCTTCTCCGATGAACCCTTGCTTCTTCAATCTTTCAAGAATTGGTGTAATTTATTCATAAAGTTAGGGCTAACTTTATAAATAGTCTCGAAGTCGTTAGCGCTGATACTCATCTTCATCCATTCCCAATTCTTCTATCGCCACTTGATTAACTTCTATATGGTCGGAGGTTTTAAACTTTGTGACCTTCTTGTAGATTGTGATTTCGTCACCTTGATCCTAATTCCTCCTTGCATTGATCTTAAGAAGTTAACTCCTATCAACATTTGTATGCCATCATTGATGTTCATGTCAAGAACATAAATCGCCAAGACATCAATTTGTTACCCTCAATGGCAAAGTATCCTTTTGACCTTGCGCTTAGCTTGTTGAGAATCGAGGCCATTAATAATGATACTGCCGATCGCCCAGGGCTTTTCCGACTACGGCTTTGTTGAGGTAACATGATGTCGCCCTGTATCGATTATCGCTTTGTCCTCAAGAATTTACATTCTGTGGATTTCAATTCAACCGATACATTGTACAACCGATTTACAATTTTCTTGATCTTTGGTGGTCCTTGTATGCCTCTCGCATTCCTTGCGCTTCAACTTCTATGACTACTCCCCGCTATCTCTTTGAATATCGCTTGAGGACTGCGTGCCGGCTTGCTTGAGTCGCTTAATTTCTTCTTTGAGTAGTCCGACAGCCACATCCTTTTCTTGAATCCTTCTCGATCATTTCTCTTTTCTTTTGGACCAGTTTGATCGCTTTTTCCATCTTTCTTCCATGGTGGCCATTTCTCCGAGATGATCTTGATTCGTGTCTCGCAACTTTTTATAAGGGCTTTGTCTTCGATCTGCTTTCTTTACTTTTGATCTCGCTTCATAGGCCTTTGTTTTATCATAGAGTCGATCATTCTTTTCGCTCGTGGATCGAAACTTTTCTTCCATGGATCTTATTGCATCCTTTGCTGTTTGAAGATCCACCTCCTTCCTTTTAAGCTCCTTATTTTCCTCCTTAAGCTTTTCTCCGAAAGCTTGCCATTCAAGTCCTCTTTTACGCATTTCTTCTGTTTTGACTTTTTCTGTTGCTAATTGAGTCTTCCATTCTTCTTCTTTTTGCTGGGCTACGAACTCATCCTTAGCTTGCATTTTTATGAGAGACTTGATTTCTTCATCCTTTTCCTTTATCATTTTTAATAAAGGACCTTCATTTGCCTGATTATCAGCCTTGGATAAGCGTTGAAAATATATTTTCGGAAGTTCTAAGAGGCGAGGTCTAGAGTAAGGCAGCAGAGGGTAAGACCTGAAGACCCGATAACTGAATTAAGGGAAAGAAAGTTTTCAAAAGTGCTGGATAGTTTTTCTGAATTAAAACTGGATGACTTTTATGAATTATCAAAAGGTTTTTGATTATTTAATGATATGAGCGAAAGATTCAAAAAGCAATACAGGATTGGTATGATCATGCCCGGACGGCGAACCTTGAATACTTAAACTTATCTGAAGTTTCACATCCAAAATTAAAAGATATTAGAAATAATATTGATGTTATCTATGATCATTTAAATTTGTCTGCAAAAGTAATTATTAAACATCTCCACGATATTAAGCTTGAAAATAGTTTTATTAAATTTGAGTTAGAAGAGTGTAAACAGCAATTAAAGAAAAACCAAAAAGAGTTCCATAAAGCATTACAAAGAAATTTCATCCAAGTAAGAGGCGCCAAACCACTTACCAAAGCGTAAGTCCTAGTTCTAGTAGAAGAAATAGCTCGTGACCTCAAGAAAGTAGAGAGGAAGCTCTTAAGATATCGGCCGAGTTAGAAAGAAAGTTACATAAAGTAGACGAACAGGTTCATAAAGTCGAAAGACTTTTGAAGGAAGTCCAGCAGTACGTTACCTCATGAATGACCTGACTACAGCCAAAGTCAGCTCAGGATACGTAGAAGCCCTCAAAGCAACCGCAGAATTAGAAGTCCCGGCAGTAGGATTCAGCATACCCGGAGGTCTACAAGGAGGACAAACTACCCTTTCCAAGGAAATAATCAAGCAGAACAACACCTTGATTTATTTGTTACTCAAACAGATCAAGAGATCAAGGCGTCAAGGCCAAATCAAGAAGATAAATCTTAGTTTAGCTACGCTAGAGACGTAAGATTTAAAGGAGAAGGAACTCAAGAATTCAATAATGACCTATCAAAAAGGTTAGGATTGATTGCTACTGACAAAGCACAACCCCCCAGAGCAAAGCAAGGTCCTATCTACTACAACAAAGATCCTAAAGCCATCTTTGACTCACAATACAAGAAATGAGTCTTCTAGGAAGATCAAGCGGGTCAAACTCCAGGACTAGACCCAATGTTCATGGCAGTACCACGAATGAAGAACTACCTACACAAGAAGACCAAGTCAGAGGCTACAGAACCTTGAACCGAAGACTCTATGACGCACAAAGAAGTCTCGGAAATCTTACTGGGAGAAGGAGAAATAACCGTGGAACAACTCTCGAAACTATAGTCAACCTCAAGATCGGTTATTATCTCAAGAAATAGAAGAGCACGATGGTACCGTAGAAATTTCAGACTCACAACAGTAAACGGTGATGCACCGAGTTTATGAGCATTACTCGAACAAAGAATAAGTCGCGACCGAGGAGAACAAATAAACCTCGACTATGCAATGAAACGAGCTAATGAGCTCGACGCAAAGAAAGGCTCCAACATATTCATATTGGCCTAGTGCTAGTAAGGATACATGCTCTCCACAGGATAGGCGCTGGAACTAACGCCTTAGCTACCTTGCAAGATACAAGATGGAGTAATAACACCAGAATCATCAGTACAATGGAAGCTGATTTTGCCCAAGGCACTCAAATGGTGTATATGGTGCCCGATATGATGGTTAGTGTGGATGACTTCCACAATTACTTCAGACTCTCAATCATGACGCACGGTTATGAGTCATGGCAAGGAGGAGAAAATTTGCTAGTAACAATCGCTATGGTCGGAAGATTGTCAAACACAAGTTATGTCGGTTTTCAATACAATATTGATGACGTGATCGATCACTTAACAACAAACGGTGTGCTAGCGATACCTGGAGAACGAAGAACGATGGAAGCCTTGAAGGCATGAGTTGGCATTTAAGGCCAATTCAAGATATAATAACTCGAGTCCCCGCTAGAGTTGCAAAGAATGATATAGATTGGATCTAACAACAAGTTTAAGGTTCAAGGATACAGGCAAGGCCCTCACAGATCTCAACAGACTCAAGAGGCGACAATTTGGCAACACAAAATGATGATGAAGAAGCTCTCCGCAAACAAGCAGCCGATAGTTCAAGAAGCCCAAATAAGCCCACATGAATTCAGAAGAAGCTGCGAGTGCAATGAATGCACACATATCAGGCAGACACACATCTGCTATGATATTTGTTTCTGTGACAGCTGTCTGGATTATGAAGAAAAGATGATGTATGAACCACTTAACCAGAAGAAAAGATCCAACAAACCAAAGAAAAAGAAAGGTGGAAACTGGTCAACACTTGGAGAACCAAGCGGAAGTGGATTACTTCAGAAGATATGATGTGCCCAGATTCTCTCGATACACCAATTCATGAAATAGTTGCAATAGGATGGGAGAAGAATTCGACGAAGAAGATCGCCAACCCTTAAAGTAACTATACAAGACCAAGAAATGATTCATCGTAGTCCGAATGGGATAACCCATTTGCAGCGAAGCGTGGTGGAGACACCAATGGTTTAAAACAAGAATTTGAAGAATTGCCATACCCCGTTAAAACTGATATAGTAGAAACAGGTTACTATGTTCAGGAAGAGGACCCCTTCACAACATTTCAGAAGCAAGTAAATGAAATCGTTGGCGAAACAGCTTTCATGGCAAACGGAGAAAGTTCAGGTTCTAATTTTACTTACCAACCACCAACAGATTCCATGATGGGTCCAGCAATCTACCCACCATCAAACAATGCCCCCTTTGACTATGGGCATAACGTCGGAAGAACAGATTCCGTGCATTTCGTAGGAGGATACGGTGAATACAATTGAGTCATGGACTTTACCTCCTGACACGTAAGTAACGGAGTTCTGTTAACACTACCACCCGACCCGTGACTTTGGTCGAATGCAATTGCACGGTGGGAAACAATCACCATCAACGTGCTAAACTCAAGGACATGGGTCGATAACAAATCAAAGTTGCAATTTGTGGAAAACCCGCCGAGAACAAGAAAACTCATGTGGCAAGAATGGCGAACGAATTTTCCCTACCTCCTATGAAGGGTTGGAGCAGAGAATGATGATCCGCAAAATATAACTTCTCAAATCGATGATGATCCTTTTGGAAGATCCTCACCGTGGATCTATCAAGTACAAAACATTGCCGCAAGAGATCTAGAAAGGTTAACTGTGAAAAGACGAAAGATCTCTCGAAATTCGCTGATGAATTTAAGATGTTGGCAATAAAGTCGACGGTTGTTCTTCCTGTAAGTAACCGAAGTTCTTCTAAACTTCCACCATCACCGCAACAAGAGTCAAGCAAAATTCCAAGAAAAGCATCCCGAGTTGCAACGGTGTCTTACGCAATCAACTTCACTTACAATTTCGCTTCAAATGTGTAAAGAAGCCTCAAAGAAGGAGTTACGGATCTTGATCTCTCAGGCATCAATACCTTTACCAGATACTACAAAAGGACCGGAAAAGGTTAACCATGAGGAAGTCAAGGAACTATAAAGGGAAGCCACATGATTCTCATGTGAGGAAGGTCAAGTACAAGTACAAAGGCAACCCAATGAAGATGAGCAAGTGCAAGTGCTATATATGCGGGCGTGAAGGTCACCGGCAAGAGAATGCAAGAATCAAGGGTAACATAGCAAGAGCAGTACCACATATAATGATCCGAAATAGAACCGTAATGGGATATAGTCTCACCGAATGAATGAAGACAAGAAGGTTCATAGTATCTCGGGAGATGAAGAAGAGGCTCATGCTATCCTTGAATAGTTAATGAGTACATCTTTATGGCACTCAAGGACTATGATGAAGAACCGTAATCATCCTCGTAAGAAGAAGGTGTTAAATACGAAACCGCATACATGTTCCAACAATCAAAGAAGCTTTGCTCAAGATACCCGTAATGCGTAACAAATTGAAAAATTAGAGAACAAGTTGGACAATGGCGACTCAAACAAAGAGATGCCCGAGAAAAGTAAAAATTGCAATATAATTGAAGGAGAATCTGTAATGACGCTCAACACGTGTTACTACTGTGGAGCACTCACAAATGACAGGTCCAGATTACATTGCCCAGGATGTGAACTCACGCCTTGTGCTCTATGTTCTCTCTCGTGACTACTTAAACGCCAAGATGACAATTGCAAAACAACCGTAATCGGCCAAGAAGGATTTCAAGGCGATAATCAGCAAATGAAGGTCCTTTATTAAAATGATAAAGGAAAAGGATGAAGAAATCAAGTCTCTCATAAAATGCAAGCTAAGGATGAGTTCAGAGCTCAAAGAAAAGAAGAAGAATGGAAGACTCAATTAGCAAATGTAAAAGTCAAAACAAGAAATGCGTAAAGAGGACTTGAATGGCAAGCTTTGGAGAAAAGCTAAGGAGGAAAATAAGGAGCTTAAAGGAAGGAGGTGGATCTTCAAACAAAGAAAGGATGCAATAAGATCCATGGAAGAAAAGTTTCGATCCTCGAACGAAAAGAATGATCACTCTATGATAAAACAAAGGCCTATGAGAAGCGTATCAAAGAAGTAAAAGAGAAATAGATCAAGACAAAGCCCTTATAAAAAGTTATGAGACCGAATCAAGATCATCTCGTAGAAATGGCCACCATGGAAGAAAGATGGCAAGAGCAACAAACCTCGTCCAAAAGAAAAGCGTAAATGATCGAAGGATTCAAGAAAAGGATGTGGCTATCGACTACTCAAAGAAGAAATTAAGTACCAAGCAAGCCGACCAAGACAGCCCTCCAACCGATATTCAAAAGAGATAGCAGAGTAGCCATAGAAGTTGAAGCCGCAAGGAATGCGTAGACGCCACAAGGACCACCAAAGATCAAGAAAATTGTAAATCGCTTGTACAATGTATCGGTTGAATTCAAATCCTCGAATGTAAATTCTTCAGACAAAAGCGATAATCGATACAGAGCGACATCATGTTACCTCAACTAAGCCGTAGTCCCGTAATAGCCCCGAACCGATCACCAAGTATCATTATTAATGGCCTCACCTCAACAAGAAGCTAAGCACAAGGTCAAAAAGGATACTTTGCCATCGAGGGTAATAAATTCAAGATGTCACCGATTTATGTTCTTGACATGAACATCAATGATGGCATACAAATGTTGATAGGAGTTAACTTCTAAGATCAATGCAAGGAGGAATTAGGATCAAGGTGACGAAATCACAATCTACAAGAAGGTCACAAAGTTTAAAACCTCCAACCATATAGAAGTTAATCAAGTGGCGATAAGAATTGGGAATGGATGAAGATGAGTATCAATCGCTAACAAACTCAAGAGACTATTTATAAAGTTAGCCCTAACTTTATGAATAAATTTACACCAATTCTTGAAAGATTGAAGAAGCAAGGTTCATCGGAGAAGACCCACTGAAGCATTGGAAAAAGAATGAAGTTTTGTGCAAACTGGATATTATTAATGAAGATATCACAATTGAAGACAAACCACTAAAGGATGTCACTCCAGCCATGGAAGCAGCCTTTATCAAGCACATCAATGCTCTTCTACAGATTGGGGTCATAAGAGAAAGCAAAAGCAGGCACAGAACCCGTGCCATGTTCGTGAATTCAGGAACAACTGTTGATCCGGTCACAGGAAAAGAAACAAAGGGGAAGGAAAGATTGGTATTTAATTACGTATCTCTTAATGATAATACGTACAAAGACCAATACTCATTACCAGGAATCAACACTATTGTTCGTAAGGTGAAGAATGCTAAGATCTTCTCAAAGTTCGATTTGAAGTCGATTTCATCAAGTGGCTATGGCGGAAGAATCAATACCGATGTACCTTCATAACACCCAACGGCTTTTATGAATGGTTAGTGATGCCATTTGGCCTAAAGAATGCCCCCAATTTTTCAAAGAAAATGAATAAATGCTTTGTCGAACAAGACTTCATAGCAAGATACATTGATGATATACTAGTATTCTCAAAGACGGAAGAACAAAGATGCCCATCACCTCACCAAAATGCTAAAGATATGTGAAGACAATGGTCTTATTCTCTCCATGCAAGATGAAGATAGCATCCCAAGATAGACTTTCGGGAGTAGTTATTGGAGAAGGGAGCATTCAGCTCCAACCACATATCATAAAGAAGATCGTGGACTTTGATGAAGAAAGCCTCAAGACGAAGAAAGGTCTCAGATCCTTCCTGGGAATTCTCAACTACACTAGACAACATATTCCTAAACTAGGAATACTGTTAAGACCACTCTACGAGAAAACCAACACCCATGGAGACAAGAGGTTAAAACCTTCAGATTACGAGATCATCAGGAACATTAAAAACAAAGTCCAGAATTTGCCCGACTTGTCAATTCCACCAGAAGACGCCTATATAATAATTGAAGTAGATGGATGCATGGAAGGCTGGGGAGGAATAGTTAAATGGAAAAAGAAGAAAGAAGATCTGAGAAGCACAGAGAAAGTTTGTGCTTATGCAAGTGGAAAGTTTGATAAAGTTCAGTCAACCATCGATGCGGAGATCAACGCCTGCATCAACACTGAAAAATGAAGATATACTATTTGGATAAGCAAGAAATCACAATAAGAATGTATTGTGGTGCCATAGTCGCTTTACAAAAATCCAATAGTAATAAAGCCTCTAGAGTCAGATGGGTGAAGTTCGCTGATGCAATCACTGGAACTGGAATAAACATAAAGATAGAACACATAGACGGAAAAAATAATGTTTTAGCTGATTCTTTATCCCGTCTTGTTAATGCTTGTGTTACAGTATGTACAGCGGCGGATACGAACCCAAAGATGGAGAAAGTCATCAAGGCAGCAGCAGTGGCAGTAGACCAACTGGAGATAGGAGGCAGAGCTTGGAAACAATCTCAAGAAAGCCAGCATGGTACTTCACAGAAGGAGGATCTGAAAACCTCTATAGCCGTTTCCCAGATCTCAGACCTGTGCCACTCAACCTTAACCCACCTCCAACAAGAATCTCCACTCAAGATCAAACATCCAAAGAGAAGCAAACACTGCACTAATCGACATCCGAGCAGCTAATGCCCTACGAAGAATCGCAAGCAAAATTGAAGAAAAAGCACTCCTCGAGATGGTTACAGCAATCGAAGAAGCACACGCAATCTTGCAATGTAAAGGACAAATATGTGCAGGAACCAGGAGCGGCGATAATTTTGCCTCCGATGTATGGCCAATCTCAGCAGACGTCATGGATTCAAGGAAATCTTGGGAAGAGCTCAGAACTCTTGGAATCATACCGACATAAAGATTCGACATCAAGAGGAAAATACTAGGTATTTACCATACTACAAGGATCCCTAAATGTGTATGATGAATACGATGGGTATGTAATCTAGAAGCTCCTACGTAAGCAATGACGGATATGTAAATTCTTGTGTGCAAATTTGTCAAGATTCCTTCCAGAAGAGAGTCCCACAACGTGCAACCCGTGGTTCTCCTTTTCAAAAAAGTTTATGGCAGCTAGTGTGTATTATGGCTGCTTTTATCTAAAGTTAGAATAATGGAAGGGCCTACCCATTATCTCTGGTCTAGTGGGTTAGGTAGTATGTTTTGAAGACAATTGAAGATATCACAATTGAAGACAAACCACTAAAACTGATATACCAATTCATGAAATAGTTGCAGCAGGATGGGGAGAAGAATTCGACGAAGAAGATCGCCAACCCCTTAAAGTAACTATACAAGACCAAGAAACAGATTCATCAGAGTCTGAATGGGATAACCCATTTGCAGCGAAGCGTGGTGGAGACACCAATGGTTTAAAACAAGAATTTGAAGAATTGCCATACCCCGTTAAAACTGATATAGTAGAAACAGTTACTATGTTCAGAAGAGGACCCTTCACAACATTTCGTAAAGTAAATGAAATCGCTATAAACAAATTTTCATGGCAAACGGAGAAAGTTCGTGTTCTAATTTTACTTACCAACCACCAATGATTCCATGATGGGTCCAAGAATCTACCCACCATCAAACAATGCCCCTTGACTATGGGCATAACGTCGGAAGAACAGATTCCGGGCATTTCGAGGAGGATACGGTGAATACAATTCGAGTCATGGACTTTACCTCGTGACACGTAAGTAACGGAGTTCTCATAACACTACCACCCGACCCAGACTTTGGTCGAATGCACTGCACGGTGGGAAACAATCACCATCAACGTATAAACTCAAGGACATGGGTCGATAACAAATCAAAGTTGCAATTTGTGGAAAACCCGCCGGAGAACAAGAAAACTCATGGGCAAAGAATGGCGTAATGCTTTCCTACCTCCTATGAAGGGTTGGAGCAGAGAATGATGATCCGAAAATATAACTTCTCAAATCGACAGATGATCCTTTTGAAGATCCTTACCGTGGATCTATCAAGTACAAAACATTGCCGCAAGAGATCTAGAAAGGTTAACTGTGAAAAGACGAAGATCTCTCGAAATTGCTGATGAATTTAAGATGTTGGCAATAAAGTCGTGACGGTTGTTCTTCCCGTAAGTAACCGAGAGTTCTTCTAAACTTCCACCATCACCGGCAACAAGAGTCAAGCAAAATTCCAAGAAAAGCATCCTGAGTTGCAACTGTGTCTTACTCCAAGAATCAACTTCACTTACAATTTCGCTTTCAAATGTGTAAAGAAGCGCCTCAAAGAAGGAGTTACGGATCTTGATCTCAGGCATCAATACCTTTACCAGATACTACAAAAAGACCGGAAAAGGTTAACCATGAGGAAGTCAAGGAACTACAAAGGGAAGCCACATGATTCTCATGCGAGGAAGGTCAAGTACAAGTACAAAGGCAACCCAATGAAGATGAGCAAGTGCAAGTGCTATATATGCAAGGTGAAGGTCACCGCAAGAGAATGCAAGAATCGGAAGGGTAACATAGCAAGAGCACCACATATAATGATCCGAAATAGAACCGTAATGGGATATAGTCTCACCGGAATGAATGAAGACAAGAAAGGTTCATAGTATCTCGTGAGATGAAGAAGAGGCTCATGCTAACCTTGGAATAGTTAATGAGTACATCTTTATGGCACTCAATGACTATGATGAAGAACCGTAATCATCCTCGTAAGAAGAAGGTGTTAAATACGAAACCGCATACATGTTCCAACAATCAAAGAAGCTTTGCTCAAGATACCCCAGGTAATGCGTAACAAATTGAAAAAATTAGAGAACAAGTTGGACAATGGCTACCAAACAAAGAGATGACCGAGAAAAGTAAAAATTGCGGTCATAATTGAAGGAGAACTGTAACAATGCTGCTCAACACGTGTTACCACTGTGGAGCACTCACAAATGACAGTCCGATTACATTGCCCAGATGTGAACTCACGCCTTGTGCTCTATGTTCTCTCGTGACTACTTAAACGCCAAGATGACAATTGCAAAACAACCGTAATCACCGAGAAGGATTTCAAGGTCGATAATCAGCAAATGAAGGTCCTTTATTAAAATGATAAAGGAAAAGGATGAAGAAATCAAGTCTCTCATAAAATGCAAGCTAAGGATGAGTTCGTAGCTCAAAAAAGAAGAAGAATGGAAGACTCAATTAGCAATGAAAAAGTCAAAACAAGAAATGCGTAAAGAGGACTTGAATGGCAAGCTTTGGAGAAAAGCTAAGGAGGAAAATAAGGAGCTTAAAGGAAGGAGGTGGATCTTCAAACAGCAAAGGATGCAATAAGATCCATGGAAGAAAAGTTTCGATCCCTGAACGAAAAGAATGATCAGCTCTATGATAAAACAAAGGCCTATGAGAAGCAGATCAAAGAAGTAAAAGAGAAACAGATCGAAGACAAAGCCCTTATAAAAAGTTGCGTAGACCGAATCAAGATCATCTCGAGAAATGGCCACCATGGAAGAAAGATGGCAAGAGCAACAAACTCGGTCCAAAAGAAAAGCGTAAATGATCGAAGGATTCAAGAAAAGGATGTGGCTATCAGACTACTCAAAGAAGAAATTAAGCAGCTCAAGCAAGCCGACGGCACAGTCCCTCCAACTGATATTCAAAAAGAGATAGCAGGAGTAGTCATAGAAGTTGAAGCTGCAAGGAATGCAGAGACGCCACAAGGACCACCAAAGATCAAGAAAATTGTAAATCAGTTGTACAATGTATCGGTTGAATTCGAAATCCCTGAATGTAAATTCTTCAGGACAAAAGCGATAATCGATACAGGAGCGACATCATGTTACCTCAACAAAGCCGTAGTCCCGCATAGCCCCGAACCGATCACCAAGTATCATTATTAATGGCCTCAATTCTCAACAAGAAGCTAAGCACAAGGTCAAAAAGGATACTTTGCCATCGAGGGTAATAAATTCAAGATGTCACCGATTTATGTTCTTGACATGAACATCAATGATGGCATACAAATGTTGATAGGAGTTAACTTCTTAAGATCAATGCAAGGAGGAATTAGGATCGAAGGTGACGAAATCACAATCTACAAGAAGGTCACAAAGTTTAAAACCTCCAACCATATAGAAGTTAATCAAGTGGCGATAGAAGAATTGGGAATGGATGAAGATGAGTATCAACTGCTAACAGCTCAAGAGACTATTTATAAAGTTAGCCCTAACTTTATGAATAAATTTACACCAATTCTTGAAAGATTGAAGAAGCAAGGGTTCATCGGAGAAGACCCACTGAAGCATTGGAAAAAGAATGAAGTTTTGTGCAAACTGGATATTATTAATGAAGATATCACAATTGAAGACAAACCACTAAAGGATGTCACTCCAGCCATGGAAGCAGCCTTTATCAAGCACATCAATGCTCTTCATGATTGGGGTCATAAGAGAAAGCAAAAGGCACGTAACCCGTGCCATGTTCGTGGAATTCGTGAACAACTGTTGATCCGGTCACAGGAAAAGAAACAAAGGGGAAGGAAAGATTGGTATTTAATTACGTATCTCTTAATGATAATACGTACAAAGACCAAAACATACTACCTAACCCACTAGACCAGAGATAATGGGTAGGCCCTTCCATTATTCTAACTTTAGATAAAAGCAGCCATAATACACACTAGCTGCCATAAACTTTTTGAAAAGGAGAACCACGGGTTGCACGTTGTGGGACTCTTCTCGAAGGAATCTTGACAAATTTGCACACAATAATTTACATATCCGCATTGCTTACGAGGAGCTTCTAGATTACATACCCATCGATTCATCATACACATTTAGGATCCACCGTAGTATGGTAAATACCTAGTATTTTCCTCTTCAAGACGATGTCATGACGGTATGATTCCAAGAGTTTACGAGCTCTTCCCAAGATTTCCTTCAATCCATGACGTCACGAGATTGACGGCCATACATCGAGGCAAAATTATCGCCGCCCCGGTTCCCGCATATTTGTCCTTTACATTGCAGATTGCGTGTGCTTCTTCGATTGTCAGTAACCATCTCGAGGAGTGCTTTTTCTTCAATTTCGCTACATTCTTCGTAGGGCATTAGCTGCCGGATGTCGATTGGTACAAAGGTTTGCTTCTCTTTGGATGTTTCGCATCGAGTGGAGATTCTTGTTGGAGGTGGGTTAAGGTTGAGTGGCATGTGTCGAGATCCGGGAAACGCTATAGAGGTTTTCGATCCTCCTTCCGTGAAGTACCATGTCGGCTTTCTTGAGATTGTTTCAAGCTCGCCTCCTATCTCCAGGGCTTGGTCTCATCGCCACCGCCGCTTTGATGACTTTCTCCATCTTTGGGTTCAGATCCGCTACGTATATACTTGTAACACAAGCATTAACAAGACGGATAAAGAATCGCCTAAAACATTATTTTTTCCGCTATGTGTTCTATCTTTATGTTTATTCCGCCCAATGATTGCATCGTGAACTTCATCCATCCGACTTCTAGAGGCTTTATTACTATTGGATTTGTTGTAGAAACCGACTATGGCACCACAACTGCTCTTATTGTGATTTCGGCTTATCCAAATAGTATATCTTCATTTTTTCCAGAGTGTTGATGCAGGCGTTGATCTCCGCATCGATGGTTGACTGAACTTTATCAAACTTTCCACTTGCATAAGCACAAACTTTCTCTGTGCTTCTCAGATCTTCTTTCTTCTTTTTGCTGGGCTACGAACTCATCCTTAGCTTGCATTTTTATGAGAGACTTGATTTCTTCATCCTTTTCCTTTATCATTTTTAATAAAGGACCTTCATTTGCCTGATTATCGCCCTTGAAACTTTGTCGACCGATTCGTTGTTTTGCAATTGTCATCTTGACGCTTAAGTAGTGCAGAACATAGAGCACAAGTCGTGAGTTCACATCCCGGCAATGTAACTGACCGCTATTTGTGAGTGCTCCACGAGTAACACGTGTTGAACGTCATATACGCTTCTCCTTCCAATTATGACTGCAATTTTTACTTTTCTCGGGCATCTCTTTGTTTGGTCGCCATTGTCCAACTTGTTCTCTAATTTTTTCAATTTGTTCTGCATTACCAGGGTAATACTGAGCAAAGCTTGCTGGTTGTTGGAACATGTATGCGGTTTCGTATTTAACACCTTCTTCTTCTGAGGATGATTCTGGTTCTTCATCATAGTCACTGAGTGCCATAAAGATGTACTCATTAACTATTCCAAGGTTAGCATGAGCCTCTTCTTCATCTCCTGAGATACTATAGACACTGCTGTCTTCATTCATTCCAGCTGAGACTATATCCCATTCTGGTTCTATTTCCAGATCATTATATGTGGCTGCTCTTGCTATGTTACCCTTCTGATTCTTGCATTCTCTTGCCAGGTGACCTTCCTGCCCGCATATATAGCACTTGCACTTGCTCATCTTCATTGGGTTGCCTTTGTACTTGTACTTGACCTTCCTCACATGAGAATCATGTGGCTTCCCTTTGTAGTTCCTTGACTTCCTCATGGTTAACCTTTTTCCGCCTTTTGTAGTATCCCGTAAAGGTATTGATGCACGTAGATCAAGATCCCAGAACTCCTTGTCGAGAGTCGCTTTACACATTTCGAAACGAAATTGTAAGTGAAGTTGATTGCCTGAAGACACCGCTTGCAACCCGTGGATGCTTTTCTTGGAATTTTGCTTGACTCTTGTTGCCGTGATGGTGGAAGTTTAGAGAAGAACTTCTGGTTTTCGGGAAGAACAACCGTCCCGACTTTATTGCCAACATCTTAAATTCATCAACGAATTTCCGAGATCTTCGCCTTTTCACGATTAACCTTTCTAGATCTCTTGCGGCAATGTTTTGTACTTCAAGAGATCCACGTAAGGATCTTCCAAAGGATCATCCGTCTGATTTGAGAAGTTATATTTTATGGATCATCACCATCTCGCCCAACCCTTCATAGGAGGTAGGAAAGTCGCTCGCCATTGCCGCCACATGAGTTTTTCTTGTTCTCCGAGCGTGTTTTCCACAAATTGCAACTTTGATTTGTTATCACCATGTCCTTGAGTTTAGCACGTTGATGGTGATTGTTTCCCACCGCAATTGCATTCACCAAAGTCCCGGTCGGGTGGTAGTGTTAATGAACTCCGTTACTTACGTATGCAGAGGTAAAGTCCATGACCGAATTGTATTCACCGTATCCTCCTCTCAAATGCCCGGAATCGTTTCTTCCGACGCTATGCCCATAGTCAAAGGGGCATTGTTTGATGGTGGGTAGATTCTCGGACCCATCATGGAATCACTGGTGGTTGGTAAGCAAAATTAGAACTCGAACTTTCTCCGCTTGCCATGAAAGTCGCTTTCGCCAACCATTTCATTTACTTGCTTCAAATGTTGTGAAGGGGTCCTCTTCCGAACATAGTAACCGCTTCTACTATATCGCTTTAACGGTATGGCAATTCTTCAAATTCTTGTTTTAAACCATTGGTGTCCACCACGCTCACGCAAATGGGTTATCCCATCTGCACTGATGAATCTGCTTTCTTGGTCTTGTATAGTTACTTTAAGGGGTTGGCGATCTTCTTCGCCGAATTCTTCTCCCATCCCGCCGCAACTATTTCATGAATTGGTGTATCGAGAATCCTGTGGGCACATCATATCTTCACGGCAATCCCACTTCCCGCTTGGTTCTCCAAGTGTTGACCGCCCACCTTTCTTTTCTTTGGTTTGTTGGATCTTTCTTCTCGTTAAGTGGTTCATACATCATCTTTCTTCATAATCCAGACATACCGTCACGTAAACAAATATCATAGCGTATGTGTCTCGCTCGATATGTGCATTCATTGCACTCGCAGACTTCTTCCGAATTCATGCGGGCTTATTTGGGCTTCTTGAACTATCGCCGCTTGCGTGAGAGCTTCTTCATCATCATTTTGTGTTGCCAAATTGTCGCCTCTTGAGTCTGTTGAGATACGCGGGGGCTTTCGCCTTGCCTCGTATCCTTCAAACCTTAAACTTGTTGTTCGATCCAATCTATCTGTTACTGCAACTCTAGCAGGGACTCGAGTTGTTATATCTTGAATTGGCCTTAAATGCCAACTCATGCCTTCCAAGGCTTCCATCGTTCTTCGTTCTCCAGGTATCGCTAGCACACCGTTTGTTGTTAAGTGATCGATCACGTCGTCAATATTGTATTGAAAACCGACATAACTTGTGTTTGACAATCTTCCGACCATAGCGATTGTTACTAGCAAATTTTCTCCTCCTTGCCATGACTCATAACCGTGCGTCATGATTGAGAGTCTGAAGTAATTGTGGAAGTCATCCACACTAACCATCATATCGGGCACCATATACACCATTTGAGTGCCTTGGGCAAATCGCCCCATTGCACCGATGATTCTCGTGTTATTACTCCATCTTGTATCTTGCAAGGTAGCTAAGGCGTTAGTTCCACCTATCACATGGAGAGCATGTATCCTTACTAGCACTAGGCCAATATGAATATGTTGGAGCCTTTGTCGTCGTGAGCTCTGTAGCTCGCTTCATTGCATAGTCCGAGGTTTATTTGTTCTCCTCGCAAATTTTATTCTTTGTTCCGAGTAATGCTCATAAACCCTTGCATCACCGTTTACTGTTGTGAGAGCATGCACTTCACGGCACTCATCCGTGCTCTTCTATTTCTTGAGATAGCCAACCGATCTTGTGGTTGACTATAGTTTCGATAGTTGTTCCACCTGTTATTTCTCCTTCTCCCAAGAAGATTTCCGAGACTTCTTTGTCCATGTAGTCTTGGTTCAAGGTTCTGTAGCCTCTGACTTGGTCTTCTTGTGTAGGTAGTTCTTCATTCGTGGTACTGCCATGAACATTGGGTCTAGTCCTGGAGTTTGACCCGCTTGATCTTCCTAGAAGACTCATTTCTTGTATTGTGAGTCAAAGATGGCTTTAGGATCTTTGTTGTAGTAGATAGGACCTTGCTTTGCTCGGGGTCAGGCTTTGTCAGTAGCAATCAATCCTAACCTTTTTGATAGGTCAGCTATTGAATTACTGAGTTCCTTCTCCTTTCTGTCTTCTGTCTCTAGCGTAGCTAAACTAAGATTTATCTTACTGATTTGGCCTTCGAGCGCCTTGATCTCTTCAGTCTGTTTGAGTAACAAATAAATCAAGGTGTTGTTCTGCTTGATTATTTCCTTGGAAAGGGTAGTTTGTCCTCCTTGTAGACTTCCGGGTGCACTGAATCCTACTGCCGGGACTTCTAATTCTGCGGTTGCTTTAAGGGCTTCTACGTAATCTGAGCTGACTTTGGCTGTAGTCAGGTCATTCATGAGGTTACGTACTGCTGGACTTCCTTCAAAAGTCTTTCGACTTTATGAACCCTTCGCTCACTTTATGCAACTTCCTTTCTAACTCGGCCGATATCTTAAGAGCTTCCTCTTCTACTTTCTTAGGTCACGAGCTATTTCTTCACTAGAACTAGGACTTCGCTTTGGTAAGTGGTTTGACGCCTACTTCTTGATGAAATTTGTCAGTAATGCTTTATGGAACTCTTTTTGGTTTTTCTTAATTGTCGCTTATACTCTTTCTAACTCAAATTTAATAAAACTATTTTCAAGCTTAATATCGTGGAGATGTTTAATAATTACTTTTGCAGACAAATTTAAATGATCATAGATAACATCAGTTATCGGGTCTTCAGGTCTTACCCTCTGCTGCCTTACTCTAGACCTCGCCTCTTAGAACTTCCGAAAATATATTTTCAACGCTTATCCAAGCTTTTGTTCAAAACTTATCCAGACTAATGTTTAAACACAAAGATTTTCTTTTTAAAAGAATAAGAGCTTTTGATTCAATAAGCAAATACAAAGCTTGGAGAACCATATCATTATATAGAATCCAGGATTGGTATCTCACTATATATCAGTTTTAACGGGGTATGGCAATTCTTCAAAGAAAGTTTTCAAAAGTGCGGATAGTTTTTCCAATTAAAATCGATGACTTTTATGAATTATCAAAAGGTTTTGATTATTTAATGATATGAGCGAAAGATTCAAAAAGCAATACAGATTGGTATGATCATGCCCTGACGCTAACCTTGAATACTTAAACTTATCTGAAGTTTCACATCCAAAATTAAAAGATATTAGAAATAATATTGATGTTATCTATGATCATTTAAATTTGTCTGCAAAAGTAATTATTAAACATCTCCACGATATTAAGCTTGAAAATAGTTTTATTAAATTTGAGTTAGAAGAGTATAAACAGCAATTAAAGAAAAACCAAAAAGAGTTCCATAAAGCATTACAGCAAATTTCATCTGAAGTAAGAGGCGTCAAACCACTTACCAAAGCAGAAGTCCTAGTTCTAGTAGAAGAAATAGCTCAGCAGCCTAAGAAAGTAGAAGAGGAAGCTCTTAAGATATCGGCCGAGTTAGAAAGGAAGTTGCATAAAGTAGACGAACAGGTTCATAAAGTCGAAAGACTTTTGAAGGAAGTCCAGCAGTACGTAACCTCATGAATGACCGACTATACCAAAGTCACCAGACACGAGAAGCCCTTAAAGCAACCGCAGATTAGAAGTCCCAAGAGGATTCAAAGGCACCTTAAGTCACAAGAGGACAAACTACCCTTTCCAAGGAAATAATCAAGCGAACAACACCTTGATTTATTTGTTACTCAAATGATCAAGAGATCAAGGCCAAGGCCAAATCAAGAAGATAAATCTTAGTTTAGCTACGCTAGAGACGTAAGACGTAAAGGAGAAGGAACTCGAAATTCAATAGTCGACCTATCAAAAGGTTAGATTGATTGCTACCGACAAAGCACAACCCCCGCAGCAAAGCAAGGTCCTATCTACTACAACAAAGATCCTAAAGCCATCTTTGACTCACAATACAAGAAATGAGTCTTCTAGAAGATCAAGCGGTCAAACCTGTGACTAGACCCAATGTTCATGGCGCATACCACGAATGAAGAACTACTCACACAAGAAGACCAAGTCGAGGCTACAGACCTTGAACCGAAGACTCTATGACGCACAAAGAAGTCTCGAAATCTTATCGGGAGAAGGAGAAATAACCGTGGAACAACTCTCAAACTATAGTCAACCTCAAGATCAGCTATTATCTCAAGAAATAGAAGAGCACGATGGTACCGGCAGAATTTCAGACTCTCAACAGCAAACGGTGATGCACCGAAGTTTATGAGCATTACTCGAACAAAGAATAAGTCGCACCGAGGAGAACAACAAACCTCGACTATGCAATGAAACGAGCTATCGAAGCTCGACGCAAGAAAGGCTCCAACATATTCATATTGGCCTAGCGCTAGTAAGGATACATGCTCTCCACAGATAGGCGCCGAACTAACGCCTTAGCTACCTTGCAAGATACAAGATGGAGTAATAACACCGTAATCATCAAGACAATGGAAGTCGATTTAGCCCAAGGCACTCAAATGGTGTATATGGTGCCGAAATGATGGTTAGTGTGGATGACTTCCACAATTACTTCAGACTCAATCATGACGCACTGCTATGAGTCATGGCAAGGAGGAGAAAATTTGCTAGTAACAATCGCTATGGTCGGAAGATTGTCAAACACAAGTTATGTCGGTTTTCAATACAATATTGACGACGTGATCGATCACTTAACAACAAACGGTGTGCTAGCGATACCTGGAGAACGAAGAACGATGGAAGCCTTGGAAGGCATGAGTTGGCATTTAAGGCCAATTCAAGATATAACAACTCGAGTCCCTGCTAGAGTTGCAGTAACAGATAGATTGGATCGAACAACAAGTTTAAGGTTTGAAGGATACAGGGCAAGGCAGCCCCCGCGTATCTCAACAGACTCAAGAGGCGACAATTTGGCAACACAAAATGATGATGAAGAAGCTCTCCTGCAAACAGCAGCGATAGTTCAAGAAGCCCAAATAAGCCCACATGAATTCGTAAGAAGTCATGAGCAATGAATGCACATATCGTGCGCATACACATCCGCTATGATATTTGTTTCGTGACACCGTCTCGATTACGAAGAAAGATGATGTATGAACCACTTAACCGTAAGAAAAGATCCAACAAACCAAAGAAAAGAAAGGTGGAATCGGTCAACACTGGAGAACCAAGCGGAAGTGGGATTACTCAGAAGATATGATGTGCCCACAGATTCTCTCGATACACCAATTCATGAAATAGTTGCGGCAGGACGGGAGAAGAATTCGACGAAGAAGATCGCCAACCCCTTAAAGTAACTATACAAGACCAAGAAACAGATTCATCAGAGTCTGAATGGGATAACCCATTTGCAGCGAAGCGTGGTGGAGACACCAAAGGTTTAAAACAAGAATTTGAAGAATTGCCATACCCCGTTAAAACTGATATAGTAGAAACAGGTTACTATGTTCAGGAAGAGGACCCCTTCACAACATTTCAGAAGCAAGTAAATGAAATCGTTGGCAAAACAGCTTTCATGGCAAACGGAGAAAGTTCAGGTTCTAATTTTACTTACCAACTACCAACAGATTCCATGATGGGTCCAGCAATCTACCCACCATCAAACAATGCCCCCTTTGACTATGGGCATAACGTCGGAAGAACAGATTCCAGGCATTTCAGAGGAGGATACGGTGAATACAATTCGAGTCATGGACTTTACCTCCGCATAATGTAAGTAACGGAGTTCTGTTAACACTACCACCGACCCAGACTTTGGTCGAATGCAATTGCACTGGGAAACAATCACCATCAACGCATAAACTCAAGGACATGGGTCGATAACAAATCAAAGTTGCAATTTGTGGAAAACCTCGCCGGAGAACAAGAAAACTCATGTGGCAAAGAATGGCGAATGCCTTTCCTACCTCCTATGAAGGGTTGGAGCAGATAGTCGATGATCCGCAAAATATAACTTCTCAAATCGACAGATGATCCTTTTGGAAGATCCTTACCGTGGATCTCTCAAGTACAAAACATTGCCGAAGAGATCTAGAAAGGTTAATCTGTGAAAGACGAAAGATCTCGGAAATTCGTTGATGAATTTAAGATGTTGGCAATAAAGTCGACGTTGTTCTTCCCGTATAACCGAGAAGTTCTTCTCTAAACTTCCACCATCATCGGCAACAAGAGTCAAGCAAAATTCCAAGAAAAGCATCCTGAGTTGCAATCGGTGTCTTCACAAGCATCAACTTCACTTACAATTTCGTTCGAATGTGTAAAGCGCCTCTCGAAGGAGTTACGGATCTTGATCTCGTGCATCAATACCTTTACCAGATACTACAAAAGATCGGAAAAGGTTAACCATGAGGAAGTCAAGGAACTACAAAGGAAGCCACATGATTCTCATGTGAGGAAGGTCAAGTACAAGCACAAAGGCAACCCAATGAAGATGAGCAAGTGCAAGTGCTATATATGCGGGCGGGAAGGTCACCGGCAAGAGAATGCAAGAATCGGAAGGGTAACATAGCAAGAGCACCACATATAATGATCTCGAAATAGAACTGAATGGGATATAGTCTCACCGGAATGAATGAAGACAAGAAGGTTCTATAGTATCTCGTGAGATGAAGAAGAGGCTCATGCTAACCTTGAATAGTTAATGAGTACATCTTTATGGCACTCATGACTATGATGAAGAACCGTAATCATCCTCGTAAGAAGAAGGTGTTAAATACGAAACCGCATACATGTTCCAACAACCAGCAAGCTTTGCTCAGTATTACCCTGGTAATGCAGAACAAATTGAAAAAATTAGAGAACAAGTTGGACAATGGCGACCAAACAAAGAGATGCCCGAGAAAAGTAAAAATTGCAGTCATAATTGGAAGGAGAACTGTGTAACAGCGTTCAACACGTGTTACTACTGTGGAGCACTCACAAATGACAGGTCCAGATTACATTGCCCAGGATGTGAACTCACAGCTTGTGCTCTATGTTCTCTGCACTACTTAAACGTCAAGATGACAATTGCAAAACAACCAGAATCAGTCAGCAAGGATTTCAAGGCTGATAATCAGGCAAATGAAGGTCCTTTATTAAAAATGATAAAGGAAAAGGATGAAGAAATCAAGTCTCTCATAAAAATGCAAGCTAAGGATGAGTTCGTAGCCCAGCAAAAAGAAGAAGAATGGAAGACTCAATTAGCAACAGAAAAAGTCAAAACAGAAGAAATGCGTAAAAGAGGACTTGAATGGCAAGCTTTCGGAGAAAAGCTTAAGGAGGAAAATAAGGAGCTTAAAAGGAAGGAGGTGGATCTTCAAACAGCAAAGGATGCAATAAGATCCATGGAAGAAAAGTTTCGATCCCTGAACGAAAAGAATGATCAGCTCTATGATAAAACAAAGGCCTATGAGAAGCAGATCAAAGAAGTAAAAGAGAAACAGATCGAAGACAAAGCCCTTATAAAAAAGTTGCGAGACCTGAATCAAGATCATCTCAGAGAAATGGCCACCATGGAAGAAAGATGGCAAGAGCAATGATCGGTCCAAAAGAAAAGCAGAATGATCGGCGGATTCAAGAAAGGATGCGGCTATCGACTACTCAAAGAAGAAATTAAGCACTTCAAGCAAGTCGACGACACGCCCCTCCAACCGATATTCAAAAGAGATAGCAGAGTAGTCATAGAAGTTGAAGTCGCAAGGAATGCAGAGACGCCAAGGACCACCAAAGATCAAGAAAATTGTAAATCGGTTGTACAATGTATCGGTTGAATTCAAATCCTCAGATGTAAATTCTTCAGACAAAAGCGATAATCGACAGAGGCGACATCATGTTACCTCAACAAAGCCGTAGTCCCGTAAGCCTCGAACCGATCGGTAAGTATCATTATTAATGGCCTCACCTCAACAAGAAGCTAAGCACAAGGTCAAAAGGATACTTTGCCATTGAGGGTAACAAATTCAAGATGTCACGATTTATGTTCTTGACATGAACATCAATGATGGCATACAAATGTTGATAGAAGTTAACTTCTTAAGATCAATGCAAGGAGGAATTAGGATCGAAGGTGACGAAATCACAATCTACAAGAAGGTCACAAAGTTTAAAACCTCCAACCATATAGAAGTTAATCAAGTGGCGATAGAAGAATCGAATGGATGAAGATGAGTATCAATCGCTAATGACTCAAGAGACTATTTATAAAGTTAGCCCTAACTTTATGAATAAATTTACACCAATTCTTGAAAGATTGAAGAAGCAAGGGTTCATCGGAGAAGACCCAATCAAGCATTGGAAAAGAATGAAGTTTTGTGCAACCGGATATTATTAATGAAGATATCACAATTGAAGACAAACCACTAAAGGATGTCACCAGCCCATGGAAGCGCCTTTATCAAGCACATCAATGCTCTTCTACAGATTGGGGTCATAAGAGAAAGCAAAAGCAGGCACAGAACCCGTGCCATGTTCGTGAATTCAGGAACAACTGTTGATCCGGTCACAGGAAAAGAAACAAAGGGGAAGGAAAGATTGGTATTTAATTACGTATCTCTTAATGATAATACGTACAAAGACCAATACTCATTACCAGGAATCAACACTATTGTTCAGAAGGTGAAGAATGCTAAGATCTTCTCAAAGTTCGATTTGAAGTCGATTTCATCAAGTGGCTATGGCGGAAGAATCAATACCGACGACCTTCATAACACCCAACGCTTTTATGAATGGTTAGTGATGCCATTTGGCCTAAAGAATGCCCGGCAATTTTTCAAAGAAAAATGAATAAATGCTTTGTCGAATGTAAGACTTCATAGCAAAGATACATTGATGATATACTTGTATTCTCAAAGACGAAGAACAAAGATGCCCATCACCTCACCAAAATGCTAAAGATATGTGAAGACAATGGTCTTATTCTCTCTCAAGCAAGATGAAGATAGCGCCCCCAAGATAGACTTTACGGGAGTAGTTATTGGAGAAGGAAGCATTCACTTCAACCACATATCATAAAGAAGATCGTGACTTTGATGAAGAAAGCCTCAAGACGAAGAAAGGTCTCGGATCCTTCCCGGAATTCTCAACTACACTAGACAACATATTCCTAAACTAGAATATCATTACCACCACTCTGAGAAAACCAACACCCATGGAGACAAGAGGTTAAAACCTTCAGACACGAGATCATCAGAACATTAAAACAAAGTCCGAATTTGCCCGACTTGTCAATTCCACGAAAGACGCCTATATAATAATTGAAGTAGATGGATGCATGGAAGGTCGGGAGGAATAGTTAAATGGAAAAGAAGAAAGAAGATACGAGAAGCACGAGAAAGTTTGTGCTTATGCAAGTGGAAAGTTTGATAAAGTTCACCAACCATCGATGCGAGATCAACGCCGCATCAACACTCTGGAAAAATGAAGATATACTATTTGATAAGCAAGAAATCACAATAAGAGCAGTTGTGGTGCCATAGTCGCTTTCTACAACAACCAATAGTAATAAAGCTCTGAGTCGATGGATGAAGTTCGTGATGCAATCATCGAACCGAATAAACATAAAGATAGAACACATAGACGGAAAAAATAATGTTTTAGCCGATTCTTTATCCCGCCTTGTTAATGCTTGTTACAAGATGTACAATGCGCGGATACGAACCCAAAGATGGAGAAAGTCATCAAAGCGGAAGCGGCGAGACCAATCGGAGATAGAGGCGAGCTTGAAACAATCTCAAGAAAGCCAAGATGGTACTTCACGGAAGGAGGATCCAAAACCTCTATAGCCGCTTCCCGCATCTCGCACTGCCACTCAACCTTAACCCACCTCCAACAAGAATCTCCACTCAGTACCGAAACATCCAAAGAGAAGCAAACACTGTACCAATCGACATCCGAGCAGCTAATGCCCTACGAAGAATCGCAAGCGAAATCGAAGAAAAAGCACTCCTCGAGATGGTTACAGCAATCGAAGAAGCACACGCAATCTTGCAATGTAAAGGACAAATATGTGCAGGAACCAGGAGCGGCGATAATTTTGCCTCCGATGTATGGCCGTCAATCTCAGCAGACGTCATGGACTCGAAGGAAATCTTGGGAAGAGCCCGTAAACTCTTGGAATCATACCGATACAGCATCTGATACTGAAGGGGAAAATACTAGGTATTTACCATACTACAGTGGATCCCTAAATGTGTATGATGAATACGATGGGTATGTAATCTAGAAGCTCCTACGTAAGCAATGACGGATATGTAAATTATTGTGTGCAAATTTGTCAAGATTCCTTCCAGAAGAGAGTCCCACAACGTGCAACCCGTGGTTCTCCTTTTCAAAAAGTTTATGGCAGCTAGTGTGTATTATGGCTGCTTTTATCTAAAGTTAGAATAATGGAAGGGCCTACCCATTATCTCTGGTCTAGTGGGTTAGGTAGTATGTTTTGTGTGTTTATGATTCTGGATTCTATATAATGAATCCTCTCTTTCAGTTGTAAGCAAGTCGATCCTACCAATCGCACCTAATATCAATAAAATACAATAGTGTGTTTAAATTATTCCGCTCTCAGATGGGTAGGCCCTTCCATTATTCTAACTTTAGATAAAAGCAGCCATAATACACACTAGCTGCCATAAACTTTTTTGAAAAGGAGAACCACGGGTTGCACGTTGTGGGACTCTCTTCTGGAAGGAATCTTGACAAATTTGCACACAATAATTTACATATCCGTCATTGCTTACGTAGGAGCTTCTAGATTACATACCCATCGTATTCATCATACACATTTAGGGATCCACTGTAGTATGGTAAATACCTAGTATTTTCCTCTTCAGTATCAGATGCTGTATCGGTATGATTCCAAGAGTTTACGGGCTCTTCCCAAGATTTCCTTCGAATCCATGACGTCTGCTGAGATTGACGGCCATACATCGGAGGCAAAATTATCGCCGCTCCTGGTTCCTGCACATATTTGTCCTTTACATTGTAGGATTGCGTGTGCTTCTTCGATTGCTGTAACCATCTCAAGGAGTGCTTTTTCTTCAATTTCGCTTGCGATTCTTCGTAGGGCATTAGCTGCTCGGATGTCGATTGGTACAGTGTTTGCTTCTCTTTGGATGTTTCGGTACTGAGTGGAGATTCTTGTTGGAGGTGGGTTAAGGTTGAGTGGCACAGGTCTGAGATCTGGGAAACGGCTATAGAGGTTCTCAGATCCTCCTTCTGTGAAGTACCATGCTGGCTTTCTTGAGATTGTTTCCAAGCTCTGCCTCCTATCTCCAGTTGGTCTACTGCCACTGCTGCTGCCTTGATGACTTTCTCCATCTTTGGGTTCAGATCCGCACTGTTGTATATCTTGTAACACAAGCATTAACAAGACGGGATAAAGAATCAGCTAAAACATTATTTTTTCCGTCTATGTGTTCTATCTTTATGTTTATTCCAGTTCCAGTGATTGCATCAGCGAACTTCATCCATCTGACTCTAGAGGCTTTATTACTATTGGATTTGTTGTAGAAACTGACTATGGCACCACAATCTGTTCTTATTGTGATTTCTTGTTTATCCAAATAGTATATCTTCATTTTTTCCAGAGTGTTGATGCAGGCGTTGATCTCCGCATCGATGGTTGACTGAACATTATCAAACTTTCCACTTGCATAAGCACAAACTTTCTCTGTGCTTCTCAGATCTTCTTTCTTCTTCTTCCATTTGACTATTCCTCCCCAGCCTTCCATGCATCCATCTACTTCAATTACTATATAGGCGTCTTCTGGTGGAATTGACAAGTCAGGCAAATTCTGGACTTTGTTTTTAATGCTCCTGATGATTTCATAATCTGAAGGTTTTAACCTCTTGTCTCCATGGGTGTTGGTCTTCTCGTAGAGTGGTCTTAACAGTATTCCTAGTTTAGGAATATGTTGTCTGGTGTAGTTGAGAATTCCCAGAAAGGATCTGAGGCCTTTCTTTGTCTTGAGGCTTTCTTCATCAAAGTCCACGATCTTCTTTATGATATGTGGTTGGAGCTGAATGCTTCCTTCTCCAATAACTACTCCCAGAAAGTCTATCTTGGGGACTGCTATCTTCATCTTGCTTGGAGAGAGAATAAGACCATTGTCTTCACATATCTTTAGCATTTTGGTGAGGTGATGGGCATGCTGTTCTTCCGTCTTTGAGAATACTAGTATATCATCAATGTATACTGCTATGAAGTCTTCTGTTCCAGCAAAGCATTTATTCATTTTTCTTTGAAAAATTGCCGGGGCATTCTTTAGGCCAAATGGCATCACTAACCATTCATAAAAGCCGTTGGGTGTTATGAAGGCTGTCCAGGGTATTGATTCTTCCGCCATAGCCACTTGATGAAATCCTGACTTCAAATCGAACTTTGAGAAGATCTTAGCATTCTTCACCTTCTGAACAATAGTGTTGATTCCTGGTAATGAGTATTGGTCTTTGTACGTATTATCATTAAGAGATACGTAATTAAATACCAATCTTTCCTTCCCTTTGTTTCTTTTCCCGTGATCGGATCAACATTGTTCCCGATTCACGAACATGGCACGGGTTACGTGCTCGCTTTTGCTTTCTCTTATGACCCCAATCAGAAGAAGAGCATTGATGTGCTTGATAAAGGTCGCTTCCATAGTCGGAGTGACATCCTTTAGTGGTTTGTCTTCAATTGTGATATCTTCATTAATAATATCCGGCTTGCACAAAACTTCATTCTTTCTCAATGCTTCATGGGTCTTCTCCGATGAACCCTTGCTTCTTCAATCTTTCAAGAATTGGTGTAAATTTATTCATAAAGTTAGGGCTAACTTTATAAATAGTCTCTTGAGCTGTTAGCATTTGATATTCATCTTCATCCATTCCCAATTCTTCTATCGCTACTTGATTAACTTCTATATGGTTGGAGGTTTTAAACTTTGTGACCTTCTTGTAGATTGTGATTTCGTCACCTTCGATCCTAATTCCTCCTTGCATTGATCTTAAGAAGTTAACTCCTATCAACATTTGTATGCCATCATTGATGTTCATGTCAAGAACATAAATCAGCGGCATACTGAATTTGTTACCCTCAATGGCAAAGTATCCTTTTTTGACCTTGTGCTTAGCTTCTTGTTGAGAATTGAGGCCATTAATAATGATACTTCGGCTGATCAGTTCCAGGGCTTCTTCTGGGACTACGGCTTTGTTGAGGTAACATGATGTCGCTCCTGTATCGATTATCGCTTTTGTCCTGAAGAATTTACATTCAGGGATTTCGAATTCAACCGATACATTGTACAACTGATTTACAATTTTCTTGATCTTTGGTGGTCCTTGTGGCGTCTCTGCATTCCTTGCAGCTTCAACTTCTATGACTACTCCTGCTATCTCTTTTTGAATATCAGTTGGAGGGACTGCGCCGTCGGCTTGCTTGAGCTGCTTAATTTCTTCTTTGAGTAGTCTGATAGCCACATCCTTTTCTTGAATCCTTCTGATCATTTCTGCTTTTTCTTTTTGGACCAGGTTTGACTGCTCTTGCCATCTTTCTTCCATGGTGGCCATTTCTCTGAGATGATCCTGATTCGTGTCTCGCAACTTTTATAAGGGCTTTGTCTTCGATCCGCTTTCTTTTTACTTCTTTGATCCGCTTCATAGGCCTTTGTTTTATCATAGAGTGATCATTCTTTTCGTTCAGGGATCGAAACTTTTCTTCCACGGATCTTATTGTATCATTTGCTGTTTGAAGATCCACCTCCTTCCTTTTAAGCTCCTTATTTTCCTCCTTAAGCTTTTCTCCGAAAGCTTGCCATTCAAGTCCTCTTTTACGCATTTCTTCTGTTTTGACTTTTTCTGCTGCTAATTGAGTCTTCCATCCTTCTTCTTTTTGCTGGGCTACGAACTCATCCTTAGCTTGCATTTTTATGAGAGACTTGATTTCTTCATCCTTTTCCTTTATCATTTTTAATAAAGGACCTTCATTCTCCTGATTATCAGCCTTGAAATCCTTGGTCGGTCGATTACGTTGTTTTGCAATTGTCATCTTGCGCTTAAGTGTCATAGAGCACAAGTCGTGAGTTCACATCCCGGGCAATGTAGTCTGGACCTGTCATTTGTGAGTGTTCCACAGTAGTAACACGTATTGAACGCTGTTACACAGTTCTCCTTCCAATTATGACTGCAATTTTTACTTTTCTCAGGCATCTCTTTGTTTGGTCGCCATTGTCCAACTTGCTCTCTAATTTTTTCAATTTGTTCTGCATTACCAGGGTAATACTGAGCAAAGCTTGCTGGTTGTTGGAACATGTATGCGGTTTCGTATTTAACACCTTCTTCTTCTGAGAATGATTCTGGTTCTTCATCTTCATCATAGTCACTGAGTGCCATAAAGATGTACTCATTAACTATTCCAAGGTTAGCATGAGCCTCTTCTTCATCTCCTGAGATACTATAGACACTGCTGTCTTCATTCATTCCAGCTGAGACTATATCCCATTCTGGTTCAATTTCCAGATCATTATACGTGGCTGCTCTTGCTATGTTACCCTTTTGATTCTTGCATTCTCTTGCCAGGTGACCTTCCTGTCCGCATATATAGCACTTGCACTTGCTCATCTTCATTGGATTGCCTTTGTGCTTGTACTTGACCTTCCTCACATGAGAATCATGTGGCTTCCCTTTGTAGTTCTTTGACTTCCTCATGGTTAACCTTTTTCCAGTCCTTTTGTAGTATCCTGGCAAAGGTATTGATGCACAGAGATCAAGATCCCGTAACTCCTTGCTGAGAGCTGCTTCTTTACACATTTCGGAAACGAAATTGTAAGTGAAGTTGATTGCCGGTAAGACACCAGTTGCAACTCCAGGATGCTTTTCTTGGAATTTTTGCTTGATTCTTGTTGCCAGTGATGGTGGAAGTTTAGAGAAGAACTTCTCAGTTACTTCTGGGAAGAACAATCGTCCTGACTTTATTGCCAACATCTTAAATTCATCAACGAATTTCCAGAGATCTTTTGTCTTTTCACAGATTAACCTTTCTAAATCTCTTGCGGCAATGTTTTGTACTTCAGTAGATCCTCGGTAAGGATCTTCCAAAAGGATCATCTGTCTGATTTGAGAAGTTATATTTTGCGGATCATCAGCTATCTGCTCCAATCCTTCATAGGAGGTAGGGAAAGCTGTTCGCCATTGCTGCCACATGAGTTTTTCTTGTTCTCCGAGCAGGTTTTCCACAAATTGCAACTTTGATTTGTTATCAGCCCATGTCCTTGAGTTTAGCACGTTGATGGTGATTGTTTCCCATCGTGCAATTGCATTCGACCAAAGTCCTGGGTCGGGTGGTAGTGTTAACAGAACTCCGTTACTTACGTATGCAGGAGGTAAAGTCCATGACTCCGAATTGTATTCACCATATCCTCCTCTGAAATGCCTGGAATCTGTTCTCCCGACGTTATGCCCATAGTCAAAGGGGGCATTGTTTGATGGTGGGTAGATTGCTGGACCCATCATTGAATCTGTTGGTGGTTGGTATGTAAAATTAGAACCTGAACTTTCTCCGTTTGCCATGAAAGCTGTTTCGCCAACGATTTCATTTACTTGCTTCTGAAATGTTGTGAAGGGGTCTTCTTCTTGAACATAGTAACCTGTTTCTACTCTATCAGCTTTAACGGGGTATGGCAATTCTTCAAATTCTTGTTTTAAACCATTGGTATCTCCACCACGCTTCACTGCAAATGGGTTATCCCATAAAGACTCTGATAAATCTGTTTCTTGGTCTTGTATAGTTACTTTAAGGGGTTGGTGATCTTCTTCGTCAAATTCTTCTCCCCATCCTGCTGCAACTATTTCATGAATTGGTGTATCAGAGAATCCTGTGGGCATATCATATCTTACTTAAGTAATCCCACTTCCGCTTGGTTCTCCAAGTGTTGACCACTTTCCACCTTTCTTTTTCTTTGGTTTGTTGGATCTTTTCTTCTGGTTAAGTGGCTCATACATCATTTTTTCTTCATAATCCAGACAGCTGTCACAGAAACAAATATCGTAGCAGATGTGTGTCTGCCTGATATGTGTGCATTCATTGCACTCACAGCTCCTTCTGAATTCATGTGGGCTTATTTGGGCTTCTTGAACTATCGCTGCTGTTTGCAGGAGAGCTTCTTCATCATCGTTTTGTGTTGCCAAATTGTCGCCTCTTGAGTCTGTTGAGATACGCGGGGGCTGTCTCGCCCTGTATCCTTCAAACCTTAAACTTGTTGTTCGATCCAATCTATCTGTCACTGCAACTCTAGCAGGGACTCGAGTTGTTATATCTTGAATTGGCCTTAAATGCCAACTCATGCCTTCCAAGGCTTCCATCGTTCTTCGTTCTCCAGGTATTGCTAGCACACCGTTTGTTGTTAAGTGATCGATTACGTCGTCAATATTGTATTGAAAACCGACATAACTTGTGTTTGACAATCTTCCGACCATAGCGATTGTTACTAGCAAATTTTCTCCTCCTTGCCATGATTCATAACCGTGCGTCATGATTGAGAGTCTGAAGTAATTGTGGAAATCATCCACACTAACCATCATGTCGGGCACCATGTACACCATCTGAGTGCCTTGGGCTAGATCAGCTTCCATTGTACTGATGATTCTGGTGTTATTACTCCATCTTGTATCTTGCAAGGTAGCTAAGGCGTTAGTTCCAGCGCCTATCCTGTGGAGAGCATGTATCCTTACTAGCACTAGGCCAATATGGATATGTTGGAGCCTTTGCTGCGTCAGAGCTCGGTAGCTTGTTTCATTGCATAGTCTGAGGTTTATTTGTTCTCCCTCAGTGCAGCTTATCCTTTGTTCCGAGTAATGCTCATAAACTCGGTGCATCACCGTTTGCCTGTTGTGAGAGTACAGAATTTCTGCCGGTACCATCTGTGCTCTTCTATTTCTTGAGATAGCCAACTGATCTTCAGGGTTGACTATAGTTTCGAGAGTTGTTCCACGGTTATTTCTCCTTCTCCCAGTAAGATTTCCAAGACTCCTTTGTGCGTCATAGAGTCTTCGGTTCAAGGTTCTGTAGCCTCTGACTTGGTCTTCTTGTGTAGGTAGTTCTTCATTCGTGGTACTGCCATGAACATTGGGTCTAGCTCTGGAGCTTGAACCGCTTGATCTTCCTAGAAGACTCATTTCTTGTATTGTGAGTCAAAGATGGCTTTAGGATCTTTGTTGTAGTAGATAGGACCTTGCTTTGCTCTGGGGGGTTGTGCTTTGTCAGTAGCAATCAATCCTAACCTTTTTGATAGGTCAGCTATTGAATCACTGAGTTCCTTCTCCTTTCTGTCTTCTGTCTCTAGCGTAGCTAAACTAAGATTTATCTTACTGATTTGGCCTTCGAGTGCCTTGATTTCTTCAGTCTGCTTGAGTAACAAATAAATCAAGGTGTTGTTCTGCTTGATTATTTCCTTGGAAAGGGTAGTTTGTCCTCCTTGTAGATTTCCGGGTATACTGAATCCTGCTGCTGGTACTTCTAATTCTGCGGTTGCTTTAAGGGCTTCTATGTAATCTGAGCTGACTTTGGCTGTAGTCAGGTCATTCATGAGGTTACGTACTGCTGGACTTCCTTCAAAAGTCTTTCGACTTTATGAACCTGTTCGTCTACTTTATGCAACTTCCTTTCTAATTCGGCCGATATCTTAAGAGCTTCCTCTTCTACCTTTTTAGGCTGCTGAGCTATTTCTTCTACTAGAACTAGGACTTCTGCTTTGGTAAGTGGTTTGACGCCTCTTACTTCAGATGAAATTTGTTGTAATGCTTTATGGAACTCTTTTTGGTTTTTCTTTAATTGCTGTTTACACTCTTCTAACTCAAATTTAATAAAACTATTTTCAAGCTTAATATCGTGGAGATGTTTAATAATTACTTTTGCAGACAAATTTAAATGATCATAGATAACATCAATATTATTTCTA
This sequence comes from Chrysanthemum lavandulifolium, assembly GCA_022545495.1. Lineage (NCBI taxonomy): Eukaryota > Viridiplantae > Streptophyta > Magnoliopsida > Asterales > Asteraceae > Chrysanthemum > Chrysanthemum lavandulifolium. The sequence continues at coordinate 110,841,178 of CM040244.1, forward strand.
ATATCTTTTAATTTTGGATGTGAAACTTCAGATAAGTTTAAGTATTCAAGGTTCGCCGTCCGCATGATCATACCAATCTCAGATTGCTTTTTGAATCTTTCGCTCATATCATTAAATAATCAAAACCTTTTGATAATTCATAAAAGTCATCCGCTTTAATTGGAAAAACTATCCAAAGACTTTTGAAAACTATCGGGTCTTGGTCTTACCCTCTACTAGTTATATTGATAATTTAGAACACGAAAATATATTTTCAAACAATCCAATTTTTGAAAAATTATCCATACTAATGTTTAAACACAAAGATTTTCTTTTATAAAGAGAATACTATTTTGATTCAATAAGAAGAGGACCCCTTCACATTTTCTTCCACTAAAAATAGAGCTAAGTTTTGATTCTTAGCTCTGATACCAGAATGGTTTTCCCAGGTGAAAAACAAAGACAAGTTCAAAAACTAAGACTTGTACCTATCAGAGAGCGGAATAATTTAAACACACTATAGTATTTTATTGATATTGGGTGCGATTGGTAAAATCGACTTGCTTACATCTGAAAGAGAGGATTCATTATATAGAATCCAGAAGTATAAACAGACAAAACATACTACCTAACCCACTAAACCAGAGATAATGGGTAGGTCCTTCCATTATTCTAACTTTAGATAAAAGCAGCCATAATACACACTAGCTGCCATAAACTTTTTGAAAAAGAGAACCACGGGTTGCACGTTGTGGGACTTTCTTCTGGAAGGAATCTTGACAAAGTTGCACACAATAATTTACATATTCGTCATTGCTTACGTAGGAGCTTCTAGATCACATACCCATCGTATTCATCATACACATTTAGGGATCCACTGTAGTATGGTAAATACCTAGTATCTTCCCCTTCAGTATCAGATGCTGTATCGGTATGATTCCAAGAGTTTACGGGCTCTTCCCAAGATTTCCTTCGAATCCATGACGTCTGCTGAGATTGACGGCCATACATCGGAGGCAAAATTATCGCCGCTCCTGGTTCCTGCACATATTTGTCCTTTACATTGTAGGATTGCGTGTGCTTCTTCGATTGTCAGAACCATCTCGAGGAGTGCTTTTCTTCAATTTAAACTTGCGATTCTTCGTAGGGCATTAGGCGCTCGGATGTCGATTGGTACAGTGTTTGCTTCTCTTTGGATGTTTCTGCATCGAGTGGAGATTCTTGTTGGAGGTGGGTTAAGGTTGAGTGGCATGTGCGAGATCCGGGAAACGGCTATAGAGGTTCTCGGATCCTCCTTCATGAAGTACCATGTTGGCTTTCTTGAGATTGTTTCCAAGCTCGCCTCCTATCTCCGCTTGGTCTCATCGCCACTGCTTTGCTTTGATGACTTTCTCCATCTTTGGGTTCAGATCCGCCTGTATATACTTGTAACACAAGCATTAACAAGACGGATAAAGAATCGCCTAAAACATTATTTTTTCCGTCTATGTGTTCTATCTTTATGTTTATTCCAGTTCCAGTGATTGCATCAGCGAACTTCACCCATCTGACTCTAGAGGCTTTATTACTATTGGATTTGTTGTAGAAACTGACTATGGCACCACAATCTGTTCTTATTGTGATTTCTTGTTTATCCAAATAGTATATCTTCATTTTTTCCAGAGTGTTGATGCAGGCGTTGATCTCCGCATCGATGGTTGACTGAATATTATCAAACTTTCCACTTGCATAAGCACAAACTTTCTCTGTGCTTCTCAGATCTTCTTTCTTCTTCTTCCATTTGACTATTCCTCCCCAGCCTTCCATGCATCCATCTACTTCAATTACTATATAGGCGTCTTCTGGTGGAATTGACAAGTCAGGCAAATTCTGGACTTTGTTTTTAATGCTCCTGATGATTTCATAATCTGAAGGTTTTAACCTCTTGTCTCCATGGGTGTTGGTTTTCTCGTAGAGTGGTCTTAACAGTATTCCTAGTTTAGGAATATGTTGTCTAGTGTAGTTGAGAATTCCCAGGAAGGATCTGAGACCTTTCTTCGTCTTGAGGCTTTCTTCATCAAAGTCCACGATCTTCTTTATGATATGTGGTTGAAGCTGAATGCTTCCTTCTCCAATAACTACTCCCAGAAAGTCTATCTTGGGGACTGCTATCTTCATCTTGCTTGGAGAGAGAATAAGACCATTGTCTTCACATATCTTTAGCATTCTGGTGAGGTGATGGGCATGCTGTTCTTCAGTCTTTGAGAATACCAGTATATCATCAATATATACTGCTATGAAGTCTTCTGTTCCGGCAAAGCATCTATTCATTTTTCTTTGAAAAATTGCCGGGGCATTCTTTAGGCCAAATGGCATTACTAACCATTCATAAAAGCCGTTAGGTGTTATGAAGGCTGTCCAGGGTATTGATTCCTCCGCCATAGCCACTTGATGAAATCCTGACTTCAAATCGAACTTTGAGAAGATCTTAGCATTCTTCACCTTCTGAACAATAGTGTTGATTCCTGGTAATGAGTATTGGTCTTTGTACGTATTATCATTAAGAGATACGTAATTAAATACCAATCTTTCCTTCCCCTTTGTTTCTTTTCCTGTGATCGGATCAACAGTTGTTCCTGAATTCACGAACATGGCACGGGTTCTGTGCCTGCTTTTGCTTTCTCTTATGACCCCAATCTGTAGAAGAGCATTGATGTGCTTGATAAAGGCTGCTTCCATAGCTGGAGTGACATCCTTCAGTGGTTTGTCTTCAATTGTGATATCTTCATTAATAATATCCAGTTTGCACAAAACTTCATTCTTTCTCCAATGCTTCAGCGGGTCTTCTCCGATGAACCCTTGCTTCTTCAATCTTTCAAGAATTGGTGTAAATTTATTCATAAAGTTAGGGCTAACTTTATAAATAGTCTCTTGAGCTGTTAGCATTTGATATTCATCTTCATCCATTCCCAATTCTTCTATCGCTACTTGATTAACTTCTATATGGTTGGAGGTTTTAAACTTTGTGACCTTCTTGTAGATTGTGATTTCGTCACCTTCGATCCTAATTCCTCCTTGCATTGATCTTAAGAAGTTAACTCCTATTAACATCTGTATGCCATCATTGATGTTCATGTCGAGAACATAAATCAGCGGCATACTGAATTTGTTACCCTCAATTGCAAAGTACCCTTTTTTGACCTTGTGCTTAGCTTCTTGTTGAGAATTGAGGCCATTAATAATGATACTTCGGCTGATCAGTTCCAGGGCTTCTTCTGGGACTACGGCTTTGTTGAGGTAACATGATGTCGCTCCTGTATCGATTATCGCTTTTGTCCTGAAGAATTTACATTCAGGGATTTCGAATTCAACAGATACGTTGTACAGCTGATTTACAATCTTCTTGATCTTTGGTGGTCCTTGTGGCGTTTCTGCATTCCTTGCAGCTTCAACTTCTATGACTACTCCTGCTATCTCTTTTTGAATATCAGTCGGAGGGACCGTGCCGTCGGCTTGCTTGAGCTGCTTAATTTCTTCTTTGAGTAGTCTGATAGCCACATCCTTTTCTTGAATCCTTTTGATCATTTCTGCTTTTTCTTTTTGGACCAGGTTTGACTGCTCTTGCCATCTTTCTTCCATGGTGGCCATTTCTCTGAGATGATCTTGATTCAGGTCTCGCAACTTTTTTATAAGGGCTTTGTCTTCGATCTGTTTCTCTTTTACTTCTTTGATCTGCTTCTCATAGGCCTTCGTTTTATCATAGAGCTGATCATTCTTTTCGTTCAGGGATCGAAACTTTTCTTCCATGGATCTTATTGCATCATTTGCTGTTTGAAGATCCACCTCCTTCCTTTTAAGCTCCTTATTTTCCTCCTTAAGCTTTTCTCCGAAAGCTTGCCATTCAAGTCCTCTTTTACGCATTTCTTCTGTTTTGACTTTTTCTGCTGCTAATTGAGTCTTCCATCCTTCTTCTTTTTGCTGGGCTACGAACTCATCCTTAGCTTGCATTTTTATGAGAGACTTGATTTCTTCATCCTTTTCCTTTATCATTTTTAATAAAGGACCTTCATTCGCCTGATTATCAGCCTTGAAATCCTTGCTGGCTGATTCTGGTTGTTTTGCAATTGTCATCTTGACGTTTAAGTAGTGCAGAGAACATAGAGCACAAGCTGTGAGTTCACATCCTGGGCAATGTAATCTGGACCTGTCATTTGTGAGTGTTCCACAGTAGTAACACGTGTTGAACGCTGTTACACAGTTCTCCTTCCAATTATGACTGCAATTTTTACTTTTTCAGGCATCTCTTTGTTTGGTCGCCATTGTCCAACTTGCTCTCTAATTTTTTCAATTTGTTCTGCATTACCAGGGTAATACTGAGCAAAGCTTGCTGGTTGTTGGAACATGTATGCGGTTTCGTATTTAACACCTTCTTCTTCTGAGGATGATTCTGGTTCTTCATCATAGTCACTGAGTGCCATAAAGATGTACTCATTAACTATTCCAAGGTTAGCATGAGCCTCTTCTTCATCTCCTGAGATACTATAGACACTGCTGTCTTCATTCATTCCAGCTGAGACTATATCCCATTCTGGTTCTATTTCCAGATCATTATATGTGGCTGCTCTTGCTATGTTACCCTTCTGATTCTTGCATTCTCTTGCCAGGTGACCTTCCTGCCCGCATATATAGCACTTGCACTTGCTCATCTTCATTGGGTTGCCTTTGTACTTGTACTTGACCTTCCTCACATGAGAATCATGTGGCTTCCCTTTGTAGTTCCTTGACTTCCTCATGGTTAACCTTTTTCCAGTCTTTTTGTAGTATCCTGGTAAAGGTATTGATGCACAGAGATCAAGATCCCGTAACTCCTTGCTGAGAGCTGCTTCTTTACACATTTCAGAAACGAAATTGTAAGTGAAGTTGATTGCCGGTAAGACACCAGTTGCAACTCCAGGATGCTTTTCTTGGAATTTTTGCTTGACTCTTGTTGCCAGTGATGGTGGAAGTTTAGAGAAGAACTTCTCGGTTACTTCTGGGAAGAACAACCGTCCTGACTTTATTGCCAACATCTTAAATTCATCAACGAATTTCCAGAGATCTTTCGTCTTTTCACAGATTAACCTTTCTAGATCTCTTGCGGCAATGTTTTGTACTTCAGTAGATCCACGGTAAGGATCTTCCAAAAGGATCATCTGTCTGATTTGAGAAGTTATATTTTGCGGATCATCAGCTATCTGCTCCAACCCTTCATAGGAGGTAGGGAAAGCTGTTCGCCATTGCTGCCACATGAGTTTTTCTTGTTCTCCGAGCAGGTTTTCCACAAATTGCAACTTTGATTTGTTATCAGCCCATGTCCTTGAGTTTAGCACGTTGATGGTGATTGTTTCCCATCGTGCAATTGCATTCGACCAAAGTCCTGGGTCGGGTGGTAGTGTTAACAGAACTCCGTTACTTACGTATGCAGGAGGTAAAGTCCATGACTCCGAATTGTATTCACCGTATCCTCCTCTGAAATGCCTGGAATCTGTTCTTCCGACGTTATGCCCATAGTCAAAGGGGGCATTGTTTGATGGTGGGTAGATTGCTGGACCCATCATGGAATCTGTTGGTGGTTGGTAAGTAAAATTAGAACCTGAACTTTCTCCGTTTGCCATGAAAGCTGTTTCGCCAACGATTTCATTTACTTGCTTCAAATGTTGTGAAGGGTCCTCTTCTTGAACATAGTAACTGCTTTCTACTATATCGCTTTAACGGGTATGGCAATTCTTCAAATTCTTGTTTTAAACCATTGGTGTCTCCACCACGCTCACGCAAATGGGTTATCCCATTCGCACTACGATGAATCTGTTTCTTGGTCTTGTATAGTTACTTTAAGGGGTTGGTGATCTTCTTCGTCAAATTCTTCTCCCCATCCTGCTGCAACTATTTCATGAATTGGTGTATCAGAGAATCCTGTGGGCATATCATATCTTACGAAGTAATCCCACTTCCCGCTTGGTTCTCCAAGTGTTGACCAGTTTCCACCTTTCTTTTTCTTTGGTTTGTTGGATCTTTTCTTCTGGTTAAGTGGTTCATACATCATCTTTTCTTCATAATCCAGACAGCTGTCACAGAAACAAATATCATAGCAGATGTGTGTCTGCCTGATATGTGTGCATTCATTGCACTCACAGCTTCTTCTGAATTCATGTGGGCTTATTTGGGCTTCTCGAACTATCGCTGCTGTTTGCAGGAGAGCTTCTTCATCATCATTTTGTGTTGCCAAATTGTCGCCTCTTGAGTCTGTTGAGATACGCGGGGGCTGCCTTGCCCTGTATCCTTCAAACCTTAAACTTGTTGTTCGATCCAATCTATCTGTTACTGCAACTCTAGCATAGACTCGAGTTGTTATATCTTGAATTGGCCTTAAATGCCAACCCACTAAGCATGTACTTTGTATCAGAATACTTTCAAGATGGCTTGGTTGACTTTCCAAAGAACTAAGCATGTACTTTGTATCAGAATATAGCTTATGGATTTTATTACAGTGATGTATGTTGATTCTTCTATATTATACAAATCATAGTTACTTTCAACGTATACCCTTTTTGAAACAAATTACACGGCCCAACGAGACGACATAACATATACATGTGCATGATCAAAATCGACCTCTATTTCCTTTTTTCCGCTTGATCGGTTCAAACTTCGCTGAGACCCAATACATGTACTCACAGATTAAATTATGAATGGTTTTATTCGAACTAACTAATCGGATAGCAACATCTCATGACTAAATATATGATTATTAAGCGATTATGGCCAAGATTTACCTCAAAACCACGAACTGAAACTTGACTCCACAATTACTAACTCGAAACTCATGCATAGCCACGATATCAATACCACATAAAACACACCCCTCGACCACATGCATTTAGAGGCCAGGTTCGCCCATGTTCGATTTCCACCCGACATCACAGCCTTTACCAGGCTCACGAACCCAACTAAACAACAATCTCTAGGCCAAACCAAATAGCTTTGTGGCGAAGCGCGTGGAAGGAAGACGAGGACCAAACGAAATTGAAACCAACACCTAGAACTCTTCGACCTAGGAAAACCACGACCAACCCACTCTACTCAGATAAAGAACCCACGATCGGATGACCTTATTATAGCCTCCTTGTGCCCACCTTAGATCGAATGGAGAAGAAAGAGACTAGTTGAGCTGTCACTTTGTAACCTAGGGTTTTATGTGAGATTTGAATGTGCAACTATAAGTAAATAAAATAAGAAGGAAGTGGAAATATAGGGGTGTTTCAAATGAGCAAATGGGATGGCCAGACCAAGTCAAGTGTTTAGTTTGGGCTTTCAATTTAGATGTACTTTTCCTTGACTTGCATGAACATATTCGGCCCATAAATATATTTTAGCATAAGTATGAGTTGATTATTTGATCTTGTGCATTAGGTTTAAGATTTAGTTATAAGCTAGATTAAAATGGTATTTAATGAGCATTGACATAATTTACGTATTTTATAAGTATTAACTTTGAGGGGTAAAATAGTCTTTTCACACGTTTTAGACTTTTAGGGTTTTACAACTCTTCCTCTGTAAAAAAAAAATTTCGTCCTCGAAAATTGAAGTCGCAGGGGTACACAGAGACGTACGAGTTTAAGGCAGACGTAGCAATCCATAAGTTCGCATAATCGTAACAATTTTGGGTCCAAAGCGTACAAACCTATACAGAGAGGTACAAAATTCCAAACGAACATGAGGAGTGAAAATTAACGTGTATAAGTCCTAGTCCATTCACGTACCATCCCCAGGCATTTCCTAAGACGTCGTATGACTTCAATAAGTTCAAATTATATGATCTCGGTATTATCACGTTGATCAGGCGTCATAGTACTTGCATCACATAACAAGTTCTTATTGTCATCATATTCTGCCTCGGGTCATGACAAACCACATAACCAATATCACATCCAACAGATAACATACAGATAGCAAGCATCAAACCAAAGCACACCAGATCCACATACATACAGCACATAACACATCAAAACAACTTACCATACCACAAAAGAGAGAAGGCCACCAACTTGATCGAAATGGCTCCTCATGACTCATTACTGACGATCCAGAAATAAAGCGAGCAAAATATCAACCGCCTCAAAACGTGTGATAAACAAATCAGAGTAACACAAGTCGCACCCAATCATATGAAGTAGATGAACCTTCTCAGCCACCAGTTAATTCTTGTCTCCGTCTTTGCGCCTTTGGTTGATTCGTTCAGCTCCCTCCAGAAGCATCCTCATGTCTCCAGCAGCATTGCAATTGCAGTCAGGTGCGGCTTTCGCTTCACGAACCTCTCCAGTTTAGAAACTGCTGCAGCAACGCAGGGTCGGCACCATCATCTTTGACTCCACGATTAGTCTCTACCTAACGATCGACAAAAGGATGTGCGAAGACAAAATAAACAAAATTCGATGCGAAAAGAAGAAGGCCAAATTAGTGAAAACAAAAGAATATTGAAGTCAAATCTGAAAGACAATAAAAAGGAAACGAATGCGATCAGAACAGACGGAAGCCTAATGTCTACCCAGTCCTCACAGGTCAATCCTACGGTCAACAAGACGAAACCTGGCTCTGAAACCATAATTGTAACACCTCAACCCGACAAGGGTAGAAGTGTCACATTCTGGTGTCATATCAGAACATACAATTTAAAATTTTGTAAACGGAAGCCTTATAAAATAATTTACCAAGTCATATAAACGAATGACTTACAAAGAAAATAAAAAATCCAATATGTCCCAAAACAAAATAAAATCTAAAAACAATAACTCTTCAAGTTAAATCCAAAATGATAAGGTAACTAAGGTCGGTCTGCTCGAATAATCCAACTCTCAGCCCATCAAGCCCATCTTCAAACCTAAAACCCTGCCGCAGGAAAAGAAATGCGGTTGAGCTTAAAAAGCCCAGTGAACAGATATAACAGAACAAAAGCTAAACGAAATCAGAGATACAAATGAAATAAGGAAACTGATAACAAGGTCGCAATGAAACACAATTATACAGATATCCAGAAGGAACAGATAACAGAGGAGAACGAAGCAAAGCGAGGCATCGATGACATACAAATAAGCACATACAACAGGCATACAAGGAATCAGGAAATCAGACTGTTGTTCCCTATTCACTATCGTTTAAAAAACAATTTAGTACTTAAAAAAATTTAACAGTGATTAATAACTGAAAGTAATGTAAGTAACACATACAAAGTAATTTTCAACATCATATTCTTATTAGAAATAAATCAAAAGAATACGTTACCCAAGTACTTACGGAATAGTACTTGGGATTGAAATGACAAAGTTTGGGTGACTCTCTCTAAGCTCAAAGCTAAGTCCGAGCACAACTCTTAGAACCCACCGAGCTTGCTCAAGGATAAAGTTGTATTTGGAGGAATGAAAAGTTGGCTTGTGTGTATGTGTGTTTTACAATTCACAAGCTTAAACTTTTCACTCATTCTCTTATGCTATTTATACAAGTATGATTTTAACTTTAACCTAGAAGACAAATACATTGATCACGGTAATCACGAATATAGATATATTCGATTCACATTTTGCTATTAGTAGTCGGCGTGAGCGCCTTTCCTTAACAGAGAATCCTTTAGTATCGCCGCTACTATAAATGAGAAGATATCACTCCATCTTCATTGCAGCTCACAAATTTTACACCCTCAACAACTCTCTGTTGCATTCTAAGCCGTGCACTTTGATCTCGGGTTGGAACTCAACTCTTTTCCTTTTGCCGTGGATGCTTGTGGTTGAGATCCTTGTAGTGCGATCAAGGCAGTGAATTCTATTGGTGGTGCATCTCAACCTTTCATATCTTTTGTGAGCATCTTCATCGCCTTCTTGACCACCTTATTTTGCTTCTTTCCAATGATCGGACCAAGTTCATCGAGTTCGGTGATCCCAAAGTCGGTGAATTTTAGGGATCATGAACCTCAAAGTGTCTTTTGTCATCCCTCTATAAACATTCATAGCCAATGGTTTGGTGTTGGGAATAATCTTGACATCCGTGATTTTTTCAGAAGCCTTCTACCGGTCATTGTCCAGATTGTATTCCTTAACTCGCTTTGCACGAGCTTCAATTTTCTTTCTCTTTCTTCCAACCGCTTTCTCATTTCAACCATCCGAGCGACTGAGCTTCCTTGAACTTTTGTCCCGCTGACCTTTTGGAGCTTGCTTGCATCTAATCCCATGTTCTCGCCTTCTTGACAACCTTTTCCGGTGCTTCTCTGTTCCTTTTCTCTTCCTCATTAGTTTCATTCTTCTTTCTTCTTTAGCAAGATGTTTACTCACCGTTGTGGTGTGGCGGTATTGATGTCGCCGATTTTATAAGGAATCTTCTCGAGCTCAACAGCTTGTCATTTGCCTTTGCCTTTGTCCCGGCCCGAGGAAGATGATGCAACTAAGGGTGGTGTTGTTGTTGTGACCGTCGGTGTTGTTGTTGTTGATGTTTGTGGTGGTAGTGAGGATATGGGTATTGCGAGACCGGTGCGAGATGATGTGGGGCTCACGACATCGAGGTGTTTGCTCCCCTCGGTGTGAAGAGGAGTTTCTTCAAGATATTCTCCCCTCAACTATTGCCGAACTTGATGGGCAAGAGTTGGAGTTAGTCTTGAGGGGACGGAGCCGCTTGACCCTGAAGGCTGATATATTTCAAAGATCATAGCTTTAATCTCAAGTATCCGCTGAAGACCGATGACCTTTGTATCCGTTAGCCCGAGAAAGCTCCAAAGCAATCATCCGGGGACCAAGATTCCGTGCCATGGAAGGCGAGGCTGAGCCATAGCGACTACACTGGTGTTTAATGAGTCCACGAGGTGCGAAGACATTGAACCAAAGATTGGAGACCTTGAACATTGGCGATTGGAGCATTTCAATCGATTCGGTGAGTTGAGATGAGTTCTTCACATACACCTCGGTGGCTTCTAGTACTTTGGCATTTTTTGTGGGTCTTCTTTACAAGATCCCCGATTTCATCAATTGTAACTCCACATGACCAAGATGCTTGAGAAACTTAACGTGTTTTCATCTAGTTTGATAAGGTGTTGGTACATGAGATCTCTCGTGCTCATGAACATTTTCATTGAAGGTGAGCACATCGATCGAAGATCGACATAGTGGTGCCGCTTCAATGTGTTGATCCCAAAATTGTTCAAGAACCCTAGTGTATAGTCTCTTTGAGGCTTTAGTGATCCATGAACCGCTTGTCTTCGAAATGATGGAAGAATGTTGTCAAACGGTTAAATTCCCGAGTTTGGATGATGAGGAGTCCGAGTCATTATCTTACGGATGAAATGGTGACTCAAGATGCTCCTTTGGATCAGCCGAGGCTCTTGTTCGATTGAACCTCGGCGTCTATTTCTTCTCCAATGATAAAATTTCATCTTCGCCAAGAAGTTCATCCTCCGAGAATAGAATACCGGTGACATCGGCAATTGTGAGCAAGGGTTGGTGATGGGTTCCATATCGTGGTGGTATATACCCTTTGAGTCTTTGTCCCCGTTGACCCCTCGGACACTGGTGGGAGTTTCCAGTGCCTTCTCCGGATTCGTGATTGGTTTTAGGTTCCGTGTCGGCGGGTTGTTTCTTTCCTCCGAGTCTTTGTCCCCAGTGACCCACGAGACACCGGTGGGTGTTTCCAGTGCCTTTGGCGAGCTCGGTGATTGTTGTATCCATATAAGTGGGTTGTTTGTTTCCCAGTCTTTGGGATCGATCGGTGTGCCTCGCACAAAGACTTGGATTTGTTAATGTCATCATCGCGTAGTGGAAGGCGCTCCCCTACCGGTGGGTTGTTTGTTTCCTCCGGATCTTGGGGAGTAGTAGGTGTGACCAAGGGCACCGACCGTGATTTATCGTGTCCTTCATTGTAATGGGGTGGTTGTTGCTGGTTAGTGGGTGTCTTTTTAGTCTCGGGCTTTTGTGCCTCTTAGGTCAGTGCTCCTGAAGCCTCGGGGCCCCGAGGCGTTGGTTTAGTCTTAGTCCCACCGAGACTTCCCTTTCTTTTTAGGAGCGGGGTTTGGAACATCGATCCACTTTGATTGTTTACAATCATGTGGGCCGTCAATTCAATGGGAGTGACAAGGATGGGTCCTTTTGAAAATTTGATGGGCTCGGATGCGGGTAAATTTCAAATTTTTCATCCACGAGTATAATTTGAACCCAATAACGATTGAAAGCACAAGAGACAAACATAGGATACGAAACGCATTGTCCTAGTTTTGCTCAGAAGCTTAGATTCTGAGATCACTTGAATGATCTCCCTTATAAATGACAGTGACCCCATTCATCAAGCGAGATGCCATCATCAACCGAATAGAGTTAACTTATTCGATGGATGAGTGGTTCCCACGAGGACCCGAATCAAAAAGTGAAGAGGATCCTCCAAGCCACGGGGAATGAGCTTTTAGTGATTTGGGTCTTGTCCAAAAATTTGGATCTAAAACAATTTGTTTTAACCCATCCTTCAATGTGGAGGGTTCGGGATGGGCGACATAAGTACCTTTGTTATAATCTAACCTCATTGAAGTGCAAAGCGTTTTGTAATCCGAGGTGTATTGTTGCCCCATTAAGACCGAACTCGATAAGATACTCCCGAGTGGTCTAAGGTTATTCTCATCGATGAGAAGGTGTCGGGTCAAAGGCTTTAGTTGTAGCCCAAAACTCCCGAGGTAGTTTGGAGTGCGATCTTGAGGACATTTACAAAGGCCGTTTTGGTGGGCGCGTTGAATAAAATTTTATAATGTCTTTATAGGTTGGGACATTTTCGAGGTATTCAAAATTTCCTATGACATTATTTGTTTTAAATTCAACATTAGTAAGATCCCCACCATTGAGAAGCAAATCGAGAGATTGTGTTCTAGCCATTTCTATTTAATAAGATTTTAGGGTTAAAAAATGTTTTGACTAGAACAATCAAAGTATTTAGATCTCTCAAGTTTGTGATGAAAAGTTTTGTAAATGTTTACAAGGAGGGTTTTCCAAAAGAGGTTTTAAAGATTTTGAGAATACACAAATTTTTCGGATTTGAGAAAGGATTTTGACGAGTTTAGTTGTGAAAATAATTTGTGTGTGTTTTGTGGTTTTTGAAGAGGTATTTATAGAGTAGTGAGAGGGTGGTTTTGTATAAGCGTGGATATGTAAAGATCATTTTGAAATCGTTTGATATTCCACATTTAATGCCACCCACCACATCACGCAAAGATAAAATCCGTCTTTCAAGGAAAAGCAGTTGCAATGCACGATAAAAGTGCACTTTAGCGATAATAAAATATCCATAGGATATTTTATGTGAGAAGGCATTTAATGCCAAGTGGGGTGAGGTAAATGATGATACTCCGGACGATGAGACATGTATTCCTATATTAAATTGTTGGGATTACCAACCTAGGACATTTAAGTAACTAATACTTGGAGCATTTAGTTACTCATTCAATGCTTCATCAGGGGACCACGAGTGAGTCTTACTCATTCGGTGAGAGGTTTGTTTTGGATGTTCAGGAGAATGAACCATTTCGAGAACTTCTCGAGATTGGCTTCCGGATACCGACTTTCAATGTCAAGCATTCCCAACTCGACTTCAGTCTCAAGGAAGGTTCATCCAGGGGTTTTGTAAAGATATCGGCCATTGATATTCATAGGGATGAAATGAAGTTCAATGTCTCCTTCATTATGTGATCCCCGATGAAGTGATATCGATATCAATGTGTTTGGTTCTTTGGTGGAGGACGAGGTTGTTGGAGATTGCAATAGCACTTGTGTTATCACGTAAAATGGGCACCATTTTGTAATGGATGTCATAGTCACCGAGTTGACTTTTCATCCATAATACATTGGCACAACATCCTGCTGCATACTACATATTGACTTCGGTGAGGACATAGCTTCTTGATTCTTTTTTTAGCACTCCAACAAACCGGTTTACCTCCAAGAAATTGACAGACCACGAGGTGCTTTTACATCCATGTTGCGTACCAAGATAATCGTAATCGAGTAACCCTTGAGATCAAACCACAGCATTTTGGATAATAGAGTCGAGGTTTGGGGTTCCTTGTGTACCGAGTATTCTTTTGGCTGCAGTGAGATGGGATTCTTTAGGATTGGTGATATCTTGCTATTAGACAGATCGAGAATTGGATGTCTCGGTCTCGAGCGATTAGATACATTAGTGAGCCTACAATCCCTCCGAAATGAGTTTGATTGACCGATTTGCCAGTGAGATCGGGTCCAAGGTTGTTGGGAGGTGGTTGAGCTCCAGACGGTCAAGTTTAATCACACAAGTGACCACTTGTGAATGGCCAACCGTAACAAACTTAAAACACACGGAACCAAATGCAATGAAGATCGAGAGAATATAATGGATTCCTGTCGTTAAGTCCCACGGAGACTCAATGGTGTATCAAAACTTATTCAGATGATAGAATGATCACTAAGGATAGTGATCGATGGGATTTAGATTGAATTATTACACTCTTGATTGATTGGAATGGAATGGATACGAATTGGAAAGCACAACAATCGGATAAAAGAAACCTAAACGCAGACGTTTAAAAACTACGTAACGTATAAAATAAAAGTGAGATCTAAGAAATAAAAGACCTAAAAGTATGAAAATAACATTTTGGAATCCTAAAATAAAAGAAAATTATTAGAAAAAGAAAATTATTTTATAACTATTAATTTAATTATTATTAATTAAAAACTATTTTAAACTATTTATAAATAACCTAAAATAAAAGAAAATATGAAATAAGGCTAGAAAAATAAGATTATGATTCAGAAAAATCTAAAATATTATAAAACTTATTTTAAAACTAAAATATATTTTTACACTTTTTATCTAATTATTATTAATTAATTATTATTTAAAATACACTTAAACACTAGAAAATATAAAATAAACCTGGAAAAATAAAATTTTAACTTGGAAAATCTAAAATATGATAAAACTAATTTTAAAGCGAAAAGATATTTTTATGCTTT
Source organism: Chrysanthemum lavandulifolium (assembly GCA_022545495.1). Classification (NCBI taxonomy): domain Eukaryota; kingdom Viridiplantae; phylum Streptophyta; class Magnoliopsida; order Asterales; family Asteraceae; genus Chrysanthemum; species Chrysanthemum lavandulifolium. Next base: position 110,856,180 of record CM040244.1, read on the forward strand.
TAATTATTTATTACTAATTATTTAATACTTTTAACTATTTAAAATTATAATAAATACTAAACAGATTAGGAAAATTATGAAACTTTTTCTAAAAATAACTTATGATGACAGAAAACTAAGAAAATTATAAAAACACAAAGTGCTTAATAATAAGATGAAAAGAAAAATCAAAAAGCTAAAAACTATTAAATAAATGCTATCACTATATTTAAATTGATGTTTTTCGGTTTTCTTTTGAAAACTACTAACTACTTAAAATAAGAAACTTTAATAAACACAAAAATTTTACTACTTAACAATAAGTCGTTGACAAGCTTATGAGCTTATGAGATATGCTTATGAGCTTATTTTGGTGAAATAAGCTCAAACAAGCTCACAGTGAAACAAAGATAAAATAAGATGCAAGAAGTTACAAGCTACTCAAATAAAGCCAAAAGACACAAAGAAGCAAGCTGATAAGCTACTAAAAAGACAATAAGCACTTATGATCAACACAGAGATGGGACAAGGTTTGAGCTTATTGCAGCCCTAGTAAATAAGCTACAAAATGAAAACTTAAGCTTAGGACTTCAAGATGGCTTGGTTGACTTTCCAAAGAACTAAGAATCACAAGCTTTGACCAAATAACAAGCTCTGTGTGAGCTTGTGAAAGTGGCTACTTCGACTGTGCACAGAGCACAATTTTGAAACAGGTGTCTAAAAGAAGCTAAGATATAAGCACTTGATAAGCTGATTAAAAGAGAACTAATATTTTTCTAATTAAGTTTAGCAACTAAACTTTAATAACCCAAAAGCTTTTAAGCTAAATCTCACTATTAAACACTCAATGAAATTCTAAAGTTTATTCAAAAATGACCAAATGAAAATTTGACTTTTCTTAAAAGCCAAAGAAGTTGACTAATATGAACTTTGATTTGATCCTGTGGACTGAATTAGTTGCATTAAGGTGTGTTAAGACTTATTTGAGCAATCTTATCAACTTATAAGCAAGGAAACAAGATCATGAATCATGAAATTTCAACAGTTAATGAACAAGGTTTGATCAAATGCAATTTTGACTTTTCAAGAACAAAGACGGTTTTCTTGGTTGAATCGAGATATATTAGACTAAGTGTGACAGGAAACAAACACAAACAACAACTCAAACAACCTATATCACAGTTGAACAAGATAAACCAAACAAACCTTTATAAGCTTGATTTGGTAATTTTCAAAGCAAAACTCAACTTAAAACTATGGAACTGATTTCAGACCTTATAATATCATTTATTAGGACCAATGAAGCATTAAACAACAACCATAACAACATTAAACTAAGAAATGACCATAATGCACTTTTAATCTGTCAAGACGAGATTTTACTAAATACAAATTTAAGAGAACAACCAACCGATTTTAATGGTTAATTATACTTAATTGTAACTAATAAACATAAACAAATGTAAATTACAAACTACTAAATGATTAAAACAAGAAATGCAAAATGAACAAAAGGCTTACAAAGCTATCCAACCGAAATCACGTAACCAAGATCACAAGACAACTCCTATAGGCTTACCACTAAGCCACTAACCCAAGGCCATCCACAATCTACCTTGCTCCAATTTGTGAACACCATTTCCATTTGATTTTTGATTTTCAACTAATTATTTGGTATTTTGGTGATTTTCTCTTTTGCTTCTAAAGCCGGATTTTAATGTTTCTAAAAGCTTGAATAAGCTTTATAGGAGCTTACATGTGCTATATCAGTCCAAAATAACAACTATTAACAACATTACCATAATATGAGATTTTTGAAAGGAAAATTGCATAAACTGAAATTATAACTTGAACACTGAAATTGATAATTGAAAAGGTTTAACAATACACTGAAATGCTTAAACAAAGTGCTTTGAAGCTTGAAATTACACTGGAAAACTTAAAATGATAAAAACGACTAAGGAAAATAAAAATTACACTAGATAGATTAATACATTGCTTCTCTCCCCTCCTTTATAGACTTTTGAGACTCTTTGATGACCTCTGAAACAATCCCACTTCATCTTCACCATTGAAATCATCCAACTCATCATATTCGACACATGGCGCTTTGGCGCCAAAAGTCTCTAGCGGTGTTTTGATATTAATGGGGTGGTTTGAAACAATTAAAGGTCTTTGGGTGTTAGTGAAGGTGGAGGGGACAAGGTAAGGTGGGGGGATGGAGTAAATCATGGAAAACCAGCTCTGGTTTTGGAATTCAGTGTTTGAGAGGGAGATGAACAGTAGCTGGGCGGTTTTTTGCCCGTTTGACTTTATTTGACCAAGGTATATAATAACGGGGGTCAAGGGTCAAGTCCAAAGGTTCATGGTTCAAGGGGGGGTTCAAGTTGGGTTTGGGCTTGATATGCAAGATGGGCCAGCCGGTTGTGGATTGGGTTGGATTTGTGATAAATAGGGTCCGGTTTGGTATATGTTAACACAAGGACTAGATTTGCAATTTATCCAAACTTCAAGGACTGAACATGAAACTTTTCCAAACTTATCACAAGGACCAAACTTGACAAACTCTGATAGTACAAGGATAACTTTTGCATAAAATTCCATTTTAAAATATCCAAGGACTATTTTTGCAATTTTTCAAAGTTTAAGGACTTTTTCTGCCATATGACCAAAGAATCATTCAAGGACCATTTTAACAACTTAGAATATTTTAGGGACCTTGAATGATAAAATTCCATTTTGAATTCCGTGGACTAGATTTGACAACTTTTGAAACTTGGGGACTAAAGCGCCAATTTTGCAAACTTGAATCATTTTCATCTTATTTTGATCTTTTGCATTTAAAACACATAAAACACTCGATTTGTGATATTTTCATCATTTTGATGCATTTTGAGTGTTTTCGGATGATTTTGTTTGCTTAGATTGTACAAAATGATGAGTATTTAGACACTCATCAATCCCCACATCGAGATATTGCTAGTCCCTAGCAATGTTTTAGAACTTTAATGGATTTTAAAACTCTTTACCAAAAGCCATCACTCGGAGTACCCAATTGTTTCGGTTCAAGTAAGAACCTTGGTACAACGATAACCAAATGATTTTGAGCAAATCATAAGTCAGAACGGTTTGATTTGTCTTTACCGAAGCCGTTTGCTCTGGACTAGCCAACTCTTAGATAAATTATCGATATTATCTTTGGTGAGTGATTACCAATTATGGTTTTTCCATCGCCTTTACCACAAGCCATAAACTTGCGGGCTAGCCAACTCTTCACTTTTTAGGATATGGTGAGTTGAATACCATACAATTTTGGGCAAATTGCAAGCCATAAGCGGGTTTGATATATCTTTACCAAGAGCCGTTTTCTCTGGATTAGCCAATCCTTTTGTTTATTAGACATGGCGATGATTACCATATCTTGAGTAAGTGAAAACACTTACTCCAAAAAAGTTTTGGCCAAAACGGGAATTGGGTGGATAATACATGATAAAATTCGTGAGAATTCCCCCACACTTAGAAATGAATATTGCCTCAATATTCAAAGTACCCCATGTTATGCCAAACCGAGAACGTGAAAGGAAATCTGCGGCCATTATTTGAAAGATATATATATATATATATATATATATATATATATTTTGAAATTGATTTTATATACAACGGCGTGGGGAAACTCCCACACTAGGGTGGTAGAACAGAAAGAAGATGTAAATATGGGTGAAAACCCATATGGTGTGTGCTAATGTTTTTGATTACCGAGTCATTAGCTTGACTCGATCCCCGCATTCATTGGTTCATGGGGAAAGTTGTAAATCCGGGACAACCACAGGAGGAATGTCCTCTCCAAAGTAATGCTTTAATCGATGACCATTCACTTTAAAATTGGGACCATCGGGTTGAGATAACTCAATAGTACCATAAGGATAAACCTTAGTGATAGTAAATGGACCAGACCAACGGGACTTGAGCTTTCCCGAGAAAATCTTCAATCTTGAATTGAAAAGAAGGACTCGATCACCAACGTTGAAAACGCGGTTCTTGATTTTAGAGTCATGAATCTTCTTTGTCTTTTGTTTGTAGATCAAAGAGTTCTCGTATGCTTGATCACGGAGTTCATTTAATTCATTCATTTGAACTTTTCTCGTGAGCACCAAATGTCTCGAATATCAAAATTTGCATGCTTTAAGGCCCAAGATGCCTTGTGCTCAAGCTCAATCGGAAGATGACATGCCTTTCCGTACACTAGCTTGTATGGGTACACCGATGGGTGTTTTGTAAAATGCACGGAAGGCCAGTCGTCATCCAGTTTATCCGACCGTGATGCACGATTTTCTCCTAGTGTCCTTTCAAGAATTCTTTTAATACCACGGTTGGAAACTTCCACCGCCCACTTGTTTGGGGGTGGTATGCGATGAGAGCGGTGGGTAACACCATACTTTTGCATGACACGATCAAATTGGTCATTGCGAAATGTGTACCACGATCACCGATTATCGCTCTCGGAGTTCCAAACCTAGCAAAAGAGATTTCAAAATTTCACAACAACTCGGGCATCATTGGTAGGTAAAGCTTTGCTTCAACCCATTTTGACAAATAGTCAATGACCACGAGTATGTATTTGTTTCCTCTAGAAGATGGAAATGGCCCCATAAAGTCAATACCCGGATGTCAAAGATCTTACAAACTTGAATGGCATTTTGTGGCATTTCATTTCTTTGAGATATATTTCCATAGCGTTGATAAGCGTCACGGTGTTTTGACAAAATCGTGGGCATCCTTGTAAATTGTGGGCCAATAAAACCCGAATCAAACACCTTTTGGCGGTGTAGTTTGGACTATGATGGCCCTGTTGGGTCCAAATGGCAAGCTTTGAGAATGTCAAGAGCTTCTTGTCCATAAACACACCGTCGGATGACTTGATCCGCACGATTTTGAATAAGTAGGGGTCGTCCGAAATAATGTTTAACATCTTTGAAGAATTTGTTCTTCCGTTGGGTCGACATCCCTTTCACTATGAAGTTACCCACATGGTAATTTGCGAAGTCGACAAACCATGGGGTAGTAGAATTTCCACGAAAAGAAACCGCATTGAGTGTCTCAAGAGGAAATGTTTCATTTATTTCCTTTTCTCGAAAACATCTTGGTGAGGGTTTTCTAATCGACGAGATGATCGCACTAGATTCTCGGCTCCTTTTTATCACGTATGATGATATCAAATTCTTGCGGAGGAGAATCCAACGGAGCAATCTCGGCTTTGCATCTTGTTTTGCAAAGAGATATTTGAGAGCCGAGTGATCCGTATACACCACGCATTTGGTCAAGATTAAATCTGGTGAAACTTCTCAAATGCATACACCACGCTAATAGCTCTTTTTACGTGGTGGTGTAATGAGTTTGAGCTTGATCATAGTCTTACTTGCGTAGTGGATAGGTGAAAATGCTTAGCTCTATGTTGCCCTAAGACGCACCGATAGCAAAATCACTTGCATCGCACATGAGTTCAAAGGGTAAATCCCGGTCGGAGCAACGAGAATGGGTGCTTGATGAAGCTTTTTCTTTAATGTTTCAAAAGCTTTGACGCTTTCGGTGAGAAGATAAAAGGAGCATCTTTTCAAGAAGATGAGTCATAGGTAGGGCGATTTTAGAAAAATCTTGTATGAATCTGCGATAGAAACCGGCATGACCTAGAAAACTCCTAATACCTTTGACGGTAGTAGGATGAGGTAATTTAGCAATAACATCTACTTTTGTTCTATCTACCTCAATCCCATTTTTTGAAATTTTATGGCCAAGGACTATGCCTTCTTTGACCATAAAGTGGCTCTTCTCCCAATTTAGGCAAAGATTGGTGTCTTCACACCTTTGAAGCATTTTATCTAAATGGGAGAGACATGTTTGAAACGAATCCCCAATGACCGAGAAGTCATCCATAAACACCTCCATTGTTTCCCCGATCATGTCGTGGAAAATGGCCATCATACATCGTTGGAACGTGCCAGGAGCGTTACATAAGCCAAAAGGAATACGTCTGTAGGCAAAATTTCCGTATGGGCAGGTGAATGTGGTCTTCTCTTGATCCTGTGGATCAATGGGAATCTGAAAGTAACCGAGAAACCATCAAGGAAACAATAGTATTCATTCCACGCTAATCTCTCAAGCATTTGGTCCATGAAGGGTGAGGAAAATGGTCTTTCTGGTGGCGTCATTCAACTTACGATAGTCAATACACACACGCCATCCCGTCACCAATCGAGTTGGAATTAACTCGTTATCTTCATTGTGACAACAGTTATGCCACCCTTTTCTGAACACAATGAATTGGGCTAACCCAAGGACTATTCGAGATCGGGTAAATCAATCACGCATCAAGAAGTTTGATAACCTCCTGCTTGATAACATCATGGATTTTGGATTTACTCTTCTCGATGTTGAATCTATGGCTTGAAGTCATCCTCCATCAAGATTTTGTGAGTACAAAACTCGTGGTTGATACCCTTAATGTCGGAGAGTTTCCAAGCAATTGCTTGCTTGTGTGACTTCAAGACCTTTATGAGAGCAACTTTTCATCTTTACTCAAATCTCTAGCAATAATGACAGTAATTTATCATCACCTTCTAGAAATGCATACTCGAGATGAGGCGGTAAGTCCTTAAGCTCAACCTCAGAAATTCTTCGCTTTTCTCAACCGACTTGACTTCCTTGTTATGAAGCTTGACGGGAGGGAGAGGAGGAGAAGTGTCATGATTTAACAATTGCTCAAGAAGAATATCTCCTCCGATTAATCTCATTTTGATTAATCTCGGTTGGAATTGAATCACTAGTGGGAGGGTTGATGACGGATCACCATTAAGCAACTTCTCAATAAGAAGTATGTCCCCTCAATATCAATTGGGTGATCAATTTCCCATGGAGCAGTAATCACTAGCCAAGTATGCTTCAATCTCATCTAAGATGAAGCCTTCCCTCAAACGGAGTGAGGAAGGAGTAGAATTGGCTATGATAGGTTGAGAAGATGTGGTGGGATCCCCACTCACGTAATTATGAGAATAACTAAGAACTTCTTGAGAGTACTCTTGAAGCAATATCAATGATATCTATTCGGTTAACCGACTCGTAATCATAGTTTGCGAGTACCTCGAAGTTTGATCAAGGTTAAAGGTGACGACTTCATTACCAACACGTAATGTGATTTCTTGCTCAAATACATCAATGAGAGCACGACCCGTTCGAGAATCCTCGACCAACAATGAGAGGAACCCGATGATCGCATCAAAATCAACAACCACGAAGTCACCGGAAAATGGAACTTTCCTACTTTTACAAATCGTCCTCGGCAATGCCAAGAGGACGAGATATGGAACGATCTGCAGCTCGAGAGTCATGCATGTAGGAGTGAGTTCGGAAGAGAAAGTTTCTTCCATCTTGAATAAGGCATCGGGTTGATGCTTGCACCAAGATCTCGCTAAGGCAAAGCATTCAACCATTCTCGGAAATACACAAGGTAAGAGAAATTTCCGGGATCTCCAAGCTTTTCGAAGCTTCTTCAAGATAATCACGAGCGCTCGTTCAAAGGAGTTTTGCCATTTCAAATGACTTTTCCTTATTGCTTAACATGTGTTTGAGAGTTGATGCAAACTTGGGCATCAAGATGATAGCATCCGCAAAGCTTATGTCAAAATGTAATTCTTGGAAAATTTGAAAAAATTTGTCCATTTGATGGTAGCTTTTTCATGAGCTTTGCTCATTCAAACGTGATGGGTAAGGAATAGAAGATTTGGATTTCGGTTTTCAACAGAGCTCTTGGAGGTTCAAAACAACTCTGGATTTGACTTGGGTTTGGACAACTTGAGGTTGGACTACGAAGGTAGGGCGTGTCTTGTACTGCCGTGGGCTTGAAAATGCACCTTGTCCGTTGTATCCTTGGTAACTTGACTCATTTCTCCTAGTGGAGGAGGCATTGGAGTCGTGGGTCCATTGTGTGTCTTAGGTTCACTTTCCACTACCTTTGGGAGAGAAGAAGAAGAGGTAGTAGGAACAGCGAGTCCATCATATGAAACACCACTTGGTTGTGATCGCCTTTGCATCGCCTCGGGTTAGCGATCGTGTTGCTCGGAAGTTTTCCCGAGCCGAGGGTTGATCATTTAAAGACTTCTTAAGATCGACAATCGACCGACCAACAACCCGTTCATTTCATCTTGGGACTTCATGAATTGTTTCAATAACTCATCGGATGATGGTCCATTGGAACAATGGCGGAGGTGGATTAGGAAAATTCGGCCTCTAATGTTAGGATTAGGGCCTTGGTTTTGAAAATTTCCTTGATTAGGATTCATATTCCCATGAAATTGATTCCTCGATTGAAATTATTACGATTAAGGTTTCCATGATGTTGGAAACCTTGATTTGGTCGCAGGATAGAAATTACCTTGGTTTTGGTAACCTTGGTTCATTCTAGGTTGGTTCGATTCGGTTTGCATGTTATGATTCGGTTAAAACCGGTGGTGCACGATTAGTGTTAGCACGGTAGTGTGGTTCATTTTGAGGACGGTATTGATTACCTCCCGGATGTGAAGTACCGGCTAGAGCATTGGCTTCAAACGGACTACCATCGGTGGCGATCAGTTTGTAGTATGCATGAGGGCCACCACAAGTAACACAACTCGACTTTCTTCACTTCACCATGTGTTGGTGTCGTGTGAAGGTCACTTTCTTTTGGTTAGCAAGAACCAAAGCTCGAACAATATTTGTGAGTTTGTCAATCTTAGCATCGGTGCTAGATGTACTCAAAGGAGATGAAGAAGAAGGTCCACATTAGACCGATATGTCTTTGCTCGGAAAGGCGGACTGAGACTTGTTCTCAATGATTTGCAAGGCCTCTTTGTGGTCTTGCTCAGAAATTACCTCAGCGGAGGCATTCAAAGAGTCTTGATTAGTCCGGTTGAGACCATTATAGAAAGTATCCATTTGCATTAACTCGGTAAAACCGTGATGCGGACACTGATGGCAACTCTTTGAAACGATCCCATGCCTCCCGAATGATTCATCAAATCTACGAGAAAATTTCATTATCTCATTCTTAAGACTTGTGGTTCGGGATGGAGGATAGAATTAGTTAACGAACTTGGTGACTAGATCTTCCCATGTCTCAATGGAGCAGGGGTTGTTTCTCAAGCCAATTCCGGGCTTGTCCTCTAGAGAAAATGGGAGCAAAGAAGTTTGATAGCTTCATGGGACATTCTTGTACTTGATGGTAGATGCAATCTTGTTAAACCATCGAATGTGTGCATGAGGATCATCCCGCTCAAAACCATAGAATTGGCTTTGGGTTACTAGATTAAGCAACCCGGTTTGAGCTCAAAGTATCGACCACGATGGTGGGACAACAATAGCATCTCCGTAACCCTCGATGGGTGCTTGGAGAAGCTCATTCATCGGTTTGTCTTCCGCCATTCTGACGGTGGTGGTGGTGGTAGGCGCCTCGATCACGGTGAAGGAGCGAACGTCCTCTACGCTCACGAGGAATATTTCCAAGTTCGAAAGTGGACTTGTAGAGTGGAAGAACGAGTGCGCATGCACTAAGTATAAAATCAATTTTCAAAACAAATGCGAGGCAAAACGACAAGTGAACTTAACCAATAATCACAAATGAAATGGCTTCTTTGAAAAGGTACACCAAATCACAAGGACACAAAGGCAAGTTTTAAATCATTGTTCGGGAACTTATTATGGTCACACCCCAGCTAGTAGGTGTCTTGCCTTGATTTGCGGTGGTTGATTTTATGTATATATTAAGTACCACCGAAAAGACGTAGGTAATGATTTGTCTTGATGGGTTTAAAACTTTTGGACAATATTTTGTATCGTCTCGTTTAACCAAATCGTATCTCTTTAAGAATCACCTCAAAGAAAATACAAGATAGAAAACGTTCCGATTGTTTTGTTGTTTTATATTTTTTTTGGTGTTTTTAACACTTTAGGAAAAGTGCTAATGATTTTCTTATAACTTTACAAAAAACTTTTTACAAATGGTATATGTGCAAGAGTGGGTCTGAAAACGGTTTAACACACGCTAAAGCCTCCCGGCGTGGCGCCAAAATTTGGTTGAACTCCGGACCGTCAAGTTTAATCACAGTGACCACTTGTGAATGACCAACCGTAACAAACTTAAAACACACGGAACCAAATGCAATGAAGATCGGAGAATATAATGGATTCCGGTCGTTAAGTCCCACTGAGACTCAATGGTGTATCAAAACTTATTCAGATGATAGAATGATCACTAAGGATAGTGATCGAGAAGGATTTAGATTGAATTATTACACTCTTGATTGATTGGAATGGAATGGATACGAATTGGAAAGCACAACAATCAGATAAAAGAAACCTAAACGCGTACGTTTAAAAACTACGTAAACGTACAAAATAAAAAGTGAGATCTAAGAAATAAAAGACCTAAAAGTATGAAAATAACATTTTTGGAATCCTAAAAATAAAAGAAAATTATTAGAAAAAGAAAATTATTTTTATAACTATTAATTTAATTATTATTAATTAAAAACTATTTTAAACTATTTATAAATAACCTAAAATAAAAGAAAATATGAAATAAGGCTAGAAAAATAAGATTATGATTCAGAAAAATCTAAAATATTATAAAACTTATTTTAAAACTAAAAATATATTTTTTACACTTTTTATCTAATTATTATTAATTAATTATTATTTAAAATACACTTAAACACTAGAAAATATAAAATAAACCTGGAAAAATAAAATTTTAACTTGGAAAAATCTAAAATATGATAAAACTAATTTTAAAACTGAAAAGATATTTTTTATGCTTTTTAATTATTTATTACTAATTATTTAATACTTTTAACTATTTAAAATTATAATAAATACTAAACAGATTAGGAAAATTATGAAACTTTTTCTAAAAATAACTTATGATGACAGAAAACTAAGAAAATTATAAAAACACAAAGTGCTTAATAATAAGATGAAAAGAAAAATCAAAAAGCTAAAAACTATTAAATAAATGCTATCACTATATTTAAATTGATGTTTTTCTGGTTTTTCTTTTTGAAAACTACTTAACTACTTAAAATAAGAAACTTTAATAAACACAAAAATTTTACTACTTAACAATAAGCTGTTGACAAGCTTATGAGCTTAACAGATATGCTTATGAGCTTATTTTGGTGAAATAAGCTCAAACAAGCTCACAAGCTGAAACAAAAGATAAAATAAGATGCAAGAAGTTACAAGCTACTCAAATAAAGCCAAAAGACACAAAGAAGCAAGCTGATAAGCTACTAAAAAGACAATAAGCACTTATGATCAACACAGAGATGGGACAAGGTTTGAGCTTATTGCAGCCCTAGTAAATAAGCTACAAAATGAAAACTTAAGCTTAGGACTTCAAGATGGCTTGGTTGACTTTCCAAAGAACTAAGAATCACAAGCTTTGACCAAATAACAAGCTCATGTGAGCTTGTGAAAGTGGTTACTTCCATCGTGCCTGAGCACAATTTTGAAACAGTGTCTAAAAGAAGCTAAGATATAAGCACTTGATAAGCTGATTAAAAGAGAACTAATATTTTTCTAATTAAGTTTAGCAAATAAACTTTAATAACCCAAAAGCTTTTAAGCTAAATCTCACTATTAAACACTCAGTGAAATTCTAAAGTTTATTCAAAAATGACCAAATGAAAATTTGACTTTTCTTAAAAGCCAAAGAAGTTGACTAATATGAACTTTGATTTGATCCTGTGGACTGAATAAGTTGCATTAAGGTGTGTTAAGACTTATTTGAGCAATCTTATCAACTTATAAGCAAGGAAACAAGATCATGAATCATGAAATTTCAACAGTTAATGAACAAGGTTTGATCAAATGCAATTTTGACTTTTCAAGAACAAAGACGGTTTTCTTGGTTGAACGAGATATATTAGACTAAGTGTGACAGAAACAAACACAAACAACAACTCAAACAACCTATATCACAGTTGAACAAGATAAACCAAACAAACCTTTATAAGCTTTGATTTGGTAATTTTCAAAGCAAAACTCAACTTAAAACTATGGAACCGATTTGAGACCTTATAATATCATTTATTAGGACCAATGAAGCATTAAACAACAAACATAACAACATTAAACTAAGAAATGACCATAATGCACTTTTAAGCATCAATATGAGATTTTTACTAAATACAAATTTAAGAGAACAACCAACCGATTTTAATGGTTAATTATACTTAATTGTAACTAATAAACATAAACAAACGAAATTACAGCTACTAAATGATTAAAACAGTGAAATGCAAAATGAACAAAAGGCTTACAAAGCTATCCAACTGAAATCACAGAACCAAGATCACAAGACTACTCCTATAGGCTTACCACTAAGCCACTAACCCAAGGCCATCCACAATCTACCTTGCTCCAGCTGTGAACACCATTTCCATGAGATTTTTGATTTTTCAACTAATTATTTGGTATTTTTGGTGATTTTCTCTTTTTGCTTCTAAACTGGATTTTAATGTTTCTAAAAGCTTGAATAAGCTTTATAGGAGCTTACATGTGCTATATCAGTCCAAAATAACAACTATTAACAACATTACCATAATATGAGATTTTTGAAAGGAAAATTGCATAAACTGAAATTATAACTTGAACACTGAAATTGATAATTGAAAAGGTTTAACAATACACTGAAATGCTTAAACAAAGTGCTTTGAAGCTTGAAATTACATCGGAAAACTTAAAATGATAAAACGACTAAGGAAAATAAAATTACACTAGATAGATTAATACATTGCTTCTCTCCCTCCTTTATAGACTTTTGAGACTCTTTGATGACCTCTCAAACAATCCCTTCATCTTCACCATTGAAATCATCTAACTCATCATATTCGACACATGGCGGTTTGGCGCCAAAAGTCTCTAGCGAGGTTTTGATATTAATGGGGTGGTTTGAAACAATTAAAGGTCTTTGGGTGTTAGTGAAGGTGGAGGGGACAAGGTAAGGTGGGGGGATGGAGTAAATCATGGAAAACAAGCTCTGGTTTTGGAATCCAGTGCTTGAGAGGGAGATGAACAGTAGCTGGGCGGTTTTTTTGCCCGTTTGACTTTATTTGACCAAGGTATATAATAACGGGGGTCAAGGGTCAAGTCCAAAGGTTCATGGTTCAAGGGGGTTCAAGTTGGGTTTGGGCTTGATATGCAAGATGGGCCAGCCGGTTGTGGATTGGGTTGGATTTGTGATAAATAGGGTCCGGTTTGGTATATGTTAACACAAGGACTAGATTTGCAATTTATCCAAACTTCAAGGACTGAACATGACACTTTTCCAAACTTATCACAAGGACCAAACTTGACAAACTTTGATAGTACAAGGATAACTTTTGCATAAAATTCCATTTAAAATATCCAAGGACTATTTTGCAATTTTCAAAGTTTAAGGACTTTTTCATATATGACCAAAGAATCATTCAAGGACCATTTTAACAACTTAGAATATTTTAGGACCTTGAATGATAAAATTCCACATTTTTGAATTCCGGGGACTAGATTTGACAACTTTTGAAACTTGGAGGACTAAAGCGCCAATTTTGCAAACTTGAATCATTTTTCATCGATTTTGATCTTTTTCATTTAAAACACATAAAACACTGATTTGTGATATTTTCATCATTTTGATGCATTTTGAGTGTTTTTAGATGATTTTGCGCTTTAGATTGTACAAAAATGATGAGTATTTAGACACTCATCGGAGGGACCATCGGAGTCTTCAACGAGGCACGTCGGATATCTCATATTTCTTCAAGAGATTTACGGTGTATTTCTCTTGACCGATGGATATTCCTTTATCGGTTTGCACGATTTGTAGTCCAAGAAAGTATGTGAGTTCCCCATCATGATCATTTCAAACTTCTTTGTCATCGCTTTTCAAACTGTTTGCAAAGTTGTAGTTTGTTGAGCCAAAGATGATGTCATCAACATACACTTGGACTAGAATCACATCTGTTGAGTTCTATAGACAAACAGTGTTGTCTATCTTTCCTCGACAAACTTGTTTTGTATCGGGAGGCCGAGAGTTTCATACCATGCCACAGGAGCTTGTTTAAGTCCATAAAGGGCTTTGTCAAGCTTGCGACATAGTCGTGAATTCACTTCTCTCAAAGCACGGAGGTTGTTGAACATATACATCTTCCTTGAGATCACCATTTAAGAATGCACTTTTAACATCCATTTGGTAGACCACGAAGTTCATGTATGTTGCATATGCAAGAAAGATCTGATGGCTTCCATTCTTGCAACAGAGCAAATGTTTCATCATAGTCAATGCCTTCTTGTTGACCGTAACCTTTGGCTACAAGTCTAGCTTTGTTTTTAATGACATGCCGTTTCATCGCTTTTGTTCACGAAGACCCACTTCATTCCTATGACCACTACATCCCGAGGACATTTGATCAAGGTCATGACCTTGTTTTTATCAAATCGTTGCAGTTCTTCTTGCATAGCTGAACCCGACTTGGGTATTTTAGAGCCTCGATGACACTTTTGGGTTCTATCTCGATAGGTAATCAACATATAGACATTCATTGGTCAAGTAGTTAAGTTAGCGACCATGCTTCTAGTGAGCATGCCCTCGGTGGGTTCACCAATGATGTTTACAAGCTCAATGTCCCGAGATCTTGTCCACTTACTTTGTGGTGCGGGAACCGAGCTTGAAGATGTCACCGGAGTTCAAAGTGAGTTCGGTGCAAGAGCCATAGGATCATTTAGATCATCTGTTGAGGTGACTTGTTCCGTAGAGGTTCTTGAGTTATAGGATCTCGATCATTTGGATCGGTGTTAACTACCCCAAGAGCCTTCGATCGATTATCAATGAATTCACCGATAGTTGGTTGTGACGGGTTGTGAGGCAAGACATAATATGAGATGTCGACATCGACTTGGTATGAGGAATTGGTTTCGATGTTGTATTCATCGGAGGATATCTTGATGAGTTATCAATTCTATTTCTTCCATTGAAGTGTTGGTGAACTGATACTTTCTATACTTTCATCAAAGGTGACGGGATAGGTTTCCTCAACTTGTTGTCTCCTTGTGTTAAATACCTCAAGGCTTTGGAGATCGGTGAGTATGAGATGTCGAAGCGCTTGGTACGAGGAATTGGTTTCGATGTTGTATTCATCGGAGGATATCTTGATGAGTTATCAATTCCTATTTCTTCCATCAAGTGTTGGTGAACTGATACTTTCTATACTTTCATCAAAGGTGACATGATAGGTTTCCTCAACTTGTTGTCTCCTTGTGTTAAATACCAAGGCTTTGGAGATCGGTGAGTAACCTAGAAAGTATCCATCATCGCCTTTAGCATCGAACTTGCCTAGATGATCCTTGTGGTTATGAATAAACATAGGACATCCAAACACATGGAAGTAGTGATGTCGAAGTCTACCTTTGAATATCTCATATGGGGTTTTATTATGTCTTTTGACAATGATTGACTGTTTTGAGTGTAACAGTCGTTTTAACCGCTTGATCGTAAATGCTTTGAAAGAGTGAGCCATTTAACATGGTTCTTGCAGCCTCAATGAGAGTTATGTTTTCCTTCACTACCCCATTTTGTTCGGGGTATAAGGAGATGAGAAATTTTGGGAGATTCCTTCTCATCACGTAAACGCTCAAGCTCAAAGATTTCTAAATTCAAGACCATTGTCGGCCTGATTTGTTTCATTGTAATGTCATTACGGTTTTCAATGTTCCTAATAAATGACATTATAGTATCACCGCTGACTCTTTTGGAAAGAAAGTATACCCAAGTGTATCTTGAATACTCATCAACAATGACAAGTGTATACTTCTCTTCTTTGGATTGATCTGGGATGACCGTCCAAAGAGATCCATATGCAAGAGGTGAAGGCATCTTTGATAGAGAAGTTTTGCTTGGTTTTGAAGGATGCTCTTTTATGTTTGCCTTTTCACAGGTGAGCATGGTTTATCTTTTGCAAAACCAAAGATGGTAAGCCAAGGACCTTGTTTTGTTTTGCCAAATTGTTGATGTTTTTGAAGTTTAAGTGTGAGAGTCTCTTGTGCCACGACCAATTGATAGTTTCAATGGCTTTGGCAAAGAGACAGTTCCATCTTTAGAGAAAGTTGACATGTCTAAGACATAAACATCGCCTCTCTAGGAGCAATCAACACAACTTCCTTGTTGGCATTGAAAATGGTACCTTGTTTGTCATTGAATTGTACAATGTACTTAGCATCACATAGTCGATCGACATCGATGAGATTGTATTTGAAACCATTGACATAAGCAATCCTAGAAAACTATTCCATTGCGCCATCTTGAACCATAACCTTCGGGGACATGATGAGTTATCACCAAATACTACCTTGGGCCTGGTTCCTTTACATACTTGTGCAGATACTCCTTCACACCGTCATGCTTCTTGAGCATCCATTGTCTAGATGCCGGATAGGCTCTCGGCATGTCTCTGCACAAGTAGTAAAATGAATTAGTTTCTCTTCGTGACCCACTTACTAGTGGGCTTGGGTCTCATGGTCTCTTTGAATTGAGCAATCGATTCATGGTCGATGGTGGAGTGCAATGAGCTACCACTGGTTTTGCATTTAGAGACCGAGGATGACTCGTGGATTTAGGTTGTTTTGAACTTCTCCTTGCATGGATGACATTGTCATGCTAAGATGTCTTATGAGTCGTGTTACCGCAAATATCACAAAGATATGTTCATAAGACAATCATCGTATGTGATCATTAAAACTACGGTGTGGGCAAGGATAAAAGGCTTTGCTCTCAATTTTGAGCTTTGGATGAAGAAGCAAATTGATGACCAACTTTGGTGTAGTTTTCTTGACCGAGAGAGCTCACATATTGCAAGTGGTCGGCAGATCCTGTGATCATCCTTTTTACGATCATGCAAAAGGATTCTATAACGGTTGTCGGTGGCATGATCGGTATAGTGGCACGATCACACTACGCTTGTTTTGGTGGTGGCTTTTGACTTTGAGGAACTAGAGGAAGTCGACTTTGTCTCCTTGATTGGTTCAGGGGACCTTTTCAATAGATTCCATTTTGTCGGTTAGCTTCCTCACAAGTTTAGTCGATTCTTGAATCGATCGACTTGATGGGGACCGAGGATGTGGAATTTTCGGTGGGGTGGATTCTTGTTGAGTTGTTTTGATGGTCTTTTCAAAATGGTTCTACCAAGTCCAGACCTTTCTTTAGGAGAGTGAGGATTGTAATGCAATGGAGTAAGCTCGAGCTAGGATCGGCACCAAGAGGTTCCAAAGGTGGAAGTGGTGCTGAGATTCATCTTGAGACTCAGAGATGTGTTCGCTGCTCTTGGGCACATCTGGAGTCCAAGCATGCTCTTTAGAGCTTGACTTTCGAGCTCTAGAATTCTTCCGAGTCAAAGTTAGGAAGCTTACTATCGTGATTAAGTCTTTCAATCCAATCACGGGCTTAGGAGCAGACAACATGTTGGTAATCATGCCACCGGACACAAATGGTTTAGGACTCGGTCTTTGTTGTGAGAGTCGAAGATGATGTTCACCTATGACTCTCTTTTTTGCTCTTGAGCACCCACAGCATCAAAGACTCTTGGATTCTTGTTGGTCCAACTATCAATGATTTCTTTTTCTTTCTTAAGTTCGTCTTGAAGAGCTGATTTCTTTTATCTAATTCGGTGTTTTGAATTTGTAAGGTGATAGCCTCAAGCTTGTTTTGTTTTAACACAGTAACTCATCCCTACACTTATTCAATTCAAAACTTAGCTTGTTGTACTTAGAAAAAGATTTAGTCTTTGCTCCTCTACAAACTTAAGATCAACATTGATATAGTTCATATATGATCGCCAATCGTAATCATCATCCATAGAATGTAGAATATTTACCTTCTTCATTGTGATGTTGACCCATTCTCCATTTCGGCATGATTCTTTCCAACGACTAGTTTGTCTTCCTCTCGAGAGGGCCATCGGTCTGTTGACATGCACCATTTCATCATCGATGAGGCGGCTCTTCATCCCATCGAAGGTTTCAGAACAAGACCTTTGTTTTACCTGCATGATTGAACATTTTTGGTTACGAGGGATGGCCTCAAGTAAAGCAAGCTTAGCTTTGATCTTCCTATACTTGGCTTCAAAATCTATTGTTTTGTTCGGTCGATTTATTCGAAGGTTTTGATGAGGCCGATAGATTTTAGGTTGAAATTTGCTAAAGCACGAGGACCCGATTTGACCACGATGGTGCTGTAAGAGGTTCGTAAATTGTTTTGAAAAACAGTCCTTTGCAAAATAGCCTCTTTTGTGACACTTAAAGTATTCGATGTCCTCATTTGCTTTAGCGTTGAAAACCTTTGTTTCTTTTAATAAACCTTCGAGAGTTTGCAAGGAGTGCCCTTTCCCGAAATTCAACGTTCGGTCATTTAGGTACTCCTCACTTGATCTCTCATCGGGCTCATCATCCGAATTTTCTTGAAAATCTTGAACCACATTGTTAGAAAAGAAGGCGGTTGATATAGGTGAGGTGATGGTCGGGGACTTCTTGACTTCGAGACTTCTTTAAGTCGTGTATCGTCTGCTGATGAGGTTTTCCTCATAGACAAATTTCCATAAATTTCGGGAAGTTCAAGAGTTTGGTTGTGATTTGTATTTCTAAGTCCACAGTGAAGTTCAACCATTTCTCGTGGAGACAATTAACAAAACCAACATTTATCTCATGTTTGGATAACTTAACACCATCATTAGCAGTTCATTTAAAAGAGTTTTGTAACGGTGTAAGTTTGAGAGAGTGTTTGAATCCCTAGCCACAAGGTATTATACTCAAGTTTCGTGTCCATTATCCTGTTTTCCTTGGTATCGATGGACCTTCATGGCTATGGACCGGTCATCCAGGTTTGTTTAGCCGTGTTGCGACTTTATAACGACTCCATTATATCATCGAGAAGACATGATATGATGATACTTTTGAGTCTTTGGTCTGGTTGACC
This sequence comes from Chrysanthemum lavandulifolium, assembly GCA_022545495.1. Taxonomy (NCBI): domain Eukaryota; kingdom Viridiplantae; phylum Streptophyta; class Magnoliopsida; order Asterales; family Asteraceae; genus Chrysanthemum; species Chrysanthemum lavandulifolium. The sequence goes on from CM040244.1 coordinate 110,875,192, forward strand.
ACTCTCCTTTCATCCTGAGTTCATCGAGCTTCGTGTTTGGGCAAACCTTCAAGATCTTTGGGACAAATGGACCCTCATTAATACACTTGATATAATAAGGTTCCATCCCAATCAAATAGCAAAGCATACGCTTTTTCCATTTGTTGAATTTGCCAACTTCAAGTCTAGGGCAACAATTGAATAAGCTCCACCCTTTTTATCGACTAGTTGGGGTACATCAATTTCACCATAGGAATCTGATTTAAAAGCGTTTTAGAAGCGACTTAAAGGTTTTATAATCACCTTGCTCTGATACCACTTGTTGTTCCTATTCACTATCGTTTAAAAACAATTTAGTACTTAAAACAATTTAACATTGAATAATAACAGTAAAGTAATGTAAGTAACACACAAAGTAATTTTCAACATCATATTCTTATTAGAAATAAATCAAAAATACGTTACCCAAGTACTTGCGAATAGTACTTGGGATTGAAATGACAAAGTTTGGGTGACTCCTCTCTAAGCTCGGGGCTAAGTATGAGCACAACTCTTAGAACCTCTTGAGCTTGCTCAAGGATAAAGTTGTATTTGGAGGAATGAAAAGTTGGCTTGTGTGTATGTGTGTTTTACAATTCACAAGCTTAAACTTTTCACTCATTCTCTTATGCTATTTATACAAGTATGATTTTAACTTTAACCTAGAAGACAAATACATTGATCACGGTAATCACGAATATAGATATATTCGATTCGCATTTACTTTGTTATTAGTAGTCGGTGTGCTTCTTTCCTTAATGTAGAATCTTTTAGTGTCGCCGCTACTATAAATGGTAAGATATGGCTTTAGTAGATAGGGACTTAGTTTTATCTCGAATAAAGCACTTGGGGACTTAGTTTTATCTGGTAAACTTTTCCCGCCTAGTCCGCTCATTCTTCGCCTTCAAAGCCTTGGTCTCTTCCTTCGCTTTGTCTTGATTGCTAGCAGTTGGAGAGGAGTCTTAGGGATTCAAAGTGAGTTATTGTCATCACTCACCGAATCCACCATCTTCTTCTTGACTTACTCTTCACCCATTAAGTTCCGCCTTCTTGAGTGGAGAGGCTTCTTCTTCCGTAATGAGTATCTCGAAGATGGCTCACCGAGTCTCGTGCACTCGGTGACACGATAGTGTTTAACGGATTGAACACTTAGGTTATTTTCTATTCAAATCCTAGATTAAGGGGTTTGGGTATTTACTGAACCCAACACAGACAACACATAAGCCAAACGGAAATCTAAAAGCTAGCGGAAGCAAGTAATTAGAAAGTGAGCATGGCAATCACACAAGTCAAGTAACCCACAGTCAATAACATAACAGTGTCATAACAAAAATAAAATCATGGCAGATCAACAATAAGCAGATAAGGATACTAACGGAACGTCATAGTCCACGAGATCAACTGAACGAAGACATACATGATAAACAAATAACTTGACTGCTTTCACATAAGCATGGTCACTGGACAAATCAAAGAGTCACATAATAGTATGATAAACGGTTGGTCAGTTACTAGCATGACAATAGGGGAATAAACCAATCACATATTAATCATATAGTAGCAGGGCAAACGATAGTCACGTAAAACACGTAACAACATAATCAAATTCAATAATCACATAATAACCCGGTACGTGAGTGGAATGATAGTCTGAAGCAACGGAATAAGAGAGTATGGCAGATCAATGGAATGGAGTATATATAACATGGTAGTAGAGTGAGTCACATAAGGGTACTGGATAAAGATAATCAATACAGAATATGATGCGTTGGGAATTACAGAAGGTACAATATGGGTATATCAATAGTGTAAGGTCTGTCAGAAATCCATCCCGAGCCAACAAAACAAACCAATATCAATAGTGGCAATAGTCGCCAATAGTATCCAATAGTAGCCATTGTATTCGGAGGGGTGACCTCGGAATACCAAACCAATAGGAGGGGAGACCTCAGTAACCAATGGAGTAGCTAGCTCCCAAAATGTGAGGGGGTGTAATGCACACACGCACCGCATCACCAAAACATATCATATCATATCCAATGCAAATCAAATCAAATCAAATCTAGGATGCATCCATACGCTCCCTGCAATACAATAGTGGCCAATACAATATCTGAAGCGCGCAATAATAAATACAATAATGGGGACTGTGTGTAACATCACTCGTACACACTAGAGTCATGCCATTGGTGCATCAATGACACGAACATGGAACCCCCATGCCTAGTTAATGGCTCGGGTATCAAACTGACAGGTCAGACAAAAGTTCAAAGTGTAGCAATGTATATGTCTTCATAAGCAAATGTGCAATATAAATAGTTCACAATTCAGAGGTTCATAACAATAGTTCAATATCAAGATCCAATATCAATATTTCAATATCAAAGGTTCAATAGCATAGATCCAATAGCACGTCAATAGCAACAGTCGAGAGTGAAGGTTCGATGTGAGGTTCAAAGAACAATGGTCGAATAGCAATGGTCAAATAGCAAAGGGATCGATATCAAAGATTCAATATCAGAGGGTCAATAGCAAGGAATTATAGCAATGAAATATCATAAGCAAAGTAAATTCGAGGGATCAAAAAGTCATGAGAACCCCTACTGAAAAGGGATAGAATATTTGTACCTTAACGCCAATGAAAGGAACGCAAACGAATGAATGAACGCAAGGAAACAACTCCACGTCTTCTTCAACGAATCTACATGGATCATGTTTTGTATAATACTTATTAGCTCATTTAAGTCATAACGGATTTATTTCTTATATAAATCGTATTAATATTTTTTTAGAGTTATTAAGCGTATTCTCATTTTTAGTAATTGACCGAAATATATACTTTAGGGTAATAATTAATAATTAGCCAAACTTAGGGGTTACAAATGATAAATGGTAATTTGAAGGTTTAATATGACAATATAGCAATATTAGAGGTCAAATATGATATATTCTAAAAATTAGGGTCAAAAATGACAACTTGCCAAAGTTTAAGGTTTGCATGCGCCCATGACCAAAGTCTAAGGTTTAAAATGTAAAATAAACTTAATATTTAACATATTTCAATTTTAGTTTAGAATTCTCAAATTCAATGTTAATGTTATACATGTTCGATCAATATTCAAGCTCGCTCGCGGTTTAAACAATCAACATTCACGACTTAGTAAAAATATATTATGATTAACCCCCGGCTTGACTCCCCCGACACCCTTTCAAAACACTAAACGACCCAACCGTTGATCCCGCGATCACCTTTAAACTCACCCTCACAAGACCTTGCCTATATCATATTAATAAAGCTTATAAATTATTCATAGTCACTTTTTACGTATCTAAGAATTTTAAAATGTTAAGTGCATATAGATTTTACCTAATGACCTATCTATAAGCATGTACTTTGTATCAGAATATAGCTTATGGATTATATTATAGTGATGTATGTTGATTCTTCTATATTATACAAATCATAGTTACTTTCAACGTATACCCTTTTTGAAACAGCTTACACGGCCCAACGAGACGACATAACATATACATGTGCATGATCAAAATCGACCCTCTATTTCCTTTTTTTTTCCGCTTGATCAGTTCAAACTTCGCTTGAGACCCAACAGCTTGTACTCACAGATTAAATTATGAATGGCTTTATTCTTTTCCAGTTATGATTTTATCATAGTATATATTTTTTTAGCATGAACTAACTAATCGGATAGCAACATCTCATGACTAAATATATGATTATTAAGCGATTATGGCCAAGATTTACCTCAAAACCACGAACTGAAACTTGACTCCACAATCACTAACTCAAAAATCATGCATAGCCACGATATCAATACCACATAAAACACACCCCTCGACCACATGCATTTAGAGGCCAGGTTCGCCCATGTTCGATTTCCACCCGACATCACAGCCTTTACCAGGCTCACGAACCCAACTAAACAACAATCTCGAGGCCAAACCAGCGAGCTTTGTAGCGTGAATGTGTGGAAGGAAGACGAGGACCAAACGAAATTGAAACCAACACCTAGAACTCTTCGACCTAGGAAAACCACGACCAACCCACTCTTCTCGAATAAAAAACCCACGATCAGGATCACCTTATTACAGCCTCCCTTGTGCCCACCTTAGATCGAATGGAGAAGAAAGAGACTAGTTGAGCCGTCACTTTGTAACCTAGGGTTTTATGTGTGAGATTTGAATGTGCAACTATAGGTAAATAAAATAAGAAGGAAGTGGGAAATATAGGGGTGTTTCCAGCCGAGCAAATGGGAGGGCCAAGACCAAGTCAAGTGTTTAGTTTTGGGCTTTCAATTTAGATGTACTTTTCCTTGACTTGCATGAACATATTCGGCCCATAAATATATTTTAGCATAAGTATGAGTTGATTATTTGATCTTGTGCATTAGGTTTAAGATTTAGTTATAAGCTAGATTAAAATGGTATTTAATGAGGATTGACATAATTTACGTATTTTATAAGTATTAACTTTGAGGGGTAAAATAGTCTTTTCACACGTTTTAGATTTTTAGGGTTTTACAGTACTAACGTGCAATAGCAGTTTTAAGTATTCTTTCTCACGGTCGTAATATACGTGTCATATGTTTTGCATTATATTGCATCACCATGACTACCTTTAGAAACAGCAGCAGCAACCAACGAGAGCAGCAGTTACAACATTATCATAAATTTGTCCTATTCAAAACAGTCGTTATCATATTCAATGAAACCCTTTGTATACTTACAGAAAAACTATAACACATCACAAAATTCGGGAAACTAGTTTAAGATTGTTTCTACTTTATGAAATGCAACACTGTTTCTACTAGTTTAAGATTGTTTCTACTTTATGTATTCAAAAGATCTAAACCTGAATCTGTTACTCTAGGGTATCCAGTTTATGTGATCTATGTAGTTGCTTACATTATGTAAAGGTAATTTGTACCGTATATATTTTGATGTTCCGGTGCGCTTTACAATTTAACACTGAAAATAAAACTTGCAACTTCTCCAAAAGTAAATTCCATATATAATTAAACATATATATCTATTCCATTATATTACTTGCCTATTAACATACCAAGTCCAACACAAATAACTGACAAAGATCCTAACATAATGAAAAATAACCTATCATACAACTTCAACTTTGACTTTGCATCAGTCAAATCTTTGTCCAAGATTGACTTGTCCAAAGCAAGAGTATCAACCAAGTGTTCAATATCCACTGACTTCTTCAATCTTTTCTCCTTTTCAAAGAACCCATACACCAGATCTTTATAGTATTCACCAGATCTTTATAATTTCAGATATTTTATTTTAGTAATCGAGCATAAAAGTAGTGTCGTATTTTTTTACGTTAGGAATGTCACATAAAGTTTGAAATAATCAACTCAAATCAATGTAACTCTACACATTTGATAACCTGAAGCCGTTATGTATTTACGTCAAAGTCAACATGTTGATGATTTTAGAATAAGTGATGGTCTATAAAATAGTTTTGTTCCATCATAGAATAAATGTAGTCGAAGGTAATAACAACTAGCCAATTTTATCGACTCAATTATAAACACTTTGAATTTATCGTTTTATTAACCAAGGAAACATTTAGTTTGAATATTTACGCGGTTAAAATAATTAAAATAAACACTTACATATGCATAGGGTACAGACATTAAGTGCACTACACTATTACAGTTGGCCAATGTAGAAAGAATTATACATGTCGAATGTAAAATATTAGTTGGCCTGTGTGCCACAAATAGTTGCCCAGCTAACTAAAATATTTGCCCTACGTTTGTAACTAGTTGCCCAAAAAACTGTGGCTTTGTGCACAGGAATTGTTTGCGTATGAGACAAGCCTCATTAACTCAATAATTAATAAATTCAACTAGTTACCACTTGAGTACACGTATTACTAATAAAATTTGACTGAATAAAAATTAAAACATTCAACCACCACCCCATTTTGCATACATCACCGCTTGACTACAAGTACTGTAGTAGTTGCCATGTGTACACTATTTAGTTGCCCAAAGTACCATTTTCTAGCTATGAGATAGCAAACTCGTCATAAAAACTGTTTAAAAAATACGAAGGTACTGTAAAACAGATTGTGGGTGGGTACCTATTTGGGGTTGTGATCCACTTGTCCATAGAAAACAGACAATTGTCATAACATGTTTGTCAGCATTTTTTGTGTCTCGATAATATATGACGCTAACGGTTGCTTTTGCTAATTATATATGTAACTAAAAGACTTTTTTTTTTATCTCTATTAGTGAGACTCTTAGAAAAACAAACATAACATGTGTCCCAAAATTGTTTAGTCCAACAATGTTTACTGGCATGGTTATATGTGATGAATTACAAATTGTTGGAGGTTCACAGTTGTTAAAAGATATTACAATCACGTACTATAGGGATGAATTGGATGTTGCTTTACGTGAAGAAGCAGGTCATAGGAGGAAAGCTGTTGAAATTATGACCCGTGTCAACCGTAGACAGCTAATGATAGCGGAAGTCGAGCTTTTATGCGGTTTGGATTGTTCGTTGGCAACTATTAATCACCTCCTAAGGATGCAAAATGAGGATCTGGCTGAGAGTTCCAAACTACTTTTTTCTTTGTTTAAGAAACATGACCGTGTTAAAGACCTGAATGGTTTCATCAAAAAGTTGGAGTCAATGGAGATTTGATGTGTTATGTATTGCTTAGATTGGAGCTGGTGGCTTTTGTTTGTTAGGGGATCGTTGTTATACTTTTAAGTCACTTATCTCATCTTGTATACTATGTCTATGTTATGTTAACCTATGGATTTGATCCATTTTATGTTAGTTGTATATATTTGTGGAATGTTACTAGTATGTATTCTTTTACGTAGTTGTTCAATTGTGTGCGATATAGTATGTCACGTTACAAAAAAAAAAAAAAAAAAGAAAAGAAAACTTATTACTAAAGTAATGACCGATTTACATGTACCCAAAAAACAAGTATTTAGTTAAAAAAAGTCATAATGTGGGTGTGTACTTGTTTGGGCTTCTTACCAACTTGTCGATGCATGGAAAAAGAGACAACTCTTCTAATAATGTGTTAGTCAGAAATTATTAAAATAATAATCCTTATTATATCATTAAAAAAAATAAAAAAGAGAGAGCGATAATTAGAACAGCTCAATTGGAGATGAATACGCCCAGAAATTGTAACAATTGCTACAAGTGTTACAACTGCTTGGTCATAACATAGTTTAGACCCATAAACAACATAATTCAGAAACCCCTAACATTCAGTTGCAATCAATTTCGAAATAAACAACAATAGCGCCCGAGATTTTTTGCTAGAAGTCACAACATGATTGTATTTTTGGAAAAACCAAAGCAGGCTACATGGTTTGAACAAATTATTGATTTCCTGAATGCACACCCACTTAGGTATGCACTCACTGCCAAACCTGTTATCTACGTATCTTGTATCAAGCAGTTTTGGTCTACTGCAAAGACTAAAACTATTGGTGAGGAAGTACAAATCCATGCTAAGGTACATGTCATTCAGATAATTATTACTGAGGAATCAATTAGGAGAGATCTTCTCCTAGATGATGCTGACGGTGTTGTGTGTTTGGATAATGATACCAATTTTGAAACACTATCACTTTTGGGGTATGGAGGTGACTTAGGAACAAAATTAAATTTTTTTAAACCACTGTTCTCCCCACAATGGAAATTCTTGATCCATACCATATTGCAGTGTCTAAGTCCAAAGACAACTTCCTGGAATGAGTTTAGTACAAACATAACATCTTTTGTGATTTGTGTAGCTCTTAATAAGAAATTCAATTTATCCACAATAATATTTGATGGTTTACTCAAGAACTTGTTGGATACGCATGCAAAATATTATATTTATCCAAGGTTTTTACAACTGCTATTGGACAACTGTTTTGAGACACCACCCAAGCATTCAAAAACTTGGCCTGTCCGTTGTCACACTCAAAAAATTTTGAGTCACATGAGAAGACAGGGCAATAATTTTGATGGGACACTAACACCATTGTTCCCACACATGGTGCTGCGCCTCGAAATTTAGGGAAGGATCGAAGTCCTCGAATCCCAAAACACACCCGGACGTTTGGCTTCAACATCCCAAACCAAGGGAAGTTTAGCTGAATCAATTTCCAGTGGAACAAGTTCGGATGATGAACCCAACCAAGCGGAAAATATGGGGGATCTTTCTGCTCATGGTAGGCAAGAGATCAAGTCTGCACACCTCGAAGATTTACCTAAGTCAGGAGTTAACACAATTGGAAGTCAGGACATCGGTCTAATATTAAATAAAGTGGTGGAAAAGTGTGATCAACTATGTAAACATGTATGTAAATTAACAAAGAAAACTTCAGCACAAGATGCAGATATAAAATATTTGAATAGGAAGGTTAAGCGGTTGGAGAAGAAAAAGGCAGGTATCGCAAAAATAAAACGTTTGGTGAAGGTTCGAAAACATCAGGTAGTTGAATCATCTCCGGAAGAAGCAAGTGGTGATCATGCGGAGGATACTACCAAGAAGGGGAGGCGTAATGAACATAATGCAGATTTTTCAGTTGATATGTATGTGGATGGTTCAGGGGAGGCTGCTGTTGCTGTTGAGAAGTCCGCCGAAATTAATACAAGTGATCACGATGTTGGTGCCTCATTTGAGCCACAACAAAGGTATGCGTGTCATTACATTTCTTAAGCATGTTCATTTGTAAATGCATAGTTGTCGCTTGCCTTGACTAGTCCATAATTGTACAGAATGCCCGTGACGGATGTGGATGGTTCAGGGGAGGCGCCGAATGTAGTGGAGAAAACCGTCAAAACTAATACAACTGTTCACGAAGTCGGTGCCTCATTTGAGTCCGAATAAAGGTATGCGTGTCATTACATTTCCTAAGAATGTTTTTATGTAAAAGCTTTGTTGTCGGTCACTGTGACTAGTCAGTACTTATACAGCACGACTGTGATAGATGATGATGCTTCAGGGGAGGCTGCGACTAGACTGGAGAAGACATTTGAAAGTAGTAAATCTGTTGAAGATGTTAGCGTCTCTTTTGATTCAAAATGAAGGTATGCGTATCCTTACACTTCTTAAGTATGTTCATATGTAAATGCGTGGTCGTCACTTGCGTTGAATAGTCCATAATCGTACAGAAAGATCGGGATGGATGTGGATGCTTCAGCGGAGGATGCTAATGCAGCGGAGAACAGAGTTCAAACTAAAAAGACTGCTCAAGATGTCGTTGCCTCTTTTGGTTCCAAAATAAGGTATTAATGTCACTACTCTTCTTAATTATGTTGAGGTGTACATTGATAACATCAAATAGTCCTAAATATTAAGTGTCAATTTTCCCCAATAATGCTTGTAATTTATATCATTTATATGGATTTACCCTTATTTTCCATTGTTTTCCACTTTCAGGAAAATTACGAGCATTGGAGCTAAAGAGACGCGGAATTGGAGAATTATCTAAAGATTTATCATAGTATGCTGATTTTGAAGAAGTTACGGCGTAACTCATCTCTCATATTACGCCGTAACTATTGCATGACTCAGAAAACCAACTCATCAGAAGGTTACGGCATAACTCTTCCCAAAGGCTACGACGTAACTATATTAGGTCAAATGAGGTTCCACGCCGATACTTACGCCGTAACTATTTCATCAACTACGGCATAACCAAGTTTATTGAAGACTACAACATAACCACTAATAAGGTTACTGTGGTAACTTGCGGATCTAGTGCAAAATACGAAGGAATTGAAGGTTACGGCATAACTCTTGTTATAGTTACGCCGTAACCCAGATCTGGCCTATAAATATCCCACGAATTCCAGCATTTCTAATCATCCCATTCCACACACAACAATCAGAGAACATGGGAAAAAGCTAAAGGAAGGTCCAGAGGAGCATACAGAGCTGTCTCCAAGGGAGAAATCACTCCCCTACGATAAGCATTAGCATTTTATATTTTCTTTACTTTCAATTCATGTATTTCATACCATTGAATATTGAATTCGTTTGTATGATTAATATGAGCAGCTAAGCACCTCTTGGTGCTAGCCTAGTTATGATTCCTTAATTATTTTGTTTGCGTTTACATTACTTCCGTACAATTATTTCTAAGTGTATGCATGCATAGTTTATTGGTAGCTACCTTTGGTTCGGTAGTTTTAAATGGCGGTAGAGGCCAATTGCCTAGGAGATATGACCAACTGACCCAAGGTGAGCAGACTGAGACGGGAAGGGTAAGATATGACCAACTGACGACCCTTTCTACTTGTGCGATTTGACCAACTGATCACCTACCATTTGGATGAACTTAAGAATTAGGGGGTGAGTGTTTAAGTTGCTAACGCTCGGGCACTCACTATTATAAATCTAGCATGTAGCGGTACTTAATGACTTGGCTTAGAGGACCAGGAACAACAGGACTTATGAGGGGACACCTGACTTCTCCTGTGGTGGCATCTTTGCTGATAGCTTAGGGCGAATTGACCAAATGTTGTCCTCTCGACTTTGACCCCACACAAGTAATTTGAAGTAAGTAGGCGTAGACATAACTAGCTAGGAGGATTAACTAGTTTAGCACCACTCTCCTCTATTGATTTATCCTTTACCTTTTATTTGCTTTATTACGCTTTAGTAGTTTAATTAATTAATTCCTTTTCAAAACCATTATCAATCTATTACACCTAGACTTAGTAATAATCCAACACACATAGCTCTTGGGACGAGCTCGACTTTACCGAATACTACACTACACATGACCGGTACACCGCCTGTTAGTGCATTAGGGTAGACCATAGGTATAATGAGACTTTATAAATATTAAAACACAGTCAAGAAACACGCATCATATATGCATGGTTGTCACTTGTGTAACATATTGGTTTCACAAACACATCAAACCATAACTTATATGGGGCGTATGGCTTAGGGTTTAGAGAGAAAGTTAAGAGGTTTAGGAAGCTTAGTGAGAGAAAGAAAAATCTTATTATGAGCTCCAACCCTCTACCTTGGGAGGTAGAGGGTATTTATAGTATCTTACACAAAGCGCCTCCTACGGGTGTGGATCGGGCATACACTGGGTAAAGACCCGTCCATCCTCCACGGTGTTACTAAACTGAATACTAACTAACATTAAATAAATATGACTACGAGCTTTCTAACGATTACATATACTTGAGGTGACCGACACTTTAACAACTGGATTTTCTATATCCTAACAATCTCCCCAAGGAGGTCACCTCAAATTACATTGAATACAAGCAGATATTACATTAAGATTGTTCTTATATTCTTTTTAAGTTCATTGCTCAGAGTCTGTAGTATTTGATTCTTCATGTTTTGCATGTTTGGTTAATCCAAGTGGAGGTCTTTAAGCGATCCACATGATGATGAGTTTTGAGCCGACTTTGAGATCATCGGCTTCCATAAGTCTCGACTCTACCTTTGTAGTGTTGACATTATGAGATGTTGTGACATTGGTGACATGCTCACATTACGGATCATGATTTCTTCTCATTAGAGTAGCGAAAGCTTTAGTTGATTCATGATATTTGCGATGGCGTGGCGAAGCATGGAGTGAGAATATCGAGTTGTTGATGCATTTATCATGATTTCTTTAAAGATGAATTTGTTGTGTGAGCATGCGGCTATGGATTGACCTCTCAATTCGATCATTTGCAAATGTTAGGTGTACTGCATACAACGATTAGCAATAAAGCGCCGCGAAAAGTGTCTTTGATCACTTCGTTGAATTGAGTACACGGCCAACGGTTCCCGTTGATCGATTACAAATCTTTTGTGATCGGTATAATTCGAAGAATCTCCTTGACGGGGTTTCGACTACTCTAGCCGTTCTCAAACCGGAGCGTCTTAAAGAAGAAAACACGGAGTGAGTGAACGGTAATTGAGATTCATCGATTTATGAAAAGATATTTGAAAACAATCGTGTACTACTCAATATAAAGTGTTTTTGCAATACAACGAAGGTTTTAAGGAAAATCAATTATCAATCATAAACACCTTTTATTTTGAGATATTAATACACGATCGATGTGCTAGAGAAAGAATTTTAAGCACAACGACCGGTTTTCAAAGGTATCCGTCAATCCATTTCTGGACCAAGTTTGATTCAATAATGAATCGCCCATTGTTTCAATCCGGTTGTCACAAGTTTGATCTATTGGATAGATCTCACATGTTACCTACCAAGAGCTTGTTTGATGTTGGCTCTAGAAGGATTTCCATCTTCATCGTGAATATTTTACATATCACTCAGATGTTCTGGCAATACCACAAGGATAATGCGTAGTACTCTTAAGATATAATCTCACTTTCCACATTGTGTGAAATAGTGAGTCTTCATTGGTTGTGTCCTAGGGAGATTTATTTATGATCTCGTGGCTCTAAACTCAATTAGTCCACATTTGGTTCCTATGCTGGAGACTAGGAAAAGGGTTTCCTTCTTCAATATCAACAATCTCTAAGAGACAGTCGATAGATTATGTAGGTTCCCCGTGAAAATGAAACAAGCCCTTTTAAGAGGAACTTGAGTAGCTTGGAAAGTTTAGTGCAGTGCATCATTGGGTCCATGACGTCTTGTCTTCAATACCAGTATTACCTTAGTAACCACCAGTAGCAAATGTATTGAACCCGGTTTGTGCCCTACGGTTGAATTAATGGAGGGCTATTTATTTTCACCCTTTTCACATTCATTTCTTTTCATTCTTCAACCCTTCGGTGCTTACCGAGACTTCATAACTAGAACCTTGTTGTGTTTATTCCAGTTCTAACTCTGTCTCAATCCGCACTCTTCCCATTTCTCACTTTTCTCCTTTTTTCATCATACCTAAGGACTTCTACACTATCTAGTGGATTGTCCCTGGGTAGATCCCTCCGGCTCTGGCGGGATCGTGGGAATGAATACCTAACCTAACCATCCTTATATATTCATACATAAAGTAAATTTGGTCGGTCGTTTTGGTATTGTTCTTCTGCCATTGGAACCAATTGAAAACCATTTGAAAATCAATCCAGGTACTTGTGATATATTATCAAAGCATTTTGTACCTGAACTGTTTTTGATATTTTAGAAAAGGCTCCCCCTCAACATGTGCATCGTATGTTTGAAATCGTTTTGGCACATGGAGGCAAGATGATTTGAAAATCTTCAGATTGAGAATTAAGAATTCACTTCTTTGATCAACATTTTCTAAAAATATCGACATCACTTTCCCTATCAAAGTTAGTATTTAAATACTTTGTAAAAAACAATTTTGGGAAAGAATGTGGTTTTCAAGAAGTTGCTCCTCCTCAATATGTGCATCGAGATATTTGAAATAATGTTAACACATAGAGGGAGAACCTGCACTTAGAGACAAATCAATCACGTTTCAATCCTTTTTGGTTTGATACAGATGCTCCTTTTAACATGTGCATGGAAAATTTGAAAAATTTGTAATCGTTTGGTACATGTAGGGAGGAGAGCTTGCTAATCACCTACAAAACCATTTATCGAATTATCAGTTTAGATCCAATTTAAATCACAATATTCTCCCCCGATCACAATTTTCAAATCCATTGAGATTTGTGATCTCTATTGATTTAAATTAATTTTGAAAACTTTGGAGGAGAATTGTGACTTGCTTTTGAAAAATATTTTAACTGATAAGGATCAGATTTTGAGACTTTAAACTCCAATGTTCAAGCATGCTTAAGTATCTTATGAAAACCTAACTTTTGCCAAGGTCTGAACCAATTGTATAAGACATTGCAATTGTTTGACAAATAACCTTTTTGATTTTATTGAAATCTTTCTCCCCCTCAATCAATGACATAAGTTGTTGATTGAGAGATAGAGATTTTGAGAAATGTCAAGTCCAGATGATTTTCAAAAATTGAGTCCGAGTTATTTTTCAAAGCTATTTAGTTTTCATTAAATAACAAATATTTTTTAGAAGAATTTATCGAAGGAAAAATATTTGTGAGGGAAACATTTGTCGTTTTGGTGACAAACATTTGTTTTAGAATCAGAGCATGAGATTTGAAAAATGAGATAAACTATGGCTCTGTTCTTTCTTTTAAAACGGGGTACAGTCTGAAATGACTATAAACCTTTGTTTTTCATTCTCTCAATTTTTTTAAGCTTATATACAATCGAACTTCATCTAAAGACCCGTGTCATTCTTAGAGTGACAAATCAAAGACCGTAGATGTTATCGAAGAATAGAAAAAAACTGAAAAAAATATTTTTTCTCTTTTTCAAAGATTTTCTGATTTTTTTTTTTTTTTGAAAAAATATTTACAAGAGATGGATGAAGAAAAACTTTTACTCCTCGTCTTCCTCTTGAAGACGTTTGAGTGTTTCCGGTTGTAGACTCTTTAGACCAAGTCGTGGAAGGATAAACTCAAAACGTTCTCTAGGAAGAGCTTTGGTGAAGATGTCTGCTAACTGATATTCAATCCTCACAAAGTATAGTTCCACCACACCGTTCTCCACTTGCTCCCCGATGAAATGATGTCGAATGTCAATATGCTTTGCTCTTGAATGTTGAGCGATGTTGCATGAGAGCAATGGCACTCTTGTTATCACGATGCTGAGAGGATTTTGTTGAATTCAAAGCCATAGTCGATAATTGGGATCTTATCCATAGGATTTGAGCACAACTAGATGACATGGCTATGTATTCTGCCTCTGTAGAGGATATAGAAGTACTCATTTGTTTCTTTGAAGACCGACTCACAAGCTTATCACCCAAAACAGAGCACCTCGGCGTGGTTCGGCGTGTATCTTGAGACCTGCATGGTCAACATCTCGCATAGGTTGTTAGTGACATACGGTGTCCTTGGTACCAAAGTCCCATGTTGATGGTTCCTTGGAGATACCGAAAGACCCGTTTAACCGCTTCAAGGTGCTTTTGGTAGGCTTAGCACGGTATCTAGCACACATGCATCTGTGAACAAAATGTACGGTCTAATGGCGTTAAGGTACATCGAGGACCCAATCATACTACGATATTTAGTTTGTTCAACCATGATCCATGAGTGGTCCTCATCCAGTTTAGTACGCTCCACCATGGGAGTGTCAACAGGGTCACAAGAATCAAATCCAAATTTCTTTAAGATTTCATTAGCATATTTAGATTGATTGATAAAAATGCCTCCGGGACTTTGTAAAATTTGTAATCCCAAGAAAAATGACATTTGTCCCATCATTGACATTTGAAATTTGGAGCCCATCTCCTTAGAAAAATGGTCACATTCATTGGGGTCAGTCGAGGCAAAAATAATATCATCAACATAGATTTGAGCGTGAATTAAGTGTTTGCACGACTTTACGGTGAATAATGTCGGATCAAGCTGCTCCTTTCTTTGAATCCATTAGATACAAGAAACTTCGATAGTGTGTCGTACCATGCCCTTGGAGCTTGCTTCAAACCGTAAATGGCCTTCTTCAAGCGATAGACATGAGTAGGATGCTCTAGATTCACAAAACCTTCAGGTTTGCTGACGTATACGACTTCTTTCAGATCTCCGTTAAGAAACGTCGTCTTTACATCCATCTGATAGACTACCATGTTCTTACTTGCAGCGTTAGCCAGGAAGATTATGATTGCCTTGATACGTGCAACTGGAGCAAATGAGTCTTCAAAGTCAATACCCTCCTCTTGATGGTATCCTTTTGCAACCAATAGAGCCTTGTTCTTTAGCACATCACCATGCTCATCAAGTTTTACTTTGAAGATCCACTTTAGAGCAATGATCATAGCACAATCAGGAGTAGGTACTAATTCCCATACATCTAGTCGATTGAACTCATGAATTTCTTCTTGCATGGCATTGAACCAACTGTCTTCATTCATGGTAGTTTTAAAGTCTTTTGGTTTGACCTTAGATAGTACGGACTTGAAGAAGCACCATAAGGCATCAGTTGCAAGTTGTTTACGAGTGGATACTGGGCGAGAAGGGTTCCAATGATGTTGTCTAATGGATGGTCATGTGTCCATTTTCTAAGGTGTTTGTGTGGTTGTTGTTGAGGAAGCTGAAGTAGCGAGTTTGGATCTCTGATGAAGATGGTTACGAAGTTGGTTCAGAGCAAATATGTTCTCAAATGGAGCATCTTTGGGAGTAGCAAAGGGACATCTCCATCATAGGTGCGACACATTTCCATGATGTACACTTGATGATTGAGGATTTGATGATGAGGATGAGAGATGTGCGATGGCGCTTCTTGACTCAATGACATAAAGCGATGGGTTATCTCGTTGGTGGGTTGGGGACAACCTCTGTTGATGGATTTGACTGATCATTAGCAGTAGGCTCATAGTGTTCATCAAACATTGGATCAAACAATTTCTTCAAATCAACTTCTGAAGGGGGTGCATATGGAATTGATGGTGAGGGATTTTGTACAAGAGAAAAACTAATGGGACTACTTAATGAAGGTTTTGATGCGGGTCCAGAACTTGATTGTCCTGGAGCCATTTTCCCAGATAGCTCATCGAACGTGACGTGAATAGTTTACATGATATCTCGAGTTATTTTGTTGTAGATTCGATAACCCTTCTTGTTTGGTGCATAACCCACAAAAACTCCAATGTCCGCCTTAGCTCTTAAGTTACCTAAATCTTGACCGTCATTCGCTGGATAGCACAAAGCACCAAATACACGAAGGTAGGAGAGATCAGGTTTTCGTTTATGGACAAGTTTGTATGGAGTTTTTCCATGAGTGGTGTGTATGAGGAGCGATTTTGGGTGTAGCAAGCGGTGGCAATGGCTTGACCCAAAGTAACATGGAACCTTTGAGTAAATTAGCATTGTTCTTGCGGCTTCAACAAGCGTCCGATTTCGTCTTTCAACTACACCGTTACATTGAGGCGTCGTGGAACACTTCTTTGATGGTGATTCAATGCTTTCATAAAATTGACTTAGGTATTTGTTAAAAACTCGGTGCCATTATGCATTCGAATAATTCTAACGGTCTTGTTAAGTCGAACTCATAATTGTTTGATAAGTTTGATGATGACATCCGGGTTTCATCCTTTGTCCTCAAAAACTTAACCCAAGTAAATCGAGTAGTAATCAACAACGAATAATACATATTTCTTCCCATTTATCATTTGCACTCTCGTAGGTCCGAACAAATCCATATGAAGAGTATGAAGAACTTCCATAAGCGAGTTTGCGGGTTTGGGTTTGTGGGCATATTTCACCTTTTTCCCAATTGGCATGCTAAACAAAGATGATCTTTTCATACTTTAATGCTGGTAAGCCTCTTACAAGGTCCTTTACGGAAAGATCATTAATGGTGCGAAATTCAAGTGATTGAGGCGGCGTGCCATAACCATGACTTTGTTTTGAAGCCTTTGACAACAAGCGATTGGAGAAGACTTCATCATGTCTTCGATAGAGATGGTGTATAGGTTTGAACCACGTGTTCTTCTTAAAAGTTCCACACCATCAAGTTCTCAAAGCGAAACAAGTATGTTTTCTAAAAGCCACCTCTAGATCGAAATCATAGAATTGACCAACGAAAAAGGTTATGACCAAGAACTTCAACATAATATGTGACACACGGTAATTTTTCACTTATTATTAACTAATAAATGGTAATTTATTATTACTAAACATAAGTCATTAAGCATGCATGAGCTTTACGATCATTTGAGTAGATAACTGCATCTGATGAACAATCGCATCACTTTTACATTCATTTCATTTTATGAATATTTCATTTTGTCTTATGATTTAATTTTAAGGCGAGAGGTTATCTCGTTTTCCCCGGTGACCGACGCCGCAGCGTCACAGACACACTATGATAAGGGCAAATAAAACAAATGGCAAACTTAGTAATGAAAAATATTACAAAGATAATAACATTTCCGACAAGTATCTATAAGATACTACAATATAAAATTATCAAACAATGATACTTGATCCACAGTTTAATATCGCGGGACACAAAATATTTAATACACTTTCACTTAAATAATGACTCTCATATGTCTACAAATACATTAATACAAAATGTGTAATATACATACACTCATGATATAAGTAAAACCTTTCTTATAAAATTTGAGATAAAACTCTCCTTGTGTCATTTTCCACACGACAAACCCAAGAGAAACATCAAAAGCGAGAAAAAGGAAAAGGACATATAGTCTTCATCTTCTACCTCTACTCCTGCGTTTTGTGCGGTCAAACACCTAAAGAAGTTAACCAACATACTCCTTTCATCATTCTCAAACTTCCTCACCAAAACCATGTATTATTTTGTCTCACAAACCCTCCCCATGGAGGCGCGATTTTCATTCGAATGGGTACAAGGTGCTTCAAGACAAAGCTACCAAGGAGAAGCATATATCACTATCAATCCACCTAGAGTCAAAGCTCAAGACTACCTAGGTTCCGAAGTTAGCACATTTGGCTTCCCACCAAGACCTCATGATGGAAAGTAGAGTCCAAGCACTCCAAAGACACCTCTCCAAAGTAGAGTCCATTGTTTTCCACTTTCGGAAAATTACGAGCATTGGAGCTAAAGAGGCGCGAATTGGAGAATTATCTAAAGATTTATCATAGTATGCTGATTTTGAAGAAGTTCTGGCGTAACTCATCTCTCATATTACGCCGTAACTATTGCGTGACTCGAAAACCAACTCATCGAAGGTTCGACATAACTCTTCCCAAAGGCTACGACATAACTATATTAGGTCAAATGAGGTTCCACGCCGCTAATACTTACGCCGTAACTATTTCATCAACTACGGCATAACCAAGTTTATTGAAGACTACAACATAACCACTAATAAGGTTACGCCGTAACTTGCAGATCTAGTGCAAAATACGAAGGAATTGAAGGTTACGGCATAACTCTTGTTATAGTTACGCCGTAACCCAGATCTGGCCTATAAATATCCCATGAATTCCAGCATTTCTAATCATCCCATTCTAGACACAACAATCAGAGAACATGGGAAAAAGCTAAAGGAAGGTCCAGAGGAGCATACAGAGCTGTCTCCAAGGGAGAAATCACTCCCCTACGATAAGCATTAGCATTTTATATTTTCTTTACTTTCAATTCATGTATTTCATACCATTGAATATTGAATTCGTTTGTATGATTAATATGAGCGACTAAGCACCTCTTGGTGCTAGCCTAGTTATGATTCATAATTATTTTGTTTGCGTTTACATTACTTCGTACAATTATTTCTAAGTGTATGCATGCATAGTTTATTGGTAGCTACCTTTGGTTCGGTAGTTTCAAATGGCGGTAGAGGCCAATTGCCTAGGAGATATGACCAACCCCGACCCAGGTGAGCGGTGAGAGATGGGAAGGGTAAGATATGACCAATGACAACCCTTTCTACTTGTGCGATTTGACCAGCGATCACTTACCATTTGGATGAACTTAAGAATTAGGGGTGAGTGTTTAAGTTGCTAGCGCTCGGGCACTCACTATTATAAATCTAGCATGTAGCGGTACTTAATGACTTGGCTTAGAGGACAAGGAACAACAGGACTTATGAGGGACACGACTTCTCTGTGGTGGCATCTTTCTTTGATAGCTTAGGCGAATTGACCAAATGTTGTCCTCTCGACTTTGACCCCACCAAGTAATTGGAAGTAAGTAGCGTAGACATAACTAGCTAGGAGGATTAACTAGTTTAGCACCACTCTCCTCTAAGTGTATGCATGCATAGTTTAACAAGCGTCCGATTTAGTCTTTCAACTACACCGTTACTGTTGAGGCGTCGTGGAACACTTCTTTGATGGTGATTCCAATGCTTTCATAAAATTGACTTAGGTCTTTGTTAAAAACTTAGTGCCATTATGCATTCGAATAATTCTAACGGTCTTGTTAAGTCGAACTGAAGTTTGTTTGATAAGTTTGATGATGACATCGGAGTTTCATCCTTTGTCCTCAAAAACTTAACCCAAGTAAATCGAGTAGTAATCAACAACGAATAATACATATTTCTTCCCATTTATCATTTGCACTCTCGTAGGTCCGAACAAATCCATATGAAGAGTATGAAGAACTTCCATAAGCGAGTTTGCGGGTTTGGGTTTGTGAGCATATTTCACCTTTTCCCAATTGGCATGCTAAACAAAGATGATCTTTTCATACTTTAATCTGGGTAAGCCTCTTACAAGGTCTTTTACGGAAAGATCATTAATGGTGCCGAAATTCAAGTGATTGAGACGACGGTGCCATAACCATGACTTTGTTTTCGAAGCCTTTGACAACAAGCAGATTGGAGAAAACTTCATCATGTCTTCGATAGAGATGGTGTATAGGTTTGAACCACGTGTTCCTCTTAAAAGTTCCACACCATCAAGTTCTCAAACGAAACAAGTATGTTTTCTAAAAGCCACCTCTAGATCGAAATCATAGAATTGACCAACAGAAAACAGGTTATGACCAAGAACTTCAACATAATATGTGACACACGGTAATTTTTCACTTATTATTAACTAATAAATGGTAATTTATTATTACTAAACATAAGTCATTAAGCATGCATGAGCTTTACCTGATCATTTGAGTAGATAACTCGCATCTGATGAACAATCGCATCACTTTTACATTCATTTCATTTTATGAATATTTCATTTTGTCTTATGATTTAATTTTAAGGCGAGAGGTTATCTCGTTTTCCCCGATGACCGACACTACACGCATACCGACACTATGATAAGGGCAAATAAAACAAATGGCAAACTTCCGTAATGAAAATATTACAAAGATAATAACATTTCGACAAGTATCTATAAGATACTACAATATAAAAATTATCAAACAATGATACTTGATCACGAGTTTAATATCATGGGACACAAAATATTTAATACACTTTCACTTAAATAATGACTCTCATATGTCTACAAATACATTAATACAAAATGTGTAATATACATACACTCATGATATAAGTAAAACCTTTCTTATAAAATTTGAGAGAAAACTCTCCTTGTGTCATTTTCCCACACGACAAACCCAAGAGAGAAACATCAAAAGCAGAAAAAGGAAAAGGACATATAGTCTTCATCTTCTACCTCTACTCCTGCATTTTGTGTAGGTCAAACACCCCAAAGAAGTTAACCAACATACTCCTTTCATCATTCTCAAACTTCCCTCACCAAAACCATGTATTATTTTGTCTCACAAACCCTCCCCATAGAGGCGCTGATTTTCATTCGAATGGGTACAATGTGCTTCAAGACAAAGCCACCAAGGAGAAGCATATATCACTATCAATCCACTAAGAGTCAAAGCTTAAGACTACCTAGGTTCCAGAAGTTAGCTCATTTTGGCTTCCCACCAAGACCTCATGATGGAAAGTAGAGTCCAAGCACTCCAAAGACACCTCTACAAATAGTGGTGAAGGTAGGAGGCACCAATTCAGTTTCATCACCACTCTCACAAGAAAATAAGGGTTTGAGGAAGTTAGGGTTTTCTAAAATTGACTTGGGGCTTTCGAAATTCAAGGTTGGTATCCACCAATTCTAGCATCAATTCGTCTAAATCAAGAAGAGTTCGAGGTCAATCGACATCTTCTAGTTTTGCTTGTGTTCGACCTCCCTCCAAGAACTTGTAAGGGTAACACGTTTATTATGTCTTTAAAATTAATCTTGTTATGTATTGAAAGTTTGGTCGTGTAAGACCCGTGTTGACTTTCATATTTTTCGAATCTGAAATCAATAATAATATGAAGTTATGTTTATTAAATCCTATTCGACCATATACATTTTTGTGATACGTGAGAGATATTTTAGTTGATAATCAAATACTTATTCTGTCATGTTAAGATTGTCCTTGTCGCTAGTGTGTTCACCTATTTCTGTCGAGTTGTGGACACCAAGAAAACAAGAAGAGTTAAATGTTCTTGATGTTATTATACTTGTGTTTTGGTAAACAATTATGTCACCATGGAACCTAAGTATGTCGTTTTCATTTTGTTGGTTTGGTTTCCTGTCGAGATTAGGAGTTTAGACAAGATAGGTCTTGTGAAATCTACTAATATCTAATAGCCTTGAATCTGGAAATTTAGGTTGGTCGTGATGTTGTTGAGTAGTACTCAAAGTGGGGTACAAATCTTAGTACCTTACATCAACTTGTAATTCTTAATCTTCGGCTATAAAAATGTCATATTGGTTTAATGCCGAGTTGTAAACCGACTCGACTGTGAGCTGTGGTACTCACACCAAATGATGTGTATGCTACAAGTTGTCCGTCGACAAACCCCTCGTCGAAGGAAATATCACCTTTTAAACTCTTGTTACCAACGATTTTGAGTTTAGGAGTCATATAAAAATGATAGTATTTTTAAGAACATGTAAGTGAGCCGACAAACCTCACTTTGGTAGTACCATGGTGATGGGTTCATACTCCCTGGTGGAGTGATTTCGGCTTCAAAAATGGAGCATGAACGATCGAGTATATCTCGAGACAAGTTGCTCACGTTAAAATTTGAAACAAAATGTATGTTTGGCAAAAAAATCTGGAAATGGATCTGGGTATATGTCTTCTAAAATTTGAGCGTGAACCTGTTATGAAAATTTCCATGGGCCGCAGCCCAGTCTAACCCTCCAACAAGACCCTCCAAACTACTGTTGTGTCGAAACTCTTATGGTCCTGGTGCAGATTTGGGCCTAGGCCCAACGCTATGCTCACTTATGCCAGGCCATCGCCATCCATGCGTCATGAGTTTTCGACTAATATCTAGACGAGTCATCAAATAAAACCCGAGGCACTTGATTTATAGTTAAATGTAAAACTAGACTCATTTACCACGTATCCTAAATCTCCTACTTAAAAATATACATACACGAGTTGACAAGTAAACAAGTGCAAAGTTTACAGTTTTATATATGAGACAACAAGTGCTTAAAATATGTTCACTTAATAAGGTTTACGCCAAAAATTTAACGTCAATGTGTAAACGAAAGTATGTCAAGTAAATTTCCGTTTAGAACTATATATATATAAAGAACAAGTTTTGATAAATAAATAGAGACCATTATGTCATTTTATCATATACTAAAATTTGAAAGACTTCAAATCTAACTCAAGTATTTTCTAAATACAGTTAGAAAATAAACCAATTATATATAATTTTGACAATACCATTTTGTGTCAACTTAAGTAAATATATATACATTTATATACTTACTAGTGGAACATTGTAATTATTTTTCAAATCAAACTTCGGATTTTAAAACCATATTAGTGTCAACATGAAAAGTATATGTACTTTCGTATACTTACTAGTAAAACCATTTAATCATTTTTACAAACAAAAGTTTAGTTTTATTTCAATTACAAAAATAATTGAACTACTTTAAGTAAGTGATACTTAAAACAATGAACTAAACATTGCCCTCCTTATCTAGGTCGCGTGTCGGTGCCGCTTCACAACATCCACTAAATCCCACTTTTGGATTTCACATTTGCTAAGGTGAGTTTTCATAGCCTCTCTTTTACTTGATAAATTGCTTTATACCTTTTTGGGGTGAGAAAATATGCAAAAACCTTTTTATGGACCTAAACTATTGCATGATTACTATTACGTAGTTTAGCCTAAGCCCTTATGTCCCTAGAAATGCCCCTTTTTCATGAACCGTCAGTTCCCCATTGGGAAGCGCGAATGTTATAAATAGATCTATTGAGGGTGACTCCTCCGTTCGGTTGGCCATGCTTAGGCCAAGGCGAAACGTATGCCATGTCGGAATCGAGTGTTGAGGACAAAACACTGCAATGGGCCCTATATTGTATGATATCTTATAGCATATAAAAGCGTTGTAGTATCGGTTGCATGAACTTAGTGCTAACGTAATATTTTCATCCATATATCATTATATTCTTGATAATGATTATATGTCTTTAACTTTGGTCCATACCTACTGTTTTAATTTAAACCTATGAACTCACCAGCTTTTAGCTGACCTTTTTAGCATATTTTCTCAGGTGCTTAATTTGTGATCATGGATGCAAGGCAAGAGGCGGTAAATGGTCGTAGTAATATCTAAAGAGGTGTTTTTACACATAAGGATGTTTTTTTTTTTAAATTGGGACCACTGAACTTATGGGATGTGCCCATTTTATCCAAACAATGTTGTAAGATAATGTTTTAAAACTATTTTATGAAATCAAACGGAGTATGTATTCCGTTCTTTATTACTTGTGTTGTGATCTGTGATTTCGTAACATTCCCTATAACACGTATGTTTCCGCTAAACCAAATTTGGGGGTGTTACAAATTGGCATCAGAGCCTAAGTTATAGAGAACTAGGTACATATAAACCCTAAACTATAACTACTTTTTACAAAAACATCATACTACGACCGCCAATTGCCGCTTGCCTTACTTGCCATTTTACTTAGAGTTCATTTAGATATGAATGCATATTATATTGCCTATTTATTAATTCACTGCCCCATATCTATTATAAGTATATTTTTACATATACTTACACATATGCACCGTCTTGTCACGCACCATGCCTTCCCTCACTCTAGAGTGGATGCGATGACACATGTGAAGGTTTGTCACTGCTTGAATGCATGCCAACCCTTCTCAAATCACTTCTGACACTGGAAACCCGTACAGGGTAGTATATCAAGTTCACCAAGAGGGTACTACCCACACTCCACCTGCTCACTTCCAAATCATCACCACTATCAATACTGTACCTACCAGTTCCACTACTCCTACACTCTCATCAAGGCACCAAAGAGATCCACTTCTCAGTTGGGAGATACCTACTAGCAAGAGAATCTGCCTCTCTGCATCATCACCATCGTCTTCTGGTACACCACCTCCTAGTCTGTTCGAAATTGGGGAAACTTTGGAAGCAGCCACTGCTAGACCACCAACTCTCGACACAGTTATGACACGCATAACACGTCATGAGGAACAAATAGAAGAGATGTCGGACCATCTGGGAGTATTACCAGAAGAAAGGATTGAAGGGATTGAAGAAGTGGTGGAAGAACTACAAGCGCTTGGCGAAAAACTCAAGGAATGCTACAACGATGTTGGAACAATATTAGAAGGAACTCGTGAGAAGTTGAACGAAGTAATTGCCCGCCTTGAAGACCACATTGAAAGGTGTGCTCTACAAACTCCAGGAGACACCCAGGGATGTCTCACAGAGATTGAAAGTCAGCTGACATGGTTGGAGACCGTTACTACAATAGCATTAACTGAGACAGGGTATCTGGAGGGTGTCGTAGAATTTCAAAGACGTACTATGGAAAGCAGGACAAATGAGGCCAACAACAAGTTTGCCAGAATGGAGGCCCAGCTCAGAGAGTTAGAAGAATGGAAGGAAACTCAACAAAGTCAACCCGGACAGCACCGGGAAGTGCTTAAATTTCACTTTGCATTGTGTTAGACGTTGTGATGAGTGGTATCAATAAAAACGCTTGTAGTAGTTTTGTTGTATGACAAACTAGAGCGAGTCAATGAACGCATGTTATGTATCGGCCCTATGAGCCAGGAATCTTCTTAGAATGTAATCGAGCTTATGGTGATGAACGACTATGCATAATAAACAACGTCTTGTGAATTATAGCCTTATGTTAAACTCACTACAACCAATCTCTATTTTCTTAACATCATCATAATAGACTAAGTCTACGTAACATCCAGTCAATACAACATAGGAAATACTTGATTGAGAAGTAGTATATGTTGTGACCTTATGGATCTCCACCATGGTCCTCCTACTCATAGAAAACTCATCGTTGTCATTTCTTGTGGTTGAAGGAAAATGTTTCTAGTAAAGCTGAACATGGATGCAACCACCATAGAGAAATCTATTACTGGACGAATTGCTGCTAGGATTGCTAACTATCAAGTCAATCACAACATCAACAACATCAGCCAGAGGAATAGGGAAGAAGTTGTTGGTAAGACGCCTACAACACGAAATTTCTCTTACCAAGAATTCAGGAACTGTAAACCACCAGCATTTGAGGGGACTAAAGGAGCCATAGGTTTGGCAAAATGGCTAGAAAGGATAGAGACAATTTTCCGCGAACAGAGTTGCGCGGACAATTATAAGGTCAAGTATGCTACTTGCACCTTTCGACACCAAGCCCTCACATGGTGGGATACTTATGTCCAATTAGTTGGAATAGATGCTGCTTACTCACTTCAGTGGGACACCCTGAAGAAAATGATGATTGCAGAATACTGCTCAAGGAATGAATTGCGAATGATGGAACAAGAACTCTGTGGACTAACTATGATAGGGAATGACCTCGAAGGGTACACCAACCGCTTTCGCGAACTGGCTCAACTATGTCCTGATACGATAGGACCTGAGGAAAAGAAACTCGAAGCATACTTTTGGGGATGTTCTCCCGAAATTCGGAGGAACGTTGTTCCATTCGCACCTACTGTCACTCAAGAAGCTACTAGTGCGACTTACGGATTGAGTCAACGCCCAAGGCAAAGCAAGGGAGTACTGTGGTAGCAAGAGGTACTGGGAATATGATGGTGAGGAAGATCAAATGCAACAATCAATCAAGCGTCAATGGACGGCTGAAGTTAGGACTGCTAAAACCAAACGGGAAGTAATGTATGCTGGAACAAAACCCAAGTGCAATATATGCCCATATTACCACTATGGAAAGTGCCCGATACCTTGTGGAGTTTGTAAAGGAATTGGGCATAAAATGGGAGATTGTAAGCAAGCCTATAACGAGGCAATGGTATGCCATGGGTGTGGAATGAAAGGTCACATCAAAAGCAAGTAGCCGGATAGGAAGAATCAGCATGAAGGCAACAACTGTCAAAACAGTTTCCTGAAGAAAGTGTGAAGAATTATTCAGGCTCCCAACGGACATCGAGGAAGAAACTAAGTTAGCTAGAGATGTTGTTTGTAATAAAGCTTAGTTTAAACTTCCAAGTCGTAATCTACTTTAAAGTACTTCTCTATGAAACCATAATGTACTACACCTTTCCTTAGTAATGTATCTGTTGTTCTTATCGTGTTATCTAAATATATATCTTCCCCATGACCATTTTCACCATATCATTAAGGATTTCAACTATCTTGTCACGATGAAAGGATTTCTTTGAAGATAAGAGAAAGTCATCTTGGGTGTTCAACTAGTCTCTCTGACAAATTAGTATCACCCAACGAGATGACTTAGAAATATCCATATTTCAAAAATTGCGAAGGTATTATTATCAACACCGATAAGACCAACTCAAACTGATACCTCGCCAAGAATCACAAATTCAACATTCCATCCCTAACCAAGTTGCCATTATTTCACACATCTTGGTCAAACGAGCCATAGGTCATGTCGACAGAATTGGTCGGCCTAGCAAATCTTATAAACCATCACAACAAAACTTCGCACCTAAACTTTTGCGACATTTCTGCTGACCAAAGAATAAATACACCAAGATCAAGACTATACCAAACAACACGTTACCGGTCCCCAATTATACATAGCCTGATCACCTATGTACAATTCGGGAGGGGTAACGTGCACGGGCATGGTTAAATTCTTGAAATTCTTACCCGGTCATGTTAAAGGAAGTGCTTAACTCACTATCACGAAATTGAAAAGTTCGTGTCTATAATCTCGCGTCGACGCCTCACCTTAAAATGCCATACACTTCACATTACACGGGAATAGAATAAACCGTGCCACCTGAGAGAAGAAATAATCTACTAAGGAAACGAATGTGAAACGTTTGAATCTTCGACAATGAATTAACTCCCTGTAGAACACTAGACGCAGAGACTAACGCCTCGGATATACCTATTCATACTTAATATCCTATCATCTACATTGAACAAAGAAGGGAGTAGATTGCCACACACCATAGGTCAACCCAACAAGCACCTCCACACATGACGCAAAGAAAGCCTGTGGTGCACCTGTTTTAGACATACCTGAGTATGACAGAGACTCTACCATTTAAGGGAGACGCGTTACACCAGAGACTGGAAGCTATCCTGATCCAAAAGGGAAAATAATGGTATAGAATACTAAACACCCAAAGATCCATGAGAAACACAACGCAGTGCACAAATTAGAATTGGAACCTAACATGATCACATTAGGAAAACCTAGAAATGCTATCCTTACTACAACAAGGAAGTACAGTGTACACCGACCACAAGGTCCTACGGAAGGGACGGAATCAAAAAGGAAGTTGACCATGTGACGACACCAATAATTGGAGTCGCAACATAGGTTCAATTACGACATCCGTACTTACCAAGGGCAAAACGGTCATAACCGCATATACTATAAGCAACATCTAGCAAACTAAACCTTTTAAAAGCCAGATCATTGGGAAAATGAAAGATCTAGTTCGCCCCTCCCATTTAAAGTGTTGAAGCTCAAGTAGTAGCACTCAAAGGAAGAACCGACTAAATAAAACTCTTACGACATACCTAAAGGTGAAATGGAGTCCGTAAGAGACCGAAGGGAATCTTAACCCCAAGAACCAATGTTGAAACCTACACCATGAAGGGATTTGTAATCCTATTGTGTGTGAACCTCATTAAGGCCAAGAGTAATTGTAAAACCCTAAAAATCTAAAACCTGTGAAAAGACTATTTTGCCCCTCTAACTTAATGTTTATAAAATACGTAAAACATGTCAAGCTCGTTAACTACACTTAGCTTATAAATGTTATACAAGATAATTTTCACTTATGTTACAAATAAAAATCACACAAGATAAGTCATTTGGATTACAACACTAGACATTAAATTAAATGTAACAAACCACATATGATAAATTAGAAAATTATGGAAATAAAAGATTTACTCCACCTATTCGGCCCTATAGACGTTCTAATTTTCCCCGTGATTCTCTCCATTAAATCTCACTTATCCTTAAATTATAACTTAACAATTCAAATAAAGCAAGACAATTTGTAGTTTAGGAAAATATTGAATAGGACTTTAATATTTTCCCTTTTGTTCGGCCTGATGGAACGACCCATCCCCAAGAATCACGGTGATAAATTTACACACTACTCCCCATTTATATAAAATGAATATCACTTTTCCCATCTCACTCAAACCCTAAACGCAAAGAGCAGCAGCCTCCATTCTTATTTCTCCAAGACGATCAAGGCGAGGGTAGCAATTGGGTGATCATTGTGGCTAACTTGTATTGGTGACCATCCTTGTTCGATTCGGTTAACGATCAATCGGTTCGTAAGTAGTAAGTGGCTTGTTTGGGGCGTACCGTTGGTTAGATCGAGGGGTCTCTAGGATTGATCCTCGTGTTCTTGATGTCCGATTGACTTTTCTTAAGGTATCCTTTCTATCGTCTTTGTGGTCTTCTCTTCGATGCATGAAACTTAAACATATATGACTTAAACGCTTAACAGAACCTTCATGTTAAATGATGAGGCAATCGAACATGGGTAAATGCCATTGATTAGTTTTAAAAGAACCTGGTCTCGTAATAAATAAATGAATGA
Organism: Chrysanthemum lavandulifolium; assembly: GCA_022545495.1. Lineage (NCBI taxonomy): Eukaryota > Viridiplantae > Streptophyta > Magnoliopsida > Asterales > Asteraceae > Chrysanthemum > Chrysanthemum lavandulifolium. Next base: position 110,904,724 of record CM040244.1, read on the forward strand.
ATAAAAAGAGTTTGGGTATTTAAATTAAAAGGGTGTTGTTTAGAGGTAGTTTTGAGCAAAGCGGTTGTATTCTTGGTTCGTTATGTGAGGCTCGAGTTGTGTTTGGGTCATGTAGTGTATGCATGCATGGTATTTTGGCTTGGTCTCGTTATATGGACGATAGTATGGTGGCGTGTATGTGGATGCAAGTGTGAGTCTTGAATGTGTTAATCGAGTTAAGGTTATGGGTGCATGAATCGAGCCAATTCATTTTCCATCGTCTTTAAGTTGTGTGTGTGCATGTATTTGAAACAAATGGTACATGATTTCATGTGATATAAATATCTACTGTCATCATAGATAAAACTAGTAGTCTTGTGGGGGTAAATTCGAGGGTGATCGCGGGATTTATGGGTAAGCTTTACGGGGTGTTTAAGGTGCGTCGGGGAAGTAGAGACGGGGGTTATTCGTCTAGTTTGAGTCTTGGTATGGTTTCGTGGCTCGAGTGCGTTACGTTTTTCGGGTTCGACGAGATTGTAATATGATGCAATTATGCTACGTGGGTGAGATTTTTGAGTCATGCATGCATTTTATAATACGTACTCAAGAATAGTAAATGGGAATTTACAACTTTAACCCTAAACTTTGGTGGTTTTCACATGTAAACCCTATACTTTGCTAAATGACATATTAGACCCTAATTTTTGGAAAATTGTTATAATCAACTCAAAAATATGATATTAGTAATATTAAGCTTTAAGTTTAATAAATTGGCATTGTAATTCGTAAGGTTACTAAAACGGGAAACCTGCTAAAAGTGGAAACCTGCTAAAAATGGAAAGCCGTCTAAAATGAGTTATCCGACTTTAATAAGCGTTATCAATTCATATAGGTTTCGGACGGCGGGATTGATTCATCATGTGACATTACTTTCCTATTTTTCTTGCTTCAAGTGAGGTACAGATATTCTATCCCTTTTCAGTAGGGATTTCATAACTTTTCGATCCTTGACTTTACTTCACTTATGATATTCCTTTGCTATAATTTCCTTATGCTATGATCCTTTTGATATGATTCCGACATAATCCTTTGATATGATTCTGTTCGCTATGATATTCGTTTGTTATGATTATGAACTTCTGATTATGAACCTTATGATTATGAACCTTATGAACAATCTGATTATGAACTTATGTTATGGAAATCTGATATGAACCTTTGATATGAACTTTGATATGAACCCTTATGATATGATATGATTATGCTTTGACCCTTGATCGATACCCTTATGATACCGACCGTGTCATTGATGCACCAATGGCATGACTCCGGTGTGTGAGTGATGATACACACCGTTCCCCATTATGATATGATATGATTATGAGCTCACTATATGTATATGATTTGGCCACTTGGGGGCGTATGGATGCATCCTAGATATGATATGTTTGAGGATTTGATCTGTTTGGAGATATATATGGTGAATGATGTCGGGTGCAATCCGCGTCTTCACAATTCTAGAGCTAGCTACTCCATTTGTTACTTGAGGTCTCCCTCCTATTATGTATGGTATTAAAGGTCACCTCCGAATACAATGGCTACTTGTGATATGATATGATATGATATGTTTTCGGGCTCGGGTAGATTTCTGATAACCCTTACACTTTTGATAAACCTATATTGTACCTTCTGTATTCCCCAACGCACCATAATATGTATTACTTGTTCATTACTCAATACCCTTATATGATTCCCTTTTACCAAGATATAGATACTCCATTACATTGATATGTCACACTTTCATTCCGTTACTTCAGACTATGGTTCCATTCACGTACTTGGTTATTATATGTTTATTGGATTTGATTATGCTATTCATGTTTTATATGACTACTGATTTCCCTGCTGCGATATGATTTCTATACGGTTATCTGATTTACCTGCTGTCATCTGTTTATATGTGATCTCACTATTATGTGAACCTCTGAATTGTCTGGTGACCATGCTAATGTGTAATTGATAGTTGTGTCTGTTTATTATGTGTACTTCTTTAAGTTAATCTCGTGGACTATGACTATCCGTTGTATCCTTATCTGCTTATTGTTGATCTGCCATGGTTACATTTATGTCTATGCTACTGACTTGCTTGGGTAAATGGTTCAACTTGTGATGTCGGCTTGTTAACTTGTTTAATTGCCTTCCTATGCCCCTAGTTCATTTAATTATAATGCTCATCTTGTATTTCCTACTTGTTACGTGTACCGCCATGTTTTGACCGCTATTAGTACTTCCGTTGTTATGATCTGGTTATGTTTTCAACTAAGGGTTTTTAACCTGTGTGATTGCCATGCTCACTAACTAATTAATTTCTTCCGCTTGCCTTTAGGTGTCTGTTTGACTTGTATGTCTTCTGTTTTCCTGAATTGATTGTATGCCGTATATGTTGTGTGGATCTGACGTCGCTATGCTTATGTTCGATGCTTGTATACCGGTTTGTATGTGCTTGTATGTTCGTTCTCCCCATTATCTGCTCGTTTTGGATATACGTATAATTGTGTTCAGAGGATCCTCATTGACTCATTGTCCTCATTTCGGCTGCGACTTTGTTATCCGTTTCCTTTGTTTCATTTCGCATTTCGATTTTATTTAGCTTTCGCTTTGTTATATCTGCTTCACTGGGCTTTTAAGCTCACCGCATTTCTTTTCTGCGGCGGTTTTAGGTTTGAAGATGGGCTTTGATTGGTGAGAGGTGGATTATATGGTGGACTAACCCTAGTTACCTTATTATTTGGACTTATTTTGGCGGGCTTTTGTTTTGAGATTTCATTTTATCTTAGACATTTTGGGTTTTGTATTTTCCTTGTAAATCATTGTTTAAATGACTTGATACTTTATTCTTAAGACTTCCGCTTTTAATTGTATGTTCGATATGACACGAATGTGACACTTCTACCCTTGTCGGGTTGGGGTGTTACAATTATGGTATCGAGCCAGTGTTCGTCTTGTTAACCTTAGGATTGACTGTGAGGACCGGTAGACATTAGGCTTCCGTGCATTACGATCTTCTACGATTCGTTTGATAGTCGTTCGATTTGACTTTGATATTCGTTTGTCTTCACTAATTTGGCCTTCTTCTTTTCGTATCGAATTTCGTTATTTGGTCTTCGCACATCCGTTTGCCGATCATTAGATGGAGACTACCGTGGATCCGAAGATGATGGTGCCGAAGCGTGTTCTTCTGCAATGATCTCTACGGTGGAGAGGTTCGTGAAGCGAAGCCACACCCGATCGCCGTCTTCTTGGAGACATCATGATCTTTGGACGGACCAACCAAAGATGCAAAAGACGGAGACAAGATTCAACCGTGGTGAGAGGGTTCATCTACTTCATATGATTTAGGCGCAACTTATGTTACTCCTATTCGTTTGTCATGCGTTTTGAGGCGGTTTGATATTACATTAAGTGATTACGATCGGTATTGCTTTTCTTGATTTGTTCGAACTCGGTTTGAATCGTGAAGTTTTATCGTTTGGCATTTTGTTAATATCTCAGTTTTTCTTGTGGATCGTCAGTAATGAGTCATGAGGAACCGTTTTATGCAAGTTGGTGGCATTCTTTCATTGTGATATGGTAAGTCGTTTGATGCAGTTTATGTTGTGTATATGAATCTGGTCTACTTTGGTATGTTACTTGTTATCTGTATGTGATATGTTTTGTGTGATATTGGCTATGTGGTTTGTCATGACCCGGGACAGAATATGGTGATAATAAGGGCTTGTTAAGTGGCGCAAGTATTATGGCCTTTGATCAACGTGATAATACCGAGATCATATAATTTGAACTTATTGGAATCATACGACGTTTTGGAAATGCCTAGGGTTGGTGCGTGAATGGACTAAAACTTATACCGTTAATTGACACTCCTCATGTTAAATGCGAAATTGCACTCTTTGCGAAAATCCCACCAACATCCGCTATGTGTAAGTTCTCGTATGCTTTGGAACCCAATCGTTATGATACATGTGAGACTACGGACCGCTACACCGCCTCGAACTTGCGTCTTCGTGTACCTCTACGAATTCAATTTTTGAGGACGAAAATTTTTACGTTAGAGGGAAGAGTTGTAAAACCCTAAAAATCTAAAACGTGTGAAAAGACTATTTTGCCCTCTAACTTAATGTTTATAAAATCGTAAAACATGTCAAGCTCGTTAACTACACTTAGCTTATAAATATTATACAAGATCATTTTCACTTTTGTTACAAATAAAAATCACACAAGATAAGTCATTTGGATTACAACACTAGACATTAAATTAAATGTAACAAACCACATATGATAAATTAGAAAATTATGGAAATAAAAGATTTACTCCACCTATTCGGCCCTATAGACGTTCTAATTTTCCCCGTGATTCTCTCCATTAAATCTCACTTATCCTTAAATTATAACTTAACAATTCAAATAAAGCAAGACAATTTGTAGTTTAGGAAAATATTGAATAGGTCTTTAATATTTTCCCTTTTGTTTGGCCTGATGGAACGACCCATCCCTAATAATCACGGTGATAAATTTACACACTACTCCCCATTTATATAAAATGAATATCACTTTTCCCATCTCACTCAAACCCTAAACGCAAAGAGCAGCAGCCTCCATTCTTATTTCTCCAAGACGATCAAGGCGAGGGTAGCAGTTGGGTGATCATTGTGGCTAACTTGTATTGGTGACCAGTCCCTTGTTCTGTTCGGTTAACGATCAATCGGTTCGTAAGTAGTAAGTGGCTTGTTTGGGCGTATCGTTGGTTAGATCGAGGGTCTCTAGGATTGATCCTCTTGTTCTTCTTTGTCCGGTTGGCTTTTCTTAAGGTATCCTTTCTATCGTCTTTGTGGTCTTCTCTTCGATGCATGAAACTTAAACATATATGACTTAAACGCTTAACAGAACCTTCATGTTAAATGATGAGGCAATCGAACATGGGCAAATGCCATTGATTAGTTTTAAAAGAACCTGGTCTCGTAATAAATAAATGAATGAATAAAAAGAGTTTGGGTATTTAAATTAAAAAGGGTGTTGTTTAGAGGTAGTTTCGAGCAAAGGCAGTTGTATTCTTGGTTCGTTATGTGAGGCTCGAGTTGTGTTTGGGTCATGTAGTGTATGCATGCATGGTATTTTGGCTTGGTCTCGTTATATGGACAGTAGTATGGTGGCGTGTATGTGGATGCAAGTGTGAGTATTGAATGTGTTAATCAGGTTAAGGTTATGGGTGCATGAATCAGGCCAATTCATTTTTCCATGCGTCTTTAAGTTGTGTGTGTGCATGTATTTGAAACAGATGGTACATGATTTCATGTGATATAAATATCTACTGTCATCATAGATAAAACTAGTAGTCTTGTGGGGGTAAATTCGAGGGTGATCGCGGGATTTATGGGTAAGCTTTACGGGGTGTTTAAGGTGCGTCGGGGAAGTAGAGACGGGGGTTATTCGTCTAGTTTGAGTCTTGGTATGGTTTCGTGGCTCGAGTGCGTTACGTTTTCGGGTTCGACGAGATTGTAATATGATGCAATTATGCTACGTGGGTGAGATTTTTGAGTCATGCATGCATTTTATAATACGTACTCAAGAATAGTAAATGGGAATTTACAACTTTAACCCTAAACTTTGGTGGTTTTCACATTTAAACCCTATACTTTGCTAAATGACATATTAGACCCTAATTTTTGGAAAATTGTTATAATCAACTCAAAATATGATATTAGTAATATTAAGCTTTAAGTTTAATAAATTGGCATTGTAATTGTAAGGTTACTAAAGCGGAAACACGCTAAAAGTGAAACACATAAAATGGAAAGTCGTCTAAAATCGGTTATCCGACTTTAATAAGCGTTATCAATTCATATAGGTTTCGGACGGTGGATTGATTCATCATGTGACATTACTTTCCTATTTTTCTTGCTTGAGTGAGGCATGATATTCTATCCCTTTTCAGTAGGGATTTCTCATAACTTTTCGATCCTTGACTTTACTTCACTTATGATATTCCTTTGCTATAATTTCCTTATGCTATGATCCTTTTGATATGATTCCGACATAATCCTTTGATATGATTCTGTTCGCTATGATATTCGTTTGTTATGATTATGAACTTCTGATTATGAACCTTATGATTATGAACCTTATGAACAATCTGATTATGAACTTATGTTATGGAAATCGATATGAACCTTTGATATGAACTTTGATATGAACCCTTATGATATGATATGATTATGCTTTGACCCTTGATCGATACCCGAGCCAAATATGTGTTCCTAGTCGGGAAGGTAACTCGACCGTGTCATTGATGCACCAATGGCATGACTCCGGTGTGTCGAGTGATGATACACACCGTTCCCATTATGATATGATATGATTATGAGCTCACTATATGTATATGATTTGGCCACTGGGGGCGTATGGATGCATCCTAGATATGATATGTTTCGAGGGATTTGATCATTTGGAGATATATATGGTGAATGATGTCGGTGCAATCCGCGTCTTCACAATTCGGGAGCTAGTTACTCCATTTGTTACCGAGGTCTCCTCCTATTATGTATGGTATTCGAGGCCACCCTCCGAATACAATGGCTACTTATGATATGATATGATATGATATGTTTCCGGCTCGGGTAGATTTATGATAACCCTTACACTTTTGATAAACCTATATTGTACCTTCAGATTCCCCAACACACCATAATCAGACATTTGTTCATTACTCAATACCCTTATATGATTCACTTTTACCAAGATATAGATACTCCATTACATTGATCTATCACACTTTCATTCCGTTACTTGGACTATGGTTCCATTCACGTCTTGGGTTATTATATGTTTATTGGATTTGATTATGCTATTCATGTTTAATATGACTACCGATTTCCTATTTGCGATATGATTTCTATACGGTTATCTGATTTACCTGCTGTCATCTGTTTATATGTGATCTCACTATTATGTGAACCTCTGAATTGTCTGGTGACCATGCTAATGTGTAATTGATAGTTGTGTCTGTTTATTATGTGTACTTCTTTAAGTTAATCTCGTGGACTATGACTATCCGTTGTATCCTTATCTGCTTATTGTTGATCTGCCATGGTTACATTTCTGTCTATGCTACGGCTTGCTTGGGTAAATGGTTCAACTTGTGACGTCTGGCTTGTTAACTTGTTTAATTGCCTTGCTATGCCCCTAGTTCATTTAATTATAACGCTCATACTGTATTTCCTACTTGTTACGTGTGACTGCCATGTTTTGACTGCTATTAGTACTTCCGTTGTTATGATACTGGTTATGTTTTCAACTAAGGGTTTTAACTGTGTGATTGCCATGCTCACTAACTAATTAATTTCTTCCGCTTGCCTTTAGGTGTCTGTTTGACTTGTATGTCTTCGCTTTTCTGAATTGATTGTATGTCGTATATGTTGTGTGGATACGACGTACGCTATGCTTATGTTCCATGATTTGTATACCGGTTTGTATGTGCTTGTATGCTTGTCATGATGCTTTGCTTTGTTTCGTTCTCCTCATATCTATTCGTTTTGGATATCTCGTATAATTGTGTTCAGAGGATCCTCATTGACTCATTGTCCTCATTTCACGCGACTTTGTTATCCGTTTCCTTTGTTTCATTTCGCATTTGATTTTATTTAGCTTTGGTTTTGTTATATCATTCACCGGGCTTTTTAAGCTCACCGCATTTCTTTTCTGCTGGCGGTTTTAGGTTTGAAGATGGGCTTTGATTGGGTGAGAGGTGGATTATCCGGTGGACTAACCCTAGTTACCTTATTATTTGGACTTATTTTGGCGGGCTTTTGTTTTGAGATTTCATTTTATCTTAGACATTTTGGGTTTTGTATTTTCCCTTGTAAATCATTGTTTAAATGACTTGATACTTTATTCTTAAGACTTCCGCTTTTAATTGTATGTTCTGATATGACACCAGAATGTGACACTTCTACCCTTGTCGGGTTGGGGTGTTACAGTAATACTTATCTAGTGTCCGGCAAAATGCACCTTGATCCAGAAAGCTATTCTGAGTACCAACCATGAAGGTTGGCATTTGACCTATGCCAAACAATACTTAGCATGTTCGAGAAGAGAAATTCAAACAATCAGAAACCATCAAATCTATCTGTACAAACCGAAATTTCCAGATAGAAATGGGAATGCATAACAATGGACTCTAGTACCAAGTCACCAAAGATCCCTATCGATTATAACTCTACTTGGGTAATAATCGATCATCTCACCAAATCCACCTATCCTACCAAACAAAGAGAACGACAACATGGGCAAACTCGCACGGATTGCTCGAAGCAAAGTGCTACAAGTCATAACGTTTCAATTCTCTACATTCCAAATAGCGATAACCATTCACATCAAACTTTCGAGGACCACTCCCAAAGTTCTAAGGAATTCATCTTGAAATGAGTACCATCTACCATCTTTCGACTGCTAGACTGAATAGAAGGACCATTCAAGCTATAGAAGTTATACTTCGAGCATGAGTAACATGTTTTGAAAGGTGAATAGAGTAGACAAATTGCCTTAATCAAATTCCGTTACAACAACAGGCGATCTCATAAGGCACTGTATGGTCAAAGGAGCAAGTCAATCGTGTTCAGAACAGAGACCGGCAAGGAACCAATCCAATGGCTCTAAGCCTTTATCGAGAACCATTGATAATAGTGTGCGGACCAGAGGTCGAGTTATAACAACTTTGATCGTCAAGGTAAATAAATATAGGACTAAATACCACTTGAAGCTCAAGTCGACGAGGAAGTTAGGTTGAGGTTTCGCCTCCGAAAAGCATAACCCATTTTAACAGAACGCAAAGGGCAAGACCTTATTTCGTAGGATTAATCAGATTCTCTCTAAGATCGAGCTGGTAGTTACCAACTCGGATTACCATCAGGACTATACATTATGCACAAATATTCTAGTACGAACGACTCAGAGAAAGCCAACTCACTGGTCCGGAACTAATTCAAGAAACTACTCAGAAGATTGTGCTAATCCAGAATCGCCTGCAAGCAGCAAGTGATTCTTAAAAGAGCTACACGGACAAAATACGAAATCCACTTGAGTTTCAAGTGGGAGATAGAGTCATGATAAAAGTTTCACCACGGAAAGGCGAAATCCGTTTCGAAAACATGGAAAGTTGAATTCTCGTTACATTAGACCATTCAAAATTCTCACAAGAATCGGGCCGGTAGCCTACGGACTCGAATTACCACGCGAACTCAACTCCAGGCATAACATGTTTCACATATGCAACTCGAAGAATTGTCTTTCCAACGAAACTCTCGCCATCCCATTTGAAGAAATCCAAAACCGACGAAAGATTTAATTTTCGTCGAGGAACCCATTGAAATTATGGATCAAGAAATTAAACGGCTTAAACAAAGCCGCATTCCCATCGTTAAGATCCGTTGGAACTCTCAAAGAGGTCCAGAATACACGTGAGAACGTGAATATGAATTCAAGCGTAAATACCCACATCTTTTCTCAACTTCAACAAGTAACTCTAATTGAAAACCGAGGACGGTTTTCCTTCTAAGGCGGGGAGGATGTGACACACGGTAATTTTTCACTTATTATTAACTAATAAATGGCAATTTATTATTACTAAACATAAGTCATTAAGCATGCATAAGTTTTACCTGATCATTTGAGTAGATAACTCGCATACGATGAACAATCGCATCACTTTGCATTCATTTCATTTTACGAATATTTCATTTTGTCTTATGATTTAATTTTAAGACGAGAGGTTATCTCGTTTTCCCCAAAGGACCGACCTTTGCACGCTGCGTCGACACTATGATAAGGGCAAATAAAACAAATGGCAAACTTCCGTAATGAAAAATATTACAAAGATAATAACATTTCCGACAAGTATCTATAAGATACTACAATATAAAAATTATCAAACAATGATACTTGATCACAGTTTAATATCAAGGGACACAAAATATTTAATACACTTTCACTTAAATAATGACTCTCATATGTCTACAAATACATTAATACAAAATGTGTAATATATATACACTCATGATATAAGTAAAACCTTTCTTATAAAATTTGAGATAAAACTCTCCTTGTGTCATTTTCCCACACGACAAACCCAAGAGAGAAACATCAAAAGCGAAAAAGGAAAAGGACATATAGTCTTCATCTTCTACCTCTACTCCTGCGTTTTGTGCGGTCAAACACCCTAAAAAGTTAACCAACATACTCCTTTCATCATTCTCAAACTTCCCTCACCAAAACCATGTATTATTTTGTCTCACAAACCCTCCCCATGGAGGCGCTGATTTTCATTCGAATGGGTACAAGGTGCTTCAAGACAAAGCTACCAAGGAGAAGCATATATCACTATCAATCCACCTAGAGTCAAAGCTCAAGACTACCTAGGTTCCAGAAGTTAGCACATTTTGGCTTCCCACCAAGACCTCATGATGGAAAGTAGAGTCCAAGCACTCCAAAGACACCTCTCCAAATAGTGGTGAAGGTAGGAGGCGCCAATTCAGTTTCACAAGAAAATTCAGTTTCCACCAATTCTAGCATCAATTCGTCTAAATCAAGAAGAGTTCGCGGTCAATCGGCATCTTCTAGTTTGGCTTGTGTTCGACCTCCCTCCAAGAACTTGTAAGGGTAACACGTTTATTATGTCTCTAAAATTAATCTTGTTATGTATTGAAAGTTTGGTCGTGTAAGACCCATGTTGACTTTCATATTTTTCGAATAAAAAATCAATAATAATATGAAGTTATGTTTATTAAATCCTATTCGACCATATTATTTTTGTGATACGTGAGAGATATTTTAGTTGATAATCAAATACTTATTTGGTCATGTTTAGATTGTCCTTGTCGCTAGTGTGTTCACCTATTTCTGTCGAGTTGTGGACACCAAGAAAACTAGAAGAGTTAAATGTTCTTGATGTTATTATACTTGTGTTTTGGTAAACAACTATGTCACCTTGGAACCTAAGTATGTCGTTTGCATTTTGTTGGTTTGGTTTCCTGTCGAGATTAGGAGTTTAGAAAAGATAAGTCTTGTGAAATCTACTAATGTCTAATAGCCTTGAATCTGGAAATTTAGGTTGGTCGTGATGTTGTTGAGTAGTACTCAAAGTGGGGTACAAATCTTAGTACCTTACATCAACTTGAAATTCTTAATCTTCGGCTATAAAAATGTCATATTGGTTTAATGCCGAGTTGTAAACCGACTCGACTGTGAGTTGTGGTACTCACACCAAATGACGTGTATGCTACAAGTTGTCCGTCGACAAACCCCTCGTTGAAGGAAATATCACCTTTTAAACTCTTGTTACCAACGATTTTGAGTTTAGGAGTCATATAAAAATGATAGTATTTTTAAGAATATGTAAGTGAGCCGACAAACCTCACTTTGGTATACCATGGTAATGGGGTCATACTCCCCGGTGGAGTGATTTCGGCTTCACAAAATGGAGCATGAACGATCGAGTATATCTCGAGACATGTTGCTTACGTTAAACTTTGAAACAAAATGTATGTTTGGCAATAAAATCTGGAAATGGATCTGGGTATATGTCTTCTAAAATTTGAGCGTGAACCTGTTATGCAAATTTCCATGGGCCGCAGCCCAGTGCAACCCTCCAACAAGACCCTCCAAACTACTGTTGGGCCAAAACTCTAATGGTCCTGGTGCAGATTTGGGCCTAGGCCCAACGCTATACTCACTTATGCCAGGCCACCACCATCCGTGCGTCATGAGTTTTCGACTAATATCTAGACGAGTCATCAAATAAAACCCAAGGCACTTGATTTATAGTCAAATGTAAAACTAGACTCATTTAGCACGTATCCGAAATCTCCTACTTAAAAATATACATACACGAGTTGACAAGTAAACAAGTGCAAAGTTTACATTTTTATATATGAGACAACAAGTGCTTAAAATATGTTCACTTAATAAGGTTTACGCCAAAAATTTAACGTCAATGTGTAAACGAAAGTATGTCAAGTAAATTTCCGTTTAGAACTATATATATATAAAGAACAAGTTTTGATAAATAAATAGAGACTATTATGTCATTTTATCATATACTAAAATTTGAAAGTCTTCAAATTTAACTCAAGTATTTTCTAAATACAATTAGAAAATAAACCAATTATATATAATTTTGACAATACCATTTTGTGTCAACTTAAGTAAATATATATACATTTATATACTTACTAGTGGAACATTGTAATTATTTTTCAAATCAAACTTCGGATTTTAAAACCATATTAGTGTCAACATGAAAAGTATATATACTTTCGTATACTTACTAGTAAAACCATTTAATCATTTTTACAAACAAAAGTTTAGTTTTATTGCAATTACAAAAATAATTGAACTACTTTAAGTAAGTGATACTTAAAACAATGAACTAAACATTGCCCTCCGTATCTAGGTCGCGTGTCGGTGCCGCTTCACAACATCCACTAAATCCCACTTTTGGATTTCACATTTGCTAAGGTGAGTTTTCATAGCCTCTCTTTTACTTGATAAATTGCTTTATACCTTTTTGAGGTGAGAAAATATGCAAAAACCTTTTTATGGACCTAAACTATTGCATGATTACTATTACGTGGTTTAGCCTAAGCCCTTATGTCCCTAGAAATGCCCCTTTTTCATGAACCGTCTGTTCCCCATTGGGAAGCGCGAATGTTATAAATAGATCTATTGAGGGTGACTCCTCCATTCGGTTGGCCATGCTTAGGCCAAGGCGAAACGTATACCATGTCGGAATCGAGTGTTGAGGGACAAAACACTCGCAATGGGCCCCTATATTGTATGATATCTTATAGCATATAGAAACTGTTGTAGTATCGGTTGCATGAACTTAGTGCTAACGTAATATTTTCATCCATATATCATTATATTCTTGATAATGATTATATGTCTTTAACTTTGGTCCATACCTACTGTTTTAATTTAAACCTATGAACTCACCAGCTTTTAGCTGACCTTTTTAGCATATTTTCTCAGGTGCTTAATTTGTGATCATGGATGCAAGGCAAGAGGCGGTAAATGGTCGTAGTAATATCTAAAGAGGTGTTTTTACACATAAGGATGTTTTTTTTTAAATTGGGACCACTGAACTTATGGGATGTGCCCATTTTATCCAAACAATGTTGTAAGATAATGTTTTAAAACTATTTTATGAAATCAAACGGAGTATGTATTCCGTTCTTTATTACTTGTGTTGTGATATCCGATTTCGTAACATTCCCCATAACACGTATGTTTCCGCTAAACCAAATTTGGGGGTGTTACATAATATACCCAAGATTACACTATCACCAACAACATAATCTCCATAACCTATAATTGCACCAAAATGGTCATTCCCGAATCTATAAGTCCTAATAAATTTACTCACAAATTTCATGAGCCGCGAGCGGTCTCCAGTCATATGCTTGGAACAGCCTGAGTCCAAGTACCACAAAACGATTTGAACGACCTGCAGTTGAACACAGACAAAAATAGATAACTGGATAATTAGGATCCCCATGCAAGAATGGGTTCCACTTGGTTAGAAAGCAATATTGGAACATCTACATCAAAAACAGAATTAATAAAATCATTAGAGGTAGATGTCGGGCTAGTAGAAACAGTAGATCTATTCAAAGTATGTTCACTTTTTAAAGGTATAGTTCTACCAGTGGGCATCCATTTCCTAATGGGCATTGATCTAGATAATTTAGGGCACAACTCATTAAGATTGAATTTACGGCCAGTAGGTATCAAATGATAACCTACATTACTAAATTTTCTTCCTGTTGGTTTCCAATGTTTTCTAGCCCTCTTCCTCCTTGGTCTTCTGTCATTTTTATCCTGTTGTCTAGTGTTAACTATTTTAACAGGAGATATTGCAGTATTACTCATCTCATTCACAACACATTCATGATTAATACCAGACATCAAGCCTTCATTACATGTTTTGCAAATAGTAGCAGAATTCGAATTAATTACAGTACGCTTATAGCTAATACTAGAATCAACACGATTTGTTTTATTCAGATCAAACTTAATGTTCCTAGGGTGGTCTTCTACTCTCTTCCATTGATCAATCTTACTTTGCGAGGTCCTATCTTGCTTTGTATTGCTTGGAGGCTTTGACCCGCTTGCTTTTGTACCACTGATTACTCCTGTAGAGGGAATTATGGGAACATTTGTTGGTTTTGCTACCTTTTGCATTCCTGATCTAGAAGTGCTGGGAACTGAAGTACTTATAGGCACATCAAAGCTCTCATGCTTGACTTTCGGCATAGAATGGGTTGCATACTTAACACTAGGCATAGAACAAGGCATCACAGCTTTATCTTTCTCATATAAGGATTTAGGGCATGTTGCTCTTAAACATTCTAAAAACTCTTGAGATCGTTTGGCATATAAGCATGCATACCTAATTTCACTATCGAGTGGCTTATTTATGCTATCCTCTTCTACAATCTCACGGAGTCATTATAGACTATCCTTAAGGTGACAGAAATAGTTGTGAAACACAAGTTCGTTATTTCTAAGATGAGGAGGAATGTATTTAACAGTCACAGTATATTTAGAATCTGCAGATGACTTTGATGCAACATTCTCATTAAAGACAAATGGCATTTTCCCTTTTACCTGACTCTTCAGATTCTCAATTTCCTTTTGTAAAGAAGTTATTTTTTCATTCTTTTTGTCATGAGTGACTTTCATTGAATCATATAACTCTTTGAAGTGTCGTTTGACCTTTTCATTTTCTTCTAGAAAACTCTCATTTTCTTGTTGTAATACGTTAATGATGTTTTGAAGATGAAAGTTTTGAGAAAATTGAGAATCTAAAGGAGGAGGCATTTGGGAGCCAGTCACATTGTTCTTTTCACCCTTTAATTATGAAATTTGGGTTTTTAACTTTCTGATCGTGTTACAGTGAGCTCGAATCTGTTCGTCACGTTTGTTTATTTCAAAAGCGCATCAAACTCGGAACATCCGAGGATATCTTGATGTTTGAGGTTTTAACATTTTCTTTGAGATGTTGATATTTTAGTTGCAAATCAAAATGTTCAACTTCCAACTAAGAAAAGTGTTTTACCAAATTATCGTGATCATCCTGGTCAATTTTCTCATTTAGTTTTGAGTTTTTGTTTTCAAGCTCAATGACACGATCATGGGAAACTTTGAAACCAACAGATAATTCATGAAATTGAGAAGTAGTAATAGAATACTTAGTAACGGTATAAAACACATCTTGAGCCACACAACTCGAAATCAAGTTCTCATTTAAGATATGCAGATTCTTTCTTTCAATTTCATTATATTTGAGTTCCCGTTCATAATTATTGACCTTTACTATCATTGCATCAAATTATTTTTCCATTTCTTTAATCTCTGAGTTTGTCCCCTTTTGAAGACTCTCAAATTGACTTTTTAATTGTTTAAAGAAAGGCATGACTTCAGTTAAATAGCATTCTTTAGTTTGCTCAAACCCTCTCCCTTGATTATCCCCAGTAGTGTGATTCTTTTCTTACATGTTTCTCAAAGTCAACGAATAGTTGATAAACAACATACAGGCTGATTAAGGTCTTGCTCTTAGTGGGAATAGTTCTAAGAACTAAATGCATTGGTGTATTCTGAGGATACACAGTAGCTAGAGGCATTTTCTTGAGGGGAGTGTTTGTTTCAACAAGTACATTTGCTTTTTGCTTATCCATGTCTTTTTTCCAAAAAACTTGTTCTGGGGTTAATTGAGTTTGAGGCTTAAACATGTTCAGGGAAATCCAATTTTCTTTAGTGTAATCATGGGGTTTGACCGTTCTGTTTTGCTTTTTACACTGAGGATCTTTTAGCTTTTTATCCATTTTCTCCCTAGAGGCATCTTCTAATTTTCTATCCTCTTCCGTGCTTCCAATACATGATGGTGTTTGCCTAGGATTGAGGATCTCATTACCATCATATACAATCGTATGGAAAGCTTTAGCATTTTACAAGACTGGATTTGGCTCTCTACTAGGGAATACTATGCTTATCGCTTAAGACTCGTGCTTAGTGATCATGTGAGCGATCGAATGGTATTCCTTGTATGTACAACTTATTTTCAAGCTTGTTTTTCAAAGTTTTTAGGTTGGAAAAATCAGTTAAAAGTTTTGATTCCTTAGCATTAAATTCATGTTTAAGAACTTTAACATTTTCTTGAAGTTCTTGCTTTTGCTTAACAGTTTTGTTTAGTTTGTCTTTTAAGGAATCTAGCTTTTGTTTTAATATTTCTTCCCTAAAATTACTTTTTCTAATATACGCATTTGGTCATCCATTTCCTGCTCATGCGTAGTTAGCTCAAACTTAGCACGTTGTTCATAAATGGCAACTTGTTTTTTATATGCATTCAGTTCAGAGATAACAGAATCATCAGGGACACATGCAATGTATTCATCAAAAACATAGTCATCATTGACTGCAGAAGATGCATCACTTGGTACGAACTCACTTTCACTTTGTATCACATATTGATCATATGGGACAATATTACTATTACCTACATTATCTATATCTGATTCATTAGTTTCATGTGATTGTACTTTGTTATGTATCTTTTGCTCATCAACTTCATCGTATAGTTTTAATACCTCTAAAATGATTGAATCTTTTGATGGACCAGCCTGTTGTAGTGATGAGACCTTTGGAGAGACCATTGGTGAAATGCTAGCCATGAAGATTGTCTGGGAAGTAGGTTCATCATCGACATCAGAGTTAAATGCATCACAATCAGCAACTTGAAAGGCATTTTGATGATTGTGACCTATTTCCTAAATTGGTCGCTCATCCACATCAAGATCATATGTTTTGGCATTTCCTCGAAGAAACAACAACTCTTCTTCATCCAAAACCGCTCCATTGTCCCGAGCTTGCACCAGACATCTTGTCCCCGAAATATTATGCATTTTGAGGCGTTTTGGAGATGTGCGTTCCTTGCAATATGTCCTTCACCACTACAGGTTGTAGCACTTGATTGGCTTTCATTGTCCTTTATTTTCATTCCTTCCACGATTACGATTAGCCACATACCCTCCGCTTACTCCACCATTTCCTTGTTCATACTGTCTTCCTTGCACTTGGTTGCACCATGATCTTACCATCACGACAATAACATGATTGTGTAGATTGGATGCGCTTCGATATCATTGTTAGTATGTGGAGTGAGGTTCAGATTTTGCTTAACCATAAGAGCCAGTTGATTGATGAAATGTTCCATGATTGTGTTTGGGTCTGGAGGCTTATATGATGGATCTGGAATGAGCTTGTGGTTACCGTTACCCGTTGGTATGACTTGAGAAGCTTTGGTGGCAATTCCTACATTTGTGTAGAATGTTGTTGAGTCATTTGATGAGCTTGCCTCTCCATGATTAGATTTGAACTTTTCAAGAATCATTCGTTCAAACATAGCATGCTTCTCATTCTGAAGTAGGAAGGCATACAATTGCTCATAGTTGGTGTGCCTTAATCCTTTGGATAGCTTAACTGAGGTGAAAAATTTGTGCCATTCGGGATTCATGTTGTTCACAAACTTTGAATTGAGCTGAATATTTGGCATGGTCATTTTGATATTCCTCATAGCATTCACAAGTTTGTGGAACCTCACATAGTATTTAGTGACACTTTCTCCAGGGTTCATCTTAAAGTTCTCAAAATCATCATACAATTGAGATTCCCTGTTATCTTTGGTCAATTCAGAACCAGAGAGAAGCATCTTAACATTGTCCCAAACTGTCATGGCTTCATTGTTGTGATTGATTAACTTGTAGATGTCTTTTGGTAGACCCTGAAGTATAATGTTTGAAGCCCTGATATCGACATCATATCTCTTTTCTCCTTGTCAAGAAGTTCATCATATGTTTTTGGTCCGTCCAATCCTAGTGTCACTTGAGCCATCGATGCGCTTTCAGTATGTCTCGGTAGTATCAACATGGTACGGTCCTTCATCAATTGATTTGAGAATGTTGACCCCATTTTCTTTACCCAAGCAGTACAACCTAATTCGTTTAGCCCATGAGTCATAATCGGTTCTCTCTAGCATCGGTGGATGAGTATCGGATCCAAAGCGACAACGTCTTGACAGAATGTAAGAGATGATAGTAGGTACGATTGTAGATATAATTACTAATTCTACGGGATTTTAAAACTCTTGGATTAAACCGGGAAATAGATTCTTTCACGGGATTTTACTAAATCAAGAGAAAACCGTAAAATGTAATCACGAAGAAAACACTAAATCTCAAGAAACAAATTGCTCAAAGTAACAAGTCGCTTCAGCCAACAAATCGCTCAAAACAGACAAGTCGCTTCAATTAACAAATTGCTTATATTGACAAGTAACTTGATAAGACAAATCGCTTAAACAATCAACTTGCTTCAATAAGCAAGTCGCTTAACCATACAAGTCACTTAAACCAACAAACCTCTTGAACGACAAGTCGCTTAAACTACAAGTCGCTTAAATAAACAAGTCGCTTGAAGTGACAAATCGCTTCTCCGCATAAATCGCACTAGGACAACCACTAGCCTAATAAATCGCTTAAACAAGCGATTCTTAACTGACACAAATCGCTTCCAACAGAGGATAAATCGCTCCTCAGAACACCTTTACGAGACACAAGTCGCAACCTTTAAAACAACAAAAACGCCACTTTTAAATCCAAAAACAATCCAACCACATTGATTCAAGCCTTCCAAATCAAAACCTAAGCACTTATGATGATTCTAAACACAAAAGTACAATCAAAATCCAAACTTTAACACTAGAAATGGTCCAAATGATGCAAATACCACTAAACTTTTTCAAACCCAAAAACCATATAAAACCACTAGAAATCCAAGAACATGTAAGAGAGATGATCAAACCAGGGCTCTTGATACCACTTGTAACATATTGGATTTCAAAAACACAGCAAACCACAACTTATATGGGGCGTATGTATTAGGGTTTAGAGAGAGAAAGTTAAAAGGTTTAGGAAGCTTAGTGAGAGAAAGAAAAATCTTATTATGAGCTCCAACCCTCTACCTTGGGAGGTAGAGGGTATTTATAGTATCTTACACAAAACGCCTCCTACGGGCTGTGGATCAGGCATACAGTGGGTGAAGACTCGTCCGTCCTCCACGGTGTTACTAAACTAAATACTAACTAACATTAAATAACTACGACTACGAGCTTTCTAACGATTACATATACTTGAGGTGACCGACACTTTAACAACTGGATTTTCTAAATCCTAACAACTTGCCTTTACTAGTCCTTAATTACACCCTTGCCTTCGCAGTTGTGAAGATGTTTTTGCTGTCAATGCCAAACAGTCTAGCGGACGTACAAACTCGAACTCAGATCTGCGCCAAGACAAATAATTATGATTGTTCAACAAAACCAAAGATTTTGTCCAAGTAATCAAGCTTCTATATCTTTTCGATGTTGCAACAGAACCCAAAAGAGACAATTGAACATGACGATATTAATGCGAGATGTGATCTGTGATTCATAAATATTTCACTTCAAGTGGAAATGAGGAGTCTCCTCCGGTGAAACTAGTGAACCTCAATATGTTACTAATGGTACTCATGTGACTAGAAGCGTTGAATTGCCATTCAAGAATGATGTCGCAAAAGATCTTGTTGGGCGATGACCGATGTTCGACAATAGAAAACACAACGGTGAAAGAGATTGCAGATGCAGGTGGAAATGCTCAAGCTGAAACTGCCGCTAGTGTCGCTGCAACCACCGCTGCAACAAATGCTGCAACCACTTCCAGTACAACTCAAACAAATGTCACTCAAACAAACGCTATCAATGAACAAGGGTCATGATGAACCCACAACAATTTTGAACAAAGGTAATGCGTCTTGTACATATGTTTTTGCTGGTGCAACAGTTCAAACTAAATTACTTAGTGTGAAAACTATGCAAGCTGAAGATGTTGCTAATGCTACTGACGTGCATACAAGTGTTGAAGTAGCAGTAATGAAAGACAGAGGTGATGAAATCAAAAAGCTTGGGACCGCAACACTAGGGCTAGCATGTTTGAAGAGCGCAATGCCAAATGAGAGAGGAGCTACAATGATAGGAGCAAGTGCTATGCAAGCTATTATTTCTACTGATTTAAATGTCGCAGCTTCTGTTATAGGAAAGCGTCTGTTGGTTGAAGGACCCAATGAAAACACTTTATCTAAAGAAGACAAAACGAAGTCTGATAACGTCATAGCTGGTAAGTTACAGGATTACTTTTTAACATAAAAAAATAAAGATGACTAAGTCTTTCAAACCAATGCAGAATTAGCTGCTAAGATGGCTGCAGAAAATGTAACTCAAAAAGCAATAGCTGAAAAAACCCCGCTAGGTTCTCCCAATGCAAAAGACAGAGCAAGGGTTAAAAGGAAAAGAAAGGCGGATGTTGTAGCTAGACAGCAAGCTGCGTTGAAACATTGGCATTACGTTAGGTCAATAGCTGAAGCCGATGAGATACAAGCATTTAGGATGCATAACAAAGAAATTGAAAGCCTAACATGTGAACAGCAAAAGAAGCTCTTGATCAAATAGTGGAAGAAAGGCAAAAATTCTTCTAGTAAAAAAAGAGCACAACAAAGAATGCGAAAGCCACCAACGAAGAAAGAACAGAAAATCTTCATGTGTGAGTACTTGAAGAACATGGGAGGGCATAAACTTAATGTCTTGCGAGGCTAACTTATGATAAAGTGAAAGAAATGTTTGAAAAGTGTAGAATGAGGACTGATAAGTTCACTCCTATGAACAAAGGTACAGGTGAGAGAGATCAAGGAAGTTCCAAAAGAGTTGTTGATTATTTAGAGCAGGATCAGACAAAGAGGCAGAGGATTCATCAAAACCAAAGGACCAAAAGGTTAAACAATTTTGATTGTGCTTGATACGACGGGACAAAGGCTGGGTGCAGTTCATCCGACAATAACATATCCTGCACTTAAAGTTAACTTGACAAATGGTGGCACTATAATTAACATCACGAGGTCTGACGGGGTCGAAACTACATTTAACAGCTTGGGTCAGTTGCTACATATTATAGACAGAAAAGATTTGGAAACTGTTTGGAAGTGGGTTAATATTGGCTATGAGACAGGGCGGGCCGCAGGTTACCTAGGAGTTGATAAGTGGTATGGGATGAATTGCATGTTTGAGCCCGATATAGAGGACGTTGAATGGAATGAAACACAGGTCACGAGTTGGAGATTGTACGAAAAGTGTAGAGTTCATGTGGTTACTACGCCGACAAGTTATCTGTACATGCTCGATGATGCACATTAGCCTCTAACACCAACTCTAGCTTGTAACATGTTTTTTTCAGAAGCTGACGACAAATAGAATAAGTGAAGTGGCATATCGGCTTGTTGAAAAGATAGAAGGAATAGCGCGTATGTAAACTTTAATAATGTAGTCATTTTTTAATGGAAAGTTACATATTTTGGACGCAAAAATCAGCTTTATGTGTGTGGTTTGAATAATTGATATTCAAAGAGTTCCTAAGGTACAAAAAATGGTATTTGCGAATTAAAAGGTCGAGTAGTTAAATTCAAAGTGTTTATAAATGTGGATAAGCGTAATCCAAATACCAAAAGGAGAGAAAATCTGCTAGTACAGCTGCTAGTAGTATAGTCTCATGTACTTGTTAATTTTACTACTGCCACTGATAGAAGACCTCAACAAAATGATGTGTACAGTTAAATTAATTTGAGTTGATTTTTTGAGCTATATTCGACATTTGTAAACCTAAAAAAACTGCACTGCTTTTATGCTCGATTACTTACATTAAAAATCTCAAAGTATAAAACGAATTGGTTGTATACTTACAACTGGTAGTTAGTTTTACAACCGGTATTTATTTTTACGACTCCAAGTAAAACGGAGTTGGTTGTATAGTTACAACTGCTAGTAGTAAACTAACAACTGCTAGCTATTTTAACTACTGCTAGTGATAGAAGAAATCAACGAAATGATGCCACAGTCGTATTAAACTGACAACTGCTAGTTAAATTGTACTAGTGTGTAGTGTTAAATATGTTTTTGTCAAGTGTAGATTGTAGAATACGAATTGTACGACTAAAAGGACTCCTTCATTTATAAAAGCGGTTGCTAGGGAAAACAAGTTGCCCTACGTACAATAGTTAGTTGCCTAATTGATTTTTGGAAACAACTGCTGGTTGCCAAGATTACATAAACAGAGGAAATAGTAAATACGTTGACATACAACGTTTCATACACACAACCTACAACATATTATGCGTACTACATAATTTTAAGTTTAATGGTTACATAATTATAGAACCACTTGATTTATAACTTTCAGCGAGTACGAAAAAGAAAACCACTCCATGCTTCCTTCCCATACATACAGCGTACTAAAACCACAAAGCCTCATTCCCATTAAGCATGATCAATAACATCAGGCCGACATACCTGTTGAAAATTCCCTTCATATATCATTAACCAAGTAAAGTGATAATCTTTTAAAGGAAGATGAATAGAATGTTAAGTTACCAAAAAAAAAAAAAAAAAAAAAAAAAAAAAAAAATTAACAAGACGCCGCTCTGTGAGATTTAACAAAAGAAGAGATTCTTTGTATGGGATGATGTAGAAAGTTCCAGCATCTTCTAACATTCCCATGGTGACAAATAATTCAAGTTCTTGGTTGTACACAAATACAGAGTGATGCAAATGATTGCCCGCTATAGGCTTCCACTATTGGAGCATGATGCTTTGTAAACCCAAGAAAATGAACCGAAACTAGGCTAGGGATGGCGAATAGGCTTCTAAATGATCTTATGGAAAAACCATTCACATCCAACAACCATCCATAAAACAATGGCATACCTTCACCAATGATCATCCCAGAAATGACCAGAGAGGTTCCAAGATCCGTAACATAGAATGGAACTGGGAGTTCATTTTATAAAATATGTGGTATGTCTATAACTTTGAATTCACTGGTTACCAAATCAAAACAAATCACCATATAAATCTTGTACATAACACCGTCCTCATTAGTAAACTTTTCACTCCCAGTCTAATAGATATAACAACCCACAACTGCCTGAGTTTTACGTTTCAATTTGATTGTTTCACGAGGGGAGGTGGAAATTTTCAAGGCGTGTCCACCGTAAAGAGTTCAAAGAAAAGACAAACACATACCAGAAACCACTTTGGAAAACAGGATAGGAGACCTTAACGATCGTCGGGTCAAGAGTGTCCGGACGAACGCCAAAACCAAAACAAATCTTTGGAGATTCAATTTGATGCGTGTAAAACGGGACAAATATTGCAAGTGATTTTTGATTGTCGGGTTCCAAATAACAGACATTAGATTAGAACCATAAATGTGACAACCGGTAATTTAGGGATTCTATTTTAGGTAACCGCATTACGTTAAATTAAACCGAGTTTTGCCTTTAACACTATTTTATAAACCGTGACTTGATTTTATATCGTCGATTGGTTTTTACGGTTTATTTCATTATTAAATGAGTTATCGTATGCGTTTTAACTCTATTTGGTAGGCACTATTCGATTCGGCACTAGCAAAGCCTAAAACAAGAGTTATTGTAACTTTTAGACCGTAATCGAAAATTGACAAATAAATAGTCAAAACTTGTGGAAAACGTGAGTAACGATGTTGGGAAGTCAAATAAATGTAGTGGGACACTCGGGGGACGCTATGTGAGCTCGGGAATGGGTAAACGAGATAGATACGAAAAGTTTCAACCCGAACCCTCCCCTTTTTAATTGTAGCCGGCGCCCCCCCTCATTAATTATTTTGAGGTCCCTAGTTCATGAGTATATATACCCAACCCAAGCCTCAATTCCACATTCCATTTCTCTCACTAGAAAACACACACAACACTATTTCTCTCTCTAGTTTCTCACTCTAAAAACCCTAAACCACCACTCCACCACCGCCGGCCATATTCCGGACACCACAGGCCACCGGCGGCGTGTCACCCCTCACCTCCACCACCAAAAGCAAGATCTCTTTCTCCTCTTTCCAACCATATATCATACACTCAATTTGGACTTCATTAACACCTCCAAATTCAAGAATTAAGATTCGTACTTTTAGGGTTTCTAAAGATTTCAAAGGGCTTTTGTAATTGGTGATTAGAGAAGGTAAATAGAACATGTTTTGAGCTTGTTTGAACAATAAAAAGCCATGAAATGGGTAATTAGGGTTTCGACCTAATTATTATTTTTGGGACTTTTGGGTGGAACATGAAATTAAAGCTAATTAGTGATGAAATAAACAAGTAATTAGTGTTTGGTACATGTGTGGTGCATTAATTTGATGGGTTTTGCATTTTAGGGTTTATGTTCACGTTGTTGGTCTAGATTGTTGATGGGTTTTGTGTTTAGATAATGTTTGGAGCTTGAATGATTGGATTTGAGTGTTGTAGATTGGATTTGGTGAGGTTTGCTTGTGACATATGGGGCGTACGCACCAAGAAGCCCACGTTGGGGTCTTGGTTGGTGTCGTACGTGGCCTTGATCATGGGTTGAGTAGGTTCGATTTGGTAGCTTATTGATTGGTATTGTTGAGGTTTAGATGAGACGCGTAGAGCCGAAAAGCTTTTAGAAGCTTGTTTGGTTCACATGGTCTTGATCGCAACCGTGTCATGACCATTAGGGTCATAACATTGGTTTCGAGTATAATTGGTTGATTGATTGGTTGGCGAGGTTGTTTTGAGTTAGTTTGGGATTGAATTGCGACGTTATGACTTTTAATTATGGACTTGATATATATATTGTGACTTTGAGCTACGTCGGCGTCACTTTGACTTTTTAGTCAATAGTTGACTCCGACAAAGCCGTAACATGGACTTTAGTATAATTTGGACGATTGATTGATTAAAAGCCGAGAAGTTATGACTCGTGCTTGTGGACTCGAAACGAATAACGATATGAGATTTATATTGGAACTTGAGGAAATATATTTATATATGGAAATGCTAATAAAACTATGAAATGTAAATAATAATGGGCTTTTGTACCAAAAATATCAATAACAAGATTTATCTTGTTATTTACTAGTTTTAAATGAAACTAACGACTAAATTTGAGAGGTTTTGGAATAAATAAATAATTAATGTTTCGAGTACACGTTTATCAATAAATGTCAATTGTGGACATTTAATGTTGGATAAGTAATTATTTATTTGCGTTATGTGTGCATGGGTTACAGATAACCTAACGTTAATATTGTTGATCCACTTGGGTAGCGGACTTATTAGGTTGACGAATCTAATAAGAGCCCGCTAGGTACGTTGGGTAACCTTATTAATGGGTGAACTATCCTTATGAATCTTTAAGGATACAATTGATTTATGGGATAATAAGCGTTACGAGTAAATAAATGAGTTTATCGAGTTGACGAATTCGATAAGGTCTACTATTTATTCCGAAACTTATTGAACTATGGAGCTTATCGTTTAAAGGTCTCATTGTGTCGCATTGAGTTATATATTAGTTGTTTGAGTGCATTCATGGCATCATATTGAGTCGATACACCCACATGAGGATACCAAACACTAGGATTAAATGGTGAAACGAGACGTTTTTGGAAATAAAGGAATGGAATATATTGGGGTAGTTAACGTTGATTTTGAGGAATATGTATATTAAGTTGGTCTACATTAATATGTTGTGCCGAGTCGATAGTTGATGTGTCTTGTGATTTACATTATCTTCGCTAGTGATATTTGTGCATTGATTGTGCGTTGATTGCTTGAGGTGAGTTTCATAGCCCCACTTTTATATACGCTTAACTACGTTTTGAACTATTTTGGGTGAGAATCATGCTCTTGCTTTTGGTGTGTTAAAACTATTTGGATTTGCTTATATCTTGATCGAGTAGATAGATGTGCGATAGTTGTTGCCTTAGTCTAGGTTTTACCGTGCCTAACTAAGAATAGACTTCTATCTCGACCTAGCCGGGGTTGGCAACTATTCTAGAGGTTGCCACGACAAAGGTCTTGGACTAGAGTCGCAGGGCCCGAGTAAGTGATTATATGAATGGAGATCCGGTAGGATCGGTGTGTGAAACGGTATTTGCCTATCTAGGTCTTGCATAGCAAATCAACTCTTACAGTCCACTATGATTTTTTGAACTTAAACCTATGAACTCACCAAAGGTGTCGACCTTTTAGCATGATTTCTTAGGTATTTGAGAGATGTTTGGATTATTTGACGTGTGGAAGCTTGGCATGGAGGCGTGGTTCAAGGATCATTTTCGACTGATAAACAATGGGGACCTATTTTGTTAAACTATGTTTTGGGCCTAAAATTTACATCTTCGGATTAAATGTTTGAATATTTGATTTGGGATTGGTTTTAAATGGTTAAATGGTTATCTTTTATTTTACTTGTATACGATACCAATCCAAAAAGTAACGCCCGAAAACTTGGTTAAGTCTTCCATTGCACTCGAGATTTGGTGGTGTTACTGATTGGTATCGAGCTCAAGGTTATAGAGAACTAGGTATTTTATAAACCCTAAACTATAACCGCTTTTAAGAAAAATTGATCCTCGACCGACGCACCCCCGCTTGCCAAGCCGAAGCTTCTTATATGATTATTGGTTTTGGAAATGAGATATGATTATTGGTTTTGGAAATGAGATATGATTATTTTTTTTGGAAATGAGATACGATTATTGGTTTTGGAAATGAGATATGATTATTGGTTTTGGAAATGAGATATGATTATTGGTTTTGGAAATGAGATGGTTTTCAAATGAGATATGATTATTGGTTTTGGAAATGAGATATGATTATTGGTTTTGGAAATTAGATATGGTTATTGGTTTTGGGAAAATGGGATGTGATTATTGAAATATTACGGAAATTGATTTGAGTAAACGGTATATTACGATTTTGGAATTTGAACTCGATTGCTTTGATATGTGATTATGTGATAGAACGGAACTTATGTGTGTTACTTAAAGGCATGTTTTGAGTAATGCGGTACCTACACTTTTAAAGCTTACATTATGTGATATGTGTTTTGGTTAATTGCTATGCTTATTAAAACTAGTTGTTTCGAACACTTATACCTACCCTATGCCATTGTCACGAGACTATGCCTTCACTAGCTTTTGATGTGTCGAGGAAGTCCTTGTTGTTGCTAGTTCGCCAAAGATTGACTCTCATGACGGTTCGCAGGTGATCCTTATGAGATCGCCCGTCACTCTAGTTCATCATCGATCGCCCTAGCTCGCCTAGGCGTACTCACTTTACATCGTGTTTTAGCGAGAGCACGCACTCCTAGGCTTGCTTATAGTACCGCCTGCATGTCCGTGCGACCACCATCATCACCTATCCGCTTAGCAACATCACCATGTCTTAGAAGGCCTAGATCTCCTAGTGTACCACCTCGTGATTTACCTACAGAGACTCGACTCATGGACTCTCCCTTATGGATGAGGGTGAGGAGGAGCATGAGGTCGAGGAGGAGGATGAGATTGAGGAGCAGTATGTTAATGAGGATGAGGATCCTCGAGAGGAGGATGACGAGGATATCCTGAAGGGGTACTCCTCCATTGCGAGTCCTGCACATTCTCCCGGACCAGTTCTCCTTTGTACGAGCCCGAGTTCCTTGGATGCCCTTTAGACATCGATTCACCACCTTACTCACCTTATATAGGTAGCCCGTTAGGATCTGAGATACCCTCGAAGATTGCTTCTGAGCCCGAGGAGTATGGGGGTACGGGTCAGATCTGGAGGAGGATTATATCCTAGAATATTAGTCTCAGTAGGTTATCAAATCGATTATATGGTGTGTCAAGGACTGGTGTAGAGGATTTGAGGATAGATTTGACTAAGATAGGGAAGAAGTCGATGGCCTTAAGAGAAGGTCTGTCAGGACTCTTTGAGCAGGTTGGAGACCGGCATATAGAGTGCTTGACGCCTTTGGAGGCGAACCAAGCGCTTGAAAGGCAAGGTCGATGGTTTGGAGAAGGAGGTCGTGAATCTTAGGAAGGATTACGACTCTCAACGGTGTTTGGGGATTTTGTCACTATGGAGAGTGATGGATGATGTTTGGAAATCATTTAGGAGTGCTCGTAATCTTGGCTAGATCATATTAGATCTATGGTTTTGTACCATCTTGAAACTGAGTAGTACTTGGTTCGAGATGTAGGATTATCCTAGTTGTCTTATTAGTATCGTTATTAGGATCGTTTTTGGATTTCTTCAATCCTTCCCTGTATTCCCACTTGTGAAACCTATGAGTTATGGTTATTGGAATGTGCATCCTTAGTTATGATGCGGTATTTTGATTGTTTCGCTTTGGAATAGCGTTATCTTTGTTAGCCTTGAGTATGTATTCAAGCATTATGTAGTGACCCTTGGAACCCAACTCTGTTTTAGAGCGTAAATTGTGAACTTATGAAACTGTTCTTCTTGCCCCCAGAATGGTGTCAACAAGACGAAACTTGATTAGGAACAACCGAGCGCTCCTCCGTTGTTGCCCTGCTCGTCGTCCCGACCCCGATCGCACCACATGTTGAGAACCCGAACATTGATAACCCAAATGTAGGGAACCCGAATGTGGATGACCGTGCTAAGAATGGTCCTGTTCCACAAAACCCTCCACCGTGAACCCAACCCACATTGACCGGCTAGTGTCGCATGTGTCGCCGAACTCGCTAGCCGAGGCTAATCTTTCTAACACTTCTAGTGGAACCCTAGTCTTGAATCGAACTCGAGGTTGTACCTATATGGAGTTCCGATTCTGTGGTCCCATAGATTTTGGAGGAACCGGGGAGTAGTTTACTTGACTAGGTGGTTGGAGAAAATTGAATCTGTTTCTTGCCGTGAGTAAGCGTGATGAGGATTGTAAGGTTAAGTATGCAACATTTACCTTGAAGGACGAGGCGTTGACTGGTGGAATAACTACCACAAAGCAAGGAATTGATGTAGCTTATAGTATGTCTTGGACTCAATTTAAGGCTCTCCGATTAAGACTTACGCCTAGGAATGAAGTTAAGAAGTTAGAAAGTGAGTTCGGAACCATAAGGTTAAGGGTACCGACATGGCGACTTACACTCGCCGCTTCCAAGAGCTATCCTTGCTTTGCCTCGAGATGGTTCGCATCAAGAACTTAAGATTGAAAGGTATACTTGATGGATTACCTTTAGCTACTCGAAATTATGTCATCGCCGCAAAGCCGGTCCAATTTGCATGAGGCAATTGTTATGGCTCAAGTCCGATGGACTCTTGTGTGTTAGAATTAGGAGATAAGGGTAAGAGTTATAGGAACGATAAGAGGAAGAGGAATGAAATTGTGAAAGGAAATGGCAACGAACGGCAAGAGAAAGCCAAAGTGTTCGCCATAGGAAATGGAGATAAGAAAGGTTACGAAGGTAGTAAACCCGTGTGTGGTCGTTGTAACCGACACCATCATGGACCGTGCCCGATTGTGTGTAGGAAGTGCTCCAAGGTAGGACACATGGCCAAAGACTATAGGTCCCGACCACTTGCTGCACTCAAACTCGCACAAGGAGCGGACCGAAGGCCACATCACACTGCTTTAGATGTGGAAAGAAAGGACACTTTAAGAATGAATGCCGAGAGCCATAGATGAGAGGAAATCCTGTAATGTAGGAGGATTTTCTAACCGAGGTGTAGGAGGTAATGGCTTAAACCCCGTGAAGCGTGAGGTTGTGGAAAACTAGGGAAACAATGGTGTTAGGAATCAGCAGAGACATGGGAACAACGCGTGTTTATGCTATTGGGAAGGAAGTCGTGAGGACCTAACGAATTACGGCACGTTCTTCTCAATAATCGCTATGCTTCCATACTTGTTTGATCTTGGCGCGGATATGAGTTTCGTATCCACCAACTTTATGCCATTACTAGGAATCTCCCAAACACCTCTAGGGTTTAGTTACGATGTGGAATTAGCGAATGGGAATAGAGAGAAGATAGACACCGTAGTTCGAGGTTGTACCTTAAGTTTCCTAGACCGCCTGCTTTAGTATAGATCTGCTTCCGCTTACCTTAGGAAGTTTTGACGTCATTATCGGAATGGATTGGTAATCGAAGAACGGTGCACACATCATTTGTGATGAGAAGATTGTGCGTTTACCGTATGGAGGAAAAGTTCGAGCATACAAGGAGATCGGAGCGACCGTGAAGTCCTTCCGGTTGGGCATCATCTCTGTATTAAGGCTCGAAGTACATCGATAGAGGAGGTTGTCTTATCTTAGCTCGAATTTACGAAAAGAAAAGCGAGGAGAAGAATGAAAGAAACCTTAATGATGTACCGTCGTTAGAGAATTTCGGATGTGTTTCCGACGATTCGCCAGGATTCCACATTCGACAAGTGGAATTCCAAATAGAGTTGATACCGGTGCGGCACCGTGGCCCGGCACCTTATCGACTTGCTCCAAGAGAATTGGAGGAACTGTCTAAACAGTTGGCTGAATTGTCAAGAGAAGGATTCATTCGACCAAGTTCGTCGCCGTAGGGAGCACCAGTGTTGTTTGTGAAGAAGAAGGATGGATCGTTTAGGATGTGTATTGATTATAGGGAATTGAATAAGTTGACCGTGAAGAACCGATATCCGTTACCTAGAATAGATGATCTATTCGACCAACTCCAAGGAGCTAGTGTATTTTCTAAGATCGATATACGATATGGTTATCACCAACTTAGAGTTCGAGAAGAGGATATCCCTAAGACTGCGTTAGGACTTGATATGGACACAATGAATTCCAAGTGATGTCATTTGGCTTAACCAACGCACCAGCGGTTTTCATGGATCTCATGAACCAAATGTGTAAGCCATACCTGGATACATTTGTGATAGTATTCATAGATGATATCTTGATATACTCTAAGAGTAGTGAGGAGCACGAAGAGCATTTGAGGCTCATTTTAGGATTATTGAGAGAGAGAAGTGATGCCAAATTCTCTAAGTGTGAATTTTGGATTCATGCAGTACAATTCTTAGGTCATGTGATAGATAGTCGAGGTGTTCATGTTGAACCACTAAGATTAAGGCCATTAAGGAATGGGCAGCTCCTAAGAACCCATCGAATCCGGCGGTTTCTAGGTTTAGCATGGTATTATAGGAGATTCATTGAGGATTTTCCAAGATAGCTAAATCAACGACCAAACTAATCCGTAGGATGTTAAGTATGAATGGGAGAAAAGGAAGAAGAAGCATTCCAACTTCGAAGGAGAAGTTGTGTAGTGCGCCATCCTAGCTTTACTGAAGGAAGTGAAGATTTTGTCGTGTCTTCGACGCTTCGCATAAAGGCTTAGGTCCCGTTTAGATGCAGCGTGAAAAGGTGATTGCTTATGCATCCCGACAACTTAAGAAGCATGAGAAAAACTACACCACCCATGACCTTGAGTTAGGTGCTGTAGTGTTTGGTCTTAGGATTTGGAAACATTACTTGTATGGAACCAAGTGTGTAGTATTTACCGACCATAAGAGTTTGAAGCATATCTTAGATCAGAAAGAACTGAACATGAGACAACGTCGTTGGTTAGAATTGCTTAGTGATTATGACTGTGAGATTCGTTATCATCCTGGTAAGGTTAACGTTGTGGCTGATGCCCTTAGTCGTAAGGAGGACATTCCACCCCTACTTGTTAGATCCTTAGGAATGATCATTGTTTCGCCCTTACCATCTCAAATTTTAGCCGCCCAAGTAGAGGTATTGACGGAAGAGAACCGTCCTTATGAGAATCTTCATGGAATGGTAGAAAGTGAAAACGGCTTGAAGCGTTCGATGGAACATTATGCTTCGTAGACGTGTCGGATACCATTTTATGGTGGAATCCGTGAGTTGATTATGCATGAGTCGCATAAATCAAAATACTCTATTCATCCCGGAGCCGATAAGATGTATCAGGATCTTAAGAAATTATACTGGTGGCCCAATATGAAAGCCGAGATAGCTCAGTATGTTAGTCGGTGCCTGACTTGTTCTAAAGTTGTAGGATCGTGTATATTATTGTGTTAGATGATTCGGGTGGTCTTGGGAGATCAAAATACATGTTTTCCATTTTAGAGAGAGAGAGGGTGTTCTTGCTAGAGGTTTACTCAAAGTATGGAATATTAGATTATGAAGCACCACCCCTTCCATGGATGGAAGGGGTATTTATACTTACAAATACTCGACCTCCTATCGGCCTGTGGATCAGGGATACAGTGGGTAAAGACCCGTCCTTCCTCCACGATGTTGCTCTAAACTAAACTACACTACAAACTAACTAATAAACAACTTAATAACGTAAATAATGACAAGTCTACGAGCTAACTTAAGCTAGATAACATTTGGGGTGACCGACTCTTCACTATGGAATTTTCTAATTCCTAACAATCTCCCCCTAAGGGAGGTCACCCCATGTTTTACATTTCGAATCCTAGCATTCTATTTTATCTTTGTTCTTGAGCTCGTAGACTTCAATTCTTCATTTCAACAATCTTTGTTCTTTTGTAGTGCAACTTCAAAGTCCGAGTGCTTTGTACATCCAGTGGAGGTCTTTGAACTGATCCACATCTTTGATGATCTTCGAGCTTTCTTTGAGATCATCACCACAAGAAAATCTCTGGATCATCCATAGTTGTGTTGCCCTCATGTGATGTTGTGACTTTCGGACCGACATGCTCACACTTTTGAATCATGACATCTTTCCATCGAGTAGCGGAAGCTTTACCGGTTCATGATATTTGCAGTGAGTAGTAGAAGCATAGTATAGAAATATCGAGCCGTGTTATGTAGATATGCACCACCATGATTTCTTCAATTTAAGTGTGGATGCCGTGAGCATGCGGCTTTGGATTGACTCCTCAATTCGATCACCGCAACCGTCCAAATGTACCGCAAACAACGCTAGCAATAAAACACACGAAAGTGTCTTTGATCACTTTCGTTGAATTGAGGTACACGCCCACGGTTCCCGCTTGATCGATACAAGCATCGCTGTGATCGTAGGATTCCTAAGAATCTCCTTGACAGGTTTCGCACTATTCTAGTCGTTCTCAAACCGAACGTCTCAAAGAAGACAACACGGAGTGAGTGAACCAAATAATTGAGATTCACCGATTGATGAAAAATTGATTTGAAAACAATCGCGTATTGCTTAGAATAAAGAGTTTTGCAACACGACGAAGGTTTTATGAGAAAGATCAATTTTCAATCAAAACACTTTTGTATTTGAAAATAGTACACAATCAACGTCTAGTGAAAAGAAGAGATTCGCACATCGACCGGTTTTTCTAAAAGTATTTTTCAATCGGAGATACTTTTTGAATTTTTAAAACATAAGTACACATTCATCGTGCTAGAGAAAGAAGATTTGCACATCGAACGGTTTTTCCAAAAGTATTCGTCAATTCCATTCTGGACCAAGGTTGATTCAAGACCAATCGCCCCATTGTTTCTATCCGCTTGTCACAAGCTTGATCTTTGCAAAATCTCATGTCACCCACCAAGAGCTTGTTTGATGTTGGCTCTAGAAGGATTTCCATCTTCATCGTGAATACTTTTACATACCACTCGGATGTTCCGCAATACCACAAGGATAATCGTGAGGACTCTTAATATGTACTTACTTTCCACATTGTGTGAAACAAAAGTCTTCAAGAATTTAGTGTCCTAATGAGATATTGTGGATGATCTCTTGGCTCTAGACTCAATAGTGCACATTTGGTTCTGTGTCGGAGACTAGGGAGAGGTCTCCTTCTTCAATATCAACAATCTCTAAGAGAAAGTCGATAGATTATGTCTGTTCCCGTGAGAATGAAACAAGCCCTTTTAAGAGGAACTTGAGTGGTTTGGGAAGTTTAGTGCGGTGCATCACCGGGTCCATGATGTCTTGTCTTCAATACCGGTGTTACCTTAGTAACCACCAAGAGTATATGAATTGAACCCGGTTTACGCCCTAAGGTTGAATTGATGGAGGGCTATTTCTTTTCACCCTTTTCACATTCAGTTCTTTTTCATTCTTCAACCCCTTCTGCTTACCGAGACTTCATAACTAGAACCTTGTTGGGTTTATTCCAGACTAGCTCTGTCCTCGATCCGCACTCTTCCCGTATCTCACTTTTCTCCTTTTTTCAATATACCTAAGGACTCTACACTATCTAGTGGATTGTCCCTCGGTATATCCCTCCGTTCTCGCGGATCGTGGGAACTAATACCTAACCTAACCATCCTTATAACACCATGCATAAAGTAAATTGGTCGGTCTTTTGTACAGATCATTCTTCCTTAAAACCAATTGAAAATCATTTGGAAAAACAATCAAGGTACTTGTGATACGAGATAAAAGTATTTTGTACCTTAATAGTTTTGATCATTTAGAAAACCTCCCTCAACATGTGCATGTGATTTAGAAATTGTTTGGCACATGGAGGCAAGAGGACTTTGAAATATTTTCTTTGATCACAATTTTCATACTAAAAAGCCATTTGATTTTCTTGGTAAAATTCTCCCCTCAATATGCATAGGATATTTTAAAACATTTTATCACATAGAGGCAAGAGTTCTTTGAAGCACATCCACAATCACAAAAGCCATTAAGAAACCATTTGAAAACTCAATCAAGGTACTTTATAAGTCTCTTTTAAAAACTTTTGTACTGATAGTTATGCTCCCCTCAATATGTGCTTCGAGATTCGAAAGTTTAGCACATATGAGAGAGCACTTGCACAATTAAATAAAAACGATCACCTTTTATCAAATTTCATTATTAAATCACAAATTCTCCCCCGATCAAAAATATCAAACCCTTTGAGATTTTGGATCCCAAGTGATTTAATAAGGTTTAGAAAACATGGGAGAAAATGTAACCTTGTTTAAATACTCATCTGAATTTTGGATAAATCCTCCTCCTCAACATGTGCATTGTGTATTTGAAATCGTTTGGCACATGGAGGCAGGAGTGCCTTTGAAGGACTAAAACCAATTCCATTAAAACAGATTTGAGATTTAAATCACGATCTCTCACCCGATCAAAGATTTTAAACCATTTGAGATTAGTGATCCCAAAAGATTTAAATAATTTAGAAAATTTGGGAAAGACGCGGCGATTCTATTTTGAAAGATGACGGATAAGGACCAATTTAAGACATTAAAGATTGTTAGTGTCGTATGATAGTTTTAAGAGATCTTTTAGTAAAATAAAACAATTTCACAATCAAACAAGAACAGAAAAAATTTCATTTTGAAAGACCTTGATTCTAAAGAAAAAAATCATACCATGACATAACATTAAATCTTTAGATCACCACTTATATTGTACAAAGCGGAACTTTGTGAAGAAATATCGTTTGAAAATATTTTATTTTAAATCACTCTCCCCTCAATCCATGACAAGTCAATAATTGAGTGACTTAGGTTTTGATAACATTAAGTCCGGTGATTTACAAAGTTAGTTCAATTTATTTTCAAAAACAATATTTTTCCATTTTCAAAACAATTTAATCAAATTATTCAAAATTGTTCAAAAATGGTATCCTGCACAAAGATACGTTAGGTGGTTGAGAAGCTTCCGTTGTTGTTGCTGTAGGGTTTGGAAGAAAAACCATCTGCAGATGCAGTGAGACTTCTTCTTACGTTGCATTTTGAATGCCAACTGAGGTCAAATTAAGCTTCGTTTCTTCAATCACTTAGAAGAAAACCGTCTGCTGATGCAGTGAGACCTCTTACGTTGCATTTATGCCAACTCTCCATAGAAGTCCAATAAAGCTCCGTTTCTTCATTTGTCAGCCCAAGAAATAGTTACCCTTTCCTTTCGGCATCCAATCATCTTCAATTGTGGGATCCGGATCGGGAACATTCTTATATACCAATATACTGTATATCGTTAGTGAACACAAATGATATATGGTGGTCGACATCACCCAAACAGTAATCGACTAATAAAAGTCTAACCAACATATCAATCAGATCATATAAGGTATGGAAATAATGTGTTCATCAAACTATAATCATCTAAACCTAACAATCACATCCTAGAAACCTAGTCCTTCAACATAGGCAATTATATATTATAATTAAGCACGTAGGATAATTAAGAAAGTCCGTTAGATGATGTAAATTTGAATAACATTATCCCCTCAATCAATGACTCATTTTCTAAAAAGTTTTACAATGTTACCGAAATCATTGATTGAGTTTTGCAATTTTATGAAAACATGATTCTGATTTATTTTCAAGCAACTCATTTACCACCATTTTAGAAAACACCAAATATTTTTCTCGAAGAATTTTAGACGGAAAAACCTTTGTGTAGGAACAATGATCCTTCGACATACTTTCCTTGTTTTGTTTTTAGGAAAAGTGCACGAAATATTTTGAAAATAGGTTTAGCGCAAAGACTTTCCTTCCTTTAAAAGAACGGGTTGCTATCTCAAATAATAGCAAGCCATAGTTTAACACGGTCACGATCAAGTAATCGCAAGCCATTGTTTAAGCACGGGTTACGATCAAGTAATCGTAAGCCATATTTTGAGACATGTTTAGAAAAGAATATTTACACCTCCTCGCTTTGAACTTCATCTAAAGTCCCGTGCCATCATTGAATGACATTTCTAAGACCGTAGATGTTATCGATACCGAGAAGACATGTCTAGGAAAACATATTTTGGAATTTTCAAATTTTACGATTTTATGGGTTTTGTTGGTTTTATATTTTCTATTTTCTTTTTCTTGGTTTTATATTTTTCTATTTTGTTTTGTTTGGTTTTATATTTTTGTATTTGGTTTTCGATAAATATTTACAAAGATAGAATAGATGATATAGTTAAAGAAGATGATGATCTGATACCGAGATAAGGATATCGAGCAAAGACGTCGTGAAGATAGAAGTCATCATCTCTTAAACATTCACCACCAAAGCTTCCAAGACTCTTGAATCGAAGAGAGAAATTGCGCCACTTGAAAGTGAGACTTTGGTAGCTTCCCCAAACCGTAAATCTTCTTATTGAGCGATTCTAAGCTTTCTTTCAAGCTTGCCTTAGCCCGGATGCACAAGAACGCACACCATATCATCGATCTTGCTGCTCCATATAAGAAGGATCATTGTAAGTCTCCGTCGGGGTTATATCATCAACAAAACGACAGCGTATCATCCCACTCTTTAAAATTCTTCTCAAATTTCATAACCACTCAAGTCTCGACGCAATCCATTCCAAAAGGTGTCAAGAGACCACTTCCCCACGTAGTTGAAATGATGCGATCGGTCTCTTAGACTAGAGCTCACGAACCCGAATACACATACCAAGACAAAGAAACTTATACCATCAAGTAGCGATTAAGTCCAATAGCCAAAGAATAACCCCGATGTATACTTTTCTCTCCCCAAAGAAAGTGTATGAAGCTCAAGAACCCGGTACCAATGCCCAAAGAGAGAATAACCGATAACATTGAAGAAGCGGGCCGAATCATCGATTATCTCTGCGGGTGACAATCTGCGGATGTCAACACCGGAATAAGTGATTATATCTCTCGAATCACAGATTAAGCCCTCAAGTAAAACATTGAGCATCCCCAATGTACACAATCTCTCCCGATGATTGTGATAACATCAAAATCATCACACACTTGTGTACCTCTTTCATCACCGAAACTAACTCTTCCATCTCTTCCCCACATAGTTGGAATAAGAACACTAAACGCCTTGATGAGTAAACCTTGAGTTTCTCTGCGGTCATGACATTTGTCTTCCGGGATATCTTCAATCACTTAGAAGTATTAAGCTCATCAAGATTACTCGCGTTTAGATCGTGTCTCCTTTCCCTTTGCTTTGGTTTTGATGCTTGTAATCGACAACTCATTGAAAGCCCTGTATACTAGAAATTTGTTGAGAAGAACACTTGAATTCTTTGTGAGAATCAACTTCGAAGACTCTCTCGACTATTTATATCAAACCTTCAGAGACAATTTGAAGTGACCATGAAGAAGAAAACCCGCTATACCATACTTGAAATCAAGTCAACTTCCCACATTTGTATCTTAAGCTTGCACCTAATGATGGAAGAACGGTGTAGAGAATTTATGCTTCAAGCAAATCTCTAAGTACTCACTACCCAAACAAAGTATGAGACATTAACACCTCTTGCGATTATCCACACCGTCATATCGTGTGACATCGAGTAAAACAAAGTAACTCCTAATAGTGATAGTTAACGGTCTTCAACCATCCACCTCATTCTTGGGTAACTAGATAAACCAAGTCTTCAACTCAAATTCTTAAGCTCGAGCAAGTTGTCGAATAAGAACACGCCTTTGTGAAAGTCAACTTCAATCTCAAATAAGTGATAAATGATTAACTCAAGTAATCAACTTGAGTCAAATGTCCAACAATAGTCAATATCAACGTCTCGAGTAGTCATTTGCTAAAGAATATGAGCAAGTCTAATTGGGAATTGAATCGACTTATAACTTTCTCCCAATTAGTGCTCTCCCTAAACCGACAATGCTTTGATAAATGCCAGTTAAGAAGAAGTCTTTAGATTGTTAAATGCAACTCGTTTTAGTCTTCTAACATGTAGCGAAAATGTAGAAACATCGTGGACTCGACCTTCTTCAAGATTGTCCAGTTGGGGAATAGATAGTTAACATCTTCAACTCACCAAAACAAGAACATCACCAAAAAGCATCCCAATCAACTTACATCTTGCAAATCCCTTAACTAAAATCCTCCCAATCAAACAAGAACGAAAGATGTTCATCAAGGAAATCGGCAATCGGGCCGCAACGAACACACAAGATGGTAACACCAAACTACCAATCACATCAAACAAGAACAGAGAGATTGTTCGGAATCATCATGTTGATGTATCGTGTAGCATTAACCGGAAGCACTTTGTCGATAAACTCATCAATCCGAGTGAAGATGTCAACCAACGGCTCTTAGAAGAAAAACTCCATGTGAAGATGACCCGATAAGAAGAAGCTCGGTTCTTACATGAGTTTAGAGCCGTATGACCATTTGTATACTCTAATATCAATCAACAATGCAAAAATTCACACTTCTTCTCCCCTCAAGAATTGCATACGGAGATGCCATTCTTGATTAAACAAGTGAACATTATCCAAATGTAGTCTATTCACACTTCTCCTCGCAAAATCAAGACAGGATGTCGCCATCGTCATTATAGTTGAGAAAGTGGAATCGGAAAACAATCATGATAGCCGGTTCACTTGATGGTGAGCGCATGGAAAAAGTATGAAGCATGTTGATGAGAATGGTCATAATAGAGAAGATTTCTTCTTGAAGATAAAGCGCCTTGACACGCACACTTTTCTTTTCTTTAGAGAACGAGGCATGAACCGATGTGTTCATACGTCATAATCTCTCTTTTCTCGCTCTTCTTAGCAAAACATGCAATCATCCCCATTATCATTCTCATAGGCTCTTTGTCGTGACGGTGATGGAGAAAACCCAATATGATAAATTTGACCAAAGTAAACTAACCCGAACTCGTGACTTAAACTTGCACATATGTAACAAAGAGCGGTCTTGAAATTCATGCTCCATTGAATCTCTTAAGTACTCTATACTCTTCAACCAACCAACCATCAAGTAATAGACGTACATTACCTCTTGAAAATCCACAATTGAATGTGACCTTTGAGCACTACAACGTAACTCCTTAAAGTGATAGTTATTTTGAGGTGATAAGAGCCCAATTCCCCAAGCGGTAAAAGAAAAGGTAAAAGTCACTCAACAATAACTAGATTTCCAAGTCTTTGTTTTAAATAACAAGCTTGAACAAGGATCATGAAGAATCTTCATCCAACCATCCCGATACCTTCGGATACTAAGTACACTCGCCGTGATAATTCACTTCAACCTCAAATAAATAATACCGAATTAACGCCGTTGTCACATCTTCCGAATCGCTTCAAATCTAGTCTCCTTTGATTTTTAAGTGAACTATGATAATGGTTTCATCCCGACCATGGTTTAATGAGCATAACCCGTAAAACTTTGAAGTAACCAAACCGCCATGACGAATATCCAAACATACATCCAATTCATGAAGTACTCCTTTTATCCCTTCTTGAAGCGAAACCGTGGCACCAGCATCAAAAGATCTAGAATTACACTTTCTTTCTCCAAGATGGTTCCATCATTACGGGATTTTACAACTCTATGGTTTAAACCAGAAATAGTTTCTTCATGGGATTTTACAAAACCAAGAATAAACCGTAAGATAGATCCGGAAATGCACTTTACTAATACCGTGATGTTTCCATTGTCACGGATTTTACAAGTCTATGATTTAAACCGAGAAATAGGTTCTTTAGTGGGATTTTACAAAATCAAGACAAAACCGTAAACAATGTCGACTTGAATGTGTTACGACGACATTGGTTTCGTAGAATATCTGCTTTAGGGAACATGCGGGTTCATCAATTATCCAAAATCCAACATCATCAACCATCCAATCAACACTTTGATAAACACATTAATCACGCGTTCATCCGGCTATTGTAGTGACCATATGGAGAAGTAAACCCGATATACCAAACTTGATTATGAAGTAGAATTCCCCAGTTTGTTAACTTAAACTTGTACTAATCCTTGTGAAGAAGAAACGGTGTACCCAATGTACAAAACCTCTTGACATATCCTCAACTAGGTGAGACACCGAAGTGATAGTTACGTTGTGGGTCAAACGAGAAAGAATCACAACCGTAATTAAATAGCCAAGTCTTTATCACCCTTTATAAACGCCCAAACAAGTCATCTTCGCGGAAGGGTAGAAAGAAAGAAGACGAAATAAGTAAACATGCCCGGAAAACCTTACTTCAAATCCAAATAAGAAATACCGTATAAACAACCCCCGAAGTCAACATTGATCATTTTTTTTTCGATTCGAGCCGCGACAAAAATGATTTTCCATGAAGATGTATACACCAAATTGCCAAACCTCATAACGAATCTTATCATCCCAACAACTCACATCATCAAATCTCATTATCAAAAACTAAAATCCATAAATCCCAATCCAATCTCATATTTTCGGTCCAGTATTGAGAAGCTCAACCGCAACATTGAACCAATCATCTTGTTAACACATGGTTCATTACAAAGTTCGCCAAGTCCATTCCAAATTAAACGACCACCAAGAAGAAAGTTGATCAAAAATACCATTCATCTAATTAAGAAGCAAATTTCCCAAGTATGTTCATGAAATAGCTTATAAGTAACATTAATATTTATGAGTGAATGTACGAGTTCCAACAGTTAGTCCAAATTCACTACATGAAACTCACACCCAATCCAAGTCACAAACATGTCCGCCCAAGCCCATTCAATAATACACAATCCGTTGAAGCTCTTGGATGGTTGCCCTAATAATTCGAATATAAAACACCACCCACACGTAAAGCAACCCTAATATCACTCCAAAAGAAATCCGCCTCTCCCTTTTATTATTTCTCTCATCCAACACGCCACCCAACACACTCAAACCCTAGATAATAGCAATCCGCCACTCACATCCATTCTCAAAAAATAATCCGCCCCATAATAATCATTTCTTCTCAAAAACACACCATATATCAAAACATGACTTGGTTTGGACTTTTCTCAGCCACAGGGATGGCTTCGAGAAACTTGAGACTGCCACAGGGATGGCGTATGCAGTTGAAGGACATGATCCAGGTTAAGGTAGGTTACTTATTAAACCACTGACGTATTTTTGTGATGTTATGACTTTAAGCGAACGTGAGACTCGAATGAAAACCGAATGGTTTTTGTTTGATCTTAAAAAGTTCGAACATAAAAATGAAGCTATGCTTCAACATGGATCAGTGAAGAGTTACTTTTAACTTTCGAATAATGACCATAGTGGTTTCGTTATGAGCTTGATAAGCATGAAAGTAAAAGAATCTGAGGTCCTTGAATCGAATAACTTTAGAGTCTTGTTGAGTCTTTGTTTTAACCATAGATCTGCGTGAAGATATTAGCTCATAACACAAATCTTTCAAAGATTATTTTAATAGGGAGCTTATAGAGATCTAGTGTTTTCAATGCTTGTTTTAATATTCGATTTGGAACTTTGATAATTAGTTAGCTTGAAACCGAATCGGTGATGAAAATAAGTTTCGTGAGATAGGCCCTTGGTGGTCTTGATTTGTCTTCGATATTCACGAGATACTTCGAGATTCATAAGACATGGTTGATTAATTATGATGTTGTTAGACATGAACTCTATTTGATCTATTTATCAAGCATAGAGTCAAAAGATTAGAGATAGGGATAGGTTAAGAATTTGATCGGTGATGATTATGTTTCGTGTGTTGGACCCTTTATGAATCATGACTTGACAAGAATACACACGACAAGATCCGAGATCATTGAAACTTGGTTGAGTCTTTTGGTATTTGGTAGAATTCGGTGTTGGTAAGTGGTCGTGGTCTAGTCCTCTCATTCTTCATTTCGCCTTTATCATGTCCAAGTCGCTAGCCTAAGTTGAGTCGTCACTAGCCATTTATACAAAGCAAGTCGCTAGGTTTAGGATTAGAACCAAGTCGCTAGCTAATGAGCCAACTCGCTAGCCTAGCCAACTCGCTAGCCTAGCCAACTCGCTAGCCTAGCCAAGTCGCTAGCCTAGCTAAGTCGCTAGCCTAGCCAAGTCGCTAGCCTAGCCAACTCGCTAGCCTAGCTAACTCGCTAGCGCAGCTGACTCAATAGTCAACTCGCTTTGAAAACATTGTATCTGGACATCTTGTAAGGACAACTCGCTAGCATGAATAGATGAGTTTTCCGATGAGTTTTTCCGATCGCTTTTCCGCCGCCTTCAATAAACCCGGAAAAGTGCATAAAAGATGAAACTTTTGACTGTTTTGACCATGAAAAGATACCAAAACCATTAAGACCACAAATATATGACCATATTGACTACAAAATATGCATAACAAGACTGATAGAAACAAGATTCTAAGAGAACCAAAACAAATTAAAGCGGGTATGACCATAAGACCATTTTGACCAAACAAAAACACATAAAGCTTGGTTGTAAAACATATTACCCATAACAATGTTCCGATCATACGAATACACAAAACAACTTCAAACACGAATCAAAACCACAAGAAATCATCAAAACACAACAACCTTGGCTCGTACCAATTGTAGGATCGTGTATATTATTGTGTTAGATGATTCGGTGGTCTTGGGAGATCAAAAGACATGTTTTCCATTTTAGAGAGAGAAAGTAGAGAGAGAGAGGGTGTTCTTTCTAGAGGTTTACTCAAAGTATGGAATATTAGATTATGAAGCAACACCCCTTCCATGGATGGAAGGGGTATTTATACTTACAAATACTCGACCTCCTATCGGCCTGTGGATCAGGGATACAGTGGGTAAAGACCCGTCCTTCCTCCACGATGTTGCTCTAAACTAAACTACACTACAAACTAACTAATAAACAACTTAATAACGTAAATAATGACAAGTCTACGAGCTAACTTAAGCAACTTAATAAAGACCCGTCCGTCCTTCCTCCACGATAGTATCGCGTCATGGAGTACCGATATCTATCATTTCTGATAGGGATAGTCGTTTTACATCCCACTTTTGGAAGTCTTTACAGACAGCGTTAGGAACGAATTTGGATATGAGTACTACTTACCATCCACAGACCGATGGTCAAAGCGAGAGAACCATTCAGACTTTAGAGGATATGCTTAGAGCATGTGTTATTGATTTCGGCAAAGGCTGGGAGAGACACCTCCCTTTGGCCGAATTCTCTTACAACAATAGTTACCACTCTAGCATTAAGGCCGCCCCATTTGAGGCAATCAGATGGCGAAAATGTCGTTCTCCTATTTGTTGGGCTGAAGTTGGCGAGTCAACTTACAGTCCCGAACTTATCCTAGAAACCACCGAGAAGATAGTATGTATTAGAAACCGTTGCAAACCGCTCGTGATAGACAAAGAGTTATGCCGATAAGAGGCGGAAACCTTTAGAATTTCGGGTTGAGATCGTGTTATGTTGAAAGTTTCTCCTTAGAAAGGAGTGATTCGTTTTGAAAGCGTGGAAAACTCAATCCACGATATATTGGTCCCTTTCCAACTCGAAAGAATCGGACCGGTAGCATACCGCTTGGAGCTACCATCGGAACCGAGTAGTGTACACAATGTCTTTCATGTTAGTAATCTTAAGAGATGTCTTTCGGAGGAAAATATAGTTGTGCCCTTAAGAGATATTCGTGTTGATGAGAAATTGAATTTTATTGAGGAACCGATTGAGATTATGGATCTTGAGATTAAGAGGCTGAAGAATAGCCGTATTCCGATTGTTAAGGTTCGTTGGAACTCCCGGCATGGACCGGAGTTCACTTGGGAATGTGAGGACGTTTTCCGTAGGAAGTATCCTAAACTGTTTATGACACCAAGCAACTCGGAGTGAAACCCGGGACGGGTTTCTTCTGAGGCTGGGAGGCTGTGACAACCGGCAATTTAGGGAGTCTATTTTAGGTAACCGCATTACGTTAAATTAAACTGACTTTTGCCTTTTAC
This sequence comes from Chrysanthemum lavandulifolium, assembly GCA_022545495.1. Lineage (NCBI taxonomy): Eukaryota > Viridiplantae > Streptophyta > Magnoliopsida > Asterales > Asteraceae > Chrysanthemum > Chrysanthemum lavandulifolium. Next base: position 110,949,334 of record CM040244.1, read on the forward strand.
ACTATTTTATAAACCGTGACTTGATTTTATATCGCCGATTGGTTTTACGGTTTATTTCATTATTAAATGATTTATCGTATGCTTTAACTCTATTTGGTAGGCACTATTCGATTCGGCACTAGAAAAGCCTAAAACAAGAGTTATTGTAACTTTTAGACCAGAATCGAAAATTGACAAATAAATAGTCAAAACTTGTGGAAAACGTGAGTAATGATGTTGGAAGTCAAATAAATGTAGTGGGACACTGGGACGATATGTGAGCTCGGGAATGGGTAAACGAGATAGATACGAAAAGTTTCAACCCGAACCTCCCTTTTAATTGTAGCCTACCCCCCTCCTAATTAATTATTTTGAGGTCCCTAGTTCATGAGTATATATACCCAACCCAAGCCTCACTTCCACCTTCCATTTCTCTCACTAGAAAACATACACAACACTATTTCTCTCTAGTTTCTCACTCTAAAACCTTAAACCACCACTCCACCACCGCCGCCATATTCGCCACCACAGTCGCGCCGTGCACGTCACCCTCACCTCCACCACCAAAATCAAGATCTCTTTCTCCTCTTTCCAACCATATATCATACACTCAATTTGGACTTCATTAACACCTCCAAATTCAAGAATTAAGATTCGTACTTTTAGGGTTTCTAAGGATTTCAAAGGGCTTTTGTAATTGGTGATTAGAGAAGTTAAATAGAACATGTTTTGAGCTTGTTTGAACAATAAAAAGCCACGAAATGGGTAATTAGGGTTTCGACCTAATTATTATTTTTGGGGCTTTTGGGTTGAACATGAAATTAAAGCTAATTAGTGATGAAATAAACAAGTAATTAGTGTTTGGCACATGTGTGGTGCATTAATTTGATGGGTTTTGCATTTTAGGGTTTATGTTCACGTTGTTGGTCTAGATTGTTGATGGGTTTTGTGTTTAGATAGTGTTTGGAGCTTGAATGATTGGATTTGAGTGTTGTAGATTGGATTTGGTGAGGTTTGCTTGTGACATATGGGCGTCGCACCAAAAGCCCACGCTGGGGTCTTGGTTGGTGTCGTCGTGGCCTATGATTGATCATGGGTTGAGTCGGTTCGATTTGGTAGCTTATTGATTGGTATTGTTGAGGTTTAGATGAGACGCGTGGAGCCGAAAAACTTTTAGAAGCTTGTTTGGTTCACGTGGTCTTGATCATGACCTTGTCATGACCATTAGGGTCATAACATTGGTTTCGGTATAATTGGTTGATTGATTGGTTGGCGAGGTTGTTTTGAGTTAGTTTGGGATTGAATTGCGGCGTTATGACTTTTAATTATAGACTTGATATATATATTGTGACTTTGAGCTACGTCGGCGTCACTTTGACTTTTAGTCAATAGTTGACTCCGACAAAGCCGTAATATGGACTTTAGTATAATTTGGACGATTGATTGATTAAAAGCGAGAAGTTATGACTCGTGCTTGTGGACTCAAAACGAATAACGATATGAGATTTATATTGGAACTTGACGAAATATATTTATATATGGAAATGCTAATAAAACTATGAAATGTAAATAATAATGGGCTTTTGTACTAAAATATCAATAACAAGATTTATCTTGTTATTTACTAGTTTTAAATGAAACTAACGACTAAATTGGAGAGGTTTTGTAATAAATAAATAATTAACGCTTTAGTACATCGTTTATCAATAAATGTCAATTGTGGACATTTAATGTTGGATAAGTAATTATTTATTTGCGTTATGTGTGCATGGGTTACGGATAACCTAACGTTAATATTGTTGATCCACGTGGGTAGTGGACTTATTAGGTTGACGAATCTAATATGAGCCCGCTAGGTACGTTGGGTAACCTTATTAATGGGTGAACTATCCTTATGACTCTTTAAGGATACGATTGATTTATGGGATAATAAGCGATACGAGTAAATAAATGAGTTTATCGAGTTGACGAATTCGATAAGGTCTCTTGCTTATTCGAAACTTATTGAACTATGGAGCTTATCGTTTAAAGGTCTCATTGTGTCACATTGAGTTATATATTTGTTGTTTGAGTGCATTCATGGCATCATATTGAGTCGATACACCCACATGAGGATACCAAACACTAGGATTAAATGGTGAAACGAGACGTTTTTGGAAATAAAGGAATGGAATATATTGGGGTAGTTAACGTTGATTTTGAGGAATATGTATATTAAGTTGGTCTACATTAATAGGTTGTGCCGAGTCGATAGTTGTTGTCTTTGTGATTTCGGTTATCTTCGCTAGTGATATTTGTGCATTGATTGTGCGTTGATTGCTTGAGGTGAGTTTCATAGCCCCACTTTTATATACGCTTCAACCACGCTTTGAACTATTTTGGGGTGACAATCATGCTACTTTTTTGGACCGTTAAAACTATTTGGATTTGCTTATATGCCGATCGAGTAGATAGATGTGCGATAGTTGTTGCCTTAGTCTAGGTTTCACCGTGCCTAACTAAGAATAGACTTCTATCTCGACCCAGCCCGGGTTGGAAACTATTCTAGAGGTTGCCACGACAGTCTTTGGACTAGATTCGCAGGGCCCGAGTAAGTGATTATATGATTGGAGATCCGGTAGGATCGGTGTGTGAAACGGTATTTGCCTATCTAGGTCTTGCATAGCAAATCAACTCTTGTGTCCACTATGATTTTTGAACTTAAACCTATGAACTCACCAAATGTAGTCGACCTTTTAGCATGATTTCTCGTATTTGAGAGATGTTTGGATTATTTGACCTATGGAAGCTTGGCATGGATGCGTGGTTCAAGGATCATTTTCGACTCGATAAACAATGGGGACCTATTTTGTTAAACTATGTTTTGGGCCTAAAATTTATATCTTCTGATTAAATGTTTGAATATTTGATTTGGGATTGGTTTTAAATGGTTAAATGGTTATCTTTTATTTTACTTGTGTGCGATACCAATCCAAAAAGTAACGCCCCGAAAACTTGATTAAGTCTTCCGTTGTACCGAGATTTGGGGGTGTTACAATAAACAAAACACAAAAGACCACTAGAATTGCCAACTGAATTCAAAGATGAAAGCCTTAAATCTGTACGAAGTGGAGTAGTGATTAGCTTTTCATCTAAACCTAACATAAAACCATGGTGACCCTGATCGAATTTTAGCGTAAAAAACACGCATCATTACGACGAACACCGTAATTAAAGATGAAGCTTCCACAATCTATACTAGCCTTCCATAACTTGCAAACAGTATATAGCTGGAGTATAGACTTAGGAGGTAGCCTACGGATGATATCAAGTTGAACATCCAGTGGGATGTTGTCAGACATTTTGTTAAACAAAAGCAGAAAGATTGAGATAAAAGAAGTGAAGTGAATAGACCAAAAGAAGAAAGAAAGATTTTGTTAAACAAAATTAGAAAGATTTGTATTGAAGAAAGAGATTAGGAACAGAGGCATTAAAGGACATGTACCGTGATGTACTTTAGGGCAACCAAATATTTAATTCGTGTATACCAAATATTAATAAAGTATACATAACCAATATAGAATTGGTTTATGAACCATACGCCTTTTAGTGTATGTGCACGGTATTAAAAAACAAATGCGGTTGAGCTACAAAATATAAAAATTAATAATCCAAGAATATATAACACAAGTAAAAATACCTATAGTAAAAGTTGAAAGAATAATAATGCACAAGTCAACATTTAACAATAATTATGGGTCAAACGGACATTAAGGATGGTACCTTGGCATCACGTGACAATTTTGTATTCAACCTTGTGCTTCCGTATATTCAAGCATCCGTTCACGGTAAGCTAACGCTGTTTGAAGAGGGTCGTCTACTTCAGAGGCTGGTTACGGAGCAATATGTACAAAATAATGCACACCCATACTCCGCAATCGCCATACAAGTCCGATTGTTGTGGTACTTTTGGAAACTTGTATGTGATTTTATAATCCTCGGTGATATGCCCTTACTATATAAGAACTCAGACCTTTGTTAGGTAAAATTGAAGTTGTGTTTGTAACTTTCTCTTCAAACCTCGCCACCACCGTGAACCTCTTCCTTTGACCCAAGAGAGTCATAAACGTAAACAACTCCAAAGGCGATATGGAGCACACCGAGTACCAAGTGTTTTTCGCCATTCACGGAAAATACACCTGATATATAAAGCAATTGAAGAATATTATAAGCTGTTTATAATAGTGGTGCTATACGTACGGTAAGAGGCTGCCAAACTGACCTTTTCAACATCTCGCAAAGCCACAGGGTATTTTGTGCCATCTGAATAAGTGGTAGGCATTTTGCCATCTAGGATTTGACTGCAAAAATTACACCCTGCCAAAACCTAATCTGCATCGACTGGTCTAAACAACCACATCAAATCAAGCCATACATCCAAGTGCTGCGGACATATAAAGCAAATCAAAACTGTTAACATTCGGTTCCAATGTAACAAAACGAAATAATAAACATGTGTAGGAGACAAGATAAAAATCAGGTTTACTCACTAAGTCAAGAAGCCACCCGCCGGTGCAATCTTCAACACATGCCAAGGCTACCCAAAACCCCGATAAACAACAACAAGACCGAGCCCCAAGGAAACATATAAAGTAATGGTTTTAAGCTTGAAATAGTTGCGAAGGTAACCAGCATGAAATCTTCTCCTTGTTGCATTTCAGGTGTCGTAAAAGTTCCTAAAAAAATATTTATATATTGAATAACATTAACCATATGATAATGATGTTAATGGATTAACAAACAGAAGATACCTCTACAAACGGTTCAATTCTGGGCGAATACAAGTGACTAACTCGACGCGTTTTAGGGTTTCTGGAAGTTTCCTGAAAACATACTTGAAAAATAAGCAGACTGTTAGGTTCCCATTTATGTAACACAAGTATCAATAGAAGAAATAAGAGAAAGAAAGATCGGATGAACACTTGACTAAAATACACATGAATATATGAAAGGTTTATGCTTGAGTGAAATAGAAAAGTGAACAACCAACCTTCAAATGAAGGTTTACATGAGGTATTTATAGGAAGGAACTAGGGCAACATGCAAGTTCCCTTCCTTTCTTTATTAGGCTTGGGCCAAGGCTTATGGGCCTTCTACATAAGCCTTAGCTTAATAACAAACATAAAGGCCTAATTAAGATAACTATTACATATTAATTACTAACACTTGTAATCTAGTTTAGGATTGATTCCAAAAATCTCCCCCTAAGTGTTGGTGATTAATGATATGAGTGATAACGTTGTAGGTGCCGATGTAATAGTAGCTTTGACGCCTTCGACATTCTTCTTTCTTGTGAAAAGAAGTGTCTTGATTCAAACAATCTCCCAAAGGTAGGGATCTTGTTTACTTTGAAGTATTTCGACTTTGACGCCTTTATTATCTTTTTCTTTGTGATGGTAGTGATAGTATGTTGTGGTTATCTCGCATCAGTCCGCTTCATTGCTCCGGTGTCTCCACGCCTTTCTCCAACATGCTCACACGCCTTTAATGTTGGATTTCAAGATCGATGTAGTTCTCTTAGTCTTTAAACTTTGTAGATTCTTTGACTTTGACGAAGAATCATTCTGACTTTGTGTTGCCTTTTGAGAGAACTTCAATTAGTATTGTTGTTGGTATGAGCATGTGGAGAATCTGCATGATCTTTTCCACCCGCAAGCATCCATAAGAAGAAAACATAAAAACATGGGTTAGAAATAATCCAGCGCTTACAAGTTTGAACTTCGAGAGTGTTAACAGCATAGTGTGAAAACACAACTCTAATTCTCACAAAGGTCGCTCTGAACCGAGTCCCACAAGTGAGATAACTCGATGTACCAAGTACACCTACAGCTTCGGATGAGTCGTTGAGGTACACCAAGCATCACTCCACGATCGTAGATCGTTTGAGACACACTAAGCGTAACCCACAAGGAGTTACCGAAGTGACTCGCCGTCGGTCGTTTGATGTTGACCGGCAGAGTTTCCATTCAATCACCGAGGATCACATGTGAACCTCTCATAAATGTTCTCGACGGATTGCTAAGATCCGTAGGACTCGATAACGTATCACTTGCGCCCTTATTGATGAACGACAAGTGATGAAATGTCAAGTGTACCTAAGAGATCTTTTGATGAATCTCGTAGCTCTAGACTCAATAGTGCGGTTTGGTTTTCCGAGCGAGACTAGGGAGAGGTCTCCTTCTTCAATACCAAGAATCTCTAAGTGAAAGCCGATAGTTTACGTAGGGTTCCTCGAGAATGAAACAAGTTTCTATTGAGAGAAACTTGAGTGGCTAGGAAGGTTTAGTGCATGCGCCACCGGGTCCATGACGACTTTAATCTTCAATACCGGTGTCATCAAGTGACAACCAAGAGCATATGAATTGAACCCGTGTCTCCCCTAAGTTGAATAACTGGAGGGCTATTTCTTTTCACCCTTTTCTTTACATTTCTTTTTAATTCTTCAACTCCTTCTTTCTCCGATTCTCATTTTCTCCCTTTTATAATCATTCCTAAGGACTTCTAATTCTAACTATTGGTGGTGTCCTTGGGTAGATCCTCCTCCTCAAGGATCATAGGACGGTTATTCTTAACCTTAGTCACCTTATAACTCCATGACTAACCTATGTTGCCATAAAACCATTTTCATGAAAATCTCTCAAAGTGGTTATGAATAAAAGCATTTAATACCACTGTTGGGAGTTTACAATTTTGTAAATACTCCCCCACACGTGCTTAAGTATTTTGACCGAAATCTACACGGTGAGAGAAGAGCGCACTTTGAATTGATCAACTCAAGATAGACAATCCCCATGAGACACGGTTACGTTGCATAGTTAAAGAGTTACATTGTCGCCTTTTAGGTGACAACTAGCTCTAATAACTACCTTGAAGGTGTGGACAAACCTCAAAAGGTTGTCAAACCCACAAAGTTCATGTCTACCAAGAGTTTCGGAATGGTACATTCTACTCGGACAAGTCCTTTGGGAGACACGCTTACATCACTAGTGAGCTAGCTTGAAATTATTACCGTCCGGACAAGTCTTTTCGATTTACTAACATTTAAGATCTCGTCAATTCATTGGTTAAGTCTTTTTAGCACGACGATTCATTTGCAATTCACAACATATTTCTTATCACAAAATTTTTCTCCCTCTCAAAAATGGCAAATAAATGTTATTTTTGATGAAATTTGATATCAAGTATGACCATTTCGAGTTTTGTGGGAAGATTATCACGAAGAACAATTTCTGAACAAAGTTTTTAATCAAATACTCCCCCTCAACAAGTGATATTAACTTTTGAGGTTTTGGAAATCATAAGGGGAAGTACTTGTTCTTTTGAGCAAAACTTTGAAGATGAAAGTTTTGATAGTTTTACTCAAAAGTAAGAAGCTTTCGCTCCTTTTTTAAGGATTGTGGCACTGAAGCGTGCCACAGGGTCCTTTCATTACAAGTACGGGTTGTACACTGCTATTTGTGCACAAGCCATAGTCAGGTTAAAATAACACATCCAAAATATGATAAGAGAAACAGATCAAGGGGTACCAGGAGAATCAGGTACTCCGCCAATAACACCAGGAATGCGTTCTGGACGTTGATAGCCTGTGATAGATATGCTTGGACGACCACCAACGAAACTCTCCAATGTTCTGAACTGATCCCTCCTAAACAACCTTTCATCAATCCGCATGATGATCTTCCTAACATCCCTTCTTTCCCTCTAATTTTATCTCTTCGGTGACCCGATGTCGTCATGAATCTCTTTCAATCTGTATGTTAACCCGTCCCTAACTTTCTTCAATGTGTGATCCCCAAACTTATGAAGCTCTTTGCATGCCATGAAGCAGTTGTGGTGTAGTTCACTTATGTAGACTACTCCAAACGATTTCTTGATAATAGTGTACCGAGCAAGTCGGTTTATGTCGTGAAGGTGTAGGCGAGGTTTGGTGAGATTAACGATTTGATAAGATTCCATGGCAAGTTGTATGTCTTTTACACGCTTCTTGGATCACGATGCTTCGATGTAGATGAGTAATGACTTGATGTATTCTCGTTGGATAGTTGTAGAGAAATGTCGATTCGTCCTTGCACCTTAGCGAGATACATATCTTCAATGTCATTTAGCGACAATCTCAAAAATCCGCTTCACAGAAGTCATAGTCCTCTTCGTCTTGTCATTTGACCACAATGTTCTTGAGGAATATGTAGTCCCACTGACGAAAGGGTAACATGCTTAATTGCAATGATCCGCTTTTCACTATGCACTTCCTTGTTAGACTTAAGAACCGACGGCTTCTATAGAAGATTCTTCGACGTCGTGCCAATGATGAATCCCATACATCGCATCAAGGTCATACTTTTCCACTTTGGCAAAGAAACATATGTGAGGCTTCTTCCTCGATGGCTGGATTGTTAGAGTAGATTGTCACTGAAAGGAAATGTGAGGACGTAGCATACTTCCTTGTAACATCGCCACCGTATAGAAGAAACTCGAGGTCATTGTTGAAGAAGTAACGGTATGGAATTTGAGGTTGATCCGTCGGCCAATTGTTGGTAGAGGTTTGGTCCAATCAGTGTAGTAGGAACCCTTGTCTTGTCTTGTGAAGTCGATGTTAGCTTCGGGATTGAGCCAATCGATATTGTTTGACATGGCTCGTGCAATGTTGTCGAGGTAGTATTCGACTTCAATTACACTTTCTGAGATGTCTTTGAGCAGTTGGAAGGCATCATTCTTTATTCGCCTTAGCTCAGCCTTAGTCATCTTCTTCACTTTAAAATGTTCTTGAATCAGCTTGACATTCTCCATAGTACGGCCATCTACCATTTCTTGACCTTCGGTAATGAGGAGTAGCATCAACAAGTTTAGAAAACTAGTCGTATTCTTCGTTGTATCGTCATCTAGCCATGAGACGACATTGGTCTTTATCTTCTTCTTCTTGGCTTTGATGAGGACTCGCGCTTTGTTGTGGCGGAGAGGTGGGTTGTTGTTGCGGCTCGATCTCTTCATCGTCACCACCAAGTATTCAAATGATCACCGGTTTTCTCTGTTGATGGTGGTAACTCGAGTCCCGAGGTTTCTCCGTAGGATTTGAACGTGGAGGATATCTTCTTTCGGTTGGATTCCTTTGGGGTGGTGGTGGCATGAGGAGGATTCACCGCACTTCTTTTTGCGTTAGTTTCTTTGTCTTTATCCGCATCATCATCGCCTCTAGGACGCTTAGCCGCTTCATTTGCCGCTTTGCATGACGCTTTAAGTTGGTAATCCAAAGAATGCGTCAAGCATTTTACCTTCGAGGTAAACGTTGCGCATCGCTTTGACAATTGAAGTACAAGCTTGAAACCAATTTCGCATCGGAGAAAGTTGTAGGCTCGACTGGGTTGATTGTAATCATAATGACATTGATCTTATTGTTTGCTTGGCCAACTACATGAGATTCGGATAAATTTTTCTAGAGAACATCTCCCTTATCTGTCACAATTCTCAATTTTTGGTCATCTATCAAACTCTACATTCATCATACTAGTCATGCATAGTTTTGCATTTCACATTAAACGCATAATTTCATATTAAATAAACGTTATCGCGTAAGTTACTATTTTGAACATTTAATCCGATACTTCCAAAAATTATCCCGACACATTTTTATACTTACATTTAGTTTATAAAAATAATATTTTGAGTTTACCTAGTGTTTTAAATTTATTTTGTATATAAATCGTTAAATTTATATTATTACTATGGTTTTCTTCAAAACTACACGATAATTATTATATCACTCAAATTTTGCAAGAAATGTATTTTACAATTTTATGATCTCATTATACTTTACTTGATCTATTAAAAATTACTTTACCTAAAACTACCTTAAATACACTAATGTGTATACAATTTTCAAGTTACCTATACTTAGTTTCTTTTACTTACACCTTTATATACTTACATTATAAAAAAAAAAAAATGAATTTGTGGAAATGCATTCCCCCTTGGCCGACCAAGGGGGATGTAGCATTTATTGAGTTGGTAAATGTTATTACTAAGTATAGATTTATACTTCACCTTCACTTCACATCTCATTCATTCAAATAATTCAAGAGTTAGTAGTTTTCTTCTCTCTTTGTTTCCTTCCTCTCCAAAACCGGCCTTCCATAGGTGTTTGAAGAAATCATCAAGTTTTTCCATAATCAAGTGTTTAACAATCTAGTTACACTCTTATTAAAGGTTTTGAAATAAAAACCTAGGGTGTTTAGGTTTAATCCCTTGTCCTTATCACCTCATCAAGTAACTAGTCGCGGATAGTTTCCGAGCCTCATTTTAGTGCACTTCATTTTGTTAGCATATCAATCATACCAGGTGAGTTTCATAACCCCTACTTTTATACATTTTCAATTACTTTTGGGGGAGATACATGCTCAAACTATTTTCATTTACTTTCACAAGTACTCTAAACTTTACATATTACGGTGAGTTCATACCCGCTTTTACTCATTTATATTCCTATAAACTATTTGAAGTAGATATATGCTTATTTATCCAAACGCTTAGATTCTTTTGCCAAACAACATTACTTATACTTTAGACTTGATTGCGTTATATACTTGATTGGTTATACTTGATTTCATATGCATATTTGGAACAAACATACAAGAATTAGTGGCTCCAAATTAAGTTGTTGGAAGGCTATTAATTTACAAACATACAAGAATTAGTGGCTCCAAATTAAGTTGTTGGAAGGCTATTAATTTACAAACATACAAGAATTAGTGGCTCCAAATTAAGTTGTTGGAAGGCTATTAATTTACAAACATACAAGAATTAGTGGCTCCAAATTAAGTTGTTGGAAGGCTATTAATTTACAAACATCCCAAAGATTTATATGTTGGAAGGCCATTTTATGGATACAATTAACGTGAGCGTTGAGGAACATCCCAACACGAGTTGTTGGAAGACCCTTGTGGTGACATTTATACTTTAACTACCTTATTGCGCATATTCATGATTGACATTCTATTTTAGGCAAGGGTTGTGAACACACGGTTGCAAGTTTTGTATGGGCGGAACTTGGGCCGAGTGGATTTACAATGCCTTTCTTTGTGTGAACATTTCTCAAAGTATTTCGATCATTTTATCACAAACTTATGAACTCACCAACCTTTGTGTTGACACTTTTTAGCATGTTTATCTCGGGTCTTAAGGTGATATCATTTCATGGAGCTTTTGGGTCACATGGCATACATTGAGTCTTGTGCTTTTAACAATTACCATTCGACATGTTTTGTAAACTCTTTATGTATTTTCAAACTTTGTGATTTCTTGTTGTGTAAACTTTAACGTAAGTAATCGAATGGTAAACTTTTCAAACGTCTCATTATAGAGGTCGTTTTCGTATCCATACTTTGTGCTATGACGTCATACCCCAATGACACTATCGTTCACCGCGATATTTTGGGGGTGTGACAGATTGGTATCAGAGCATCGGTTATAGAGAACTAGGTTGCATCATTGACCCTAGACTATAACCACATCATCATAGCATCTCATCATATCATTATAAGTGCACATTCTTTATACATGCGGACTTATGACTCAACACCAAACATCATATGAGTCGATTAGTCCAAGCATTGCATAGTTACTCCTAAATTATACATAGCCTGATCACCTATGTCTAATTCGGGAAGAATCATGCAATGAAGGGTAGTAGTCTCATATGTGTAAGCAATTCCGTAATCAAGCCAAATTTTCAAAGATTTTCTTCAAACCACTTGTTTCCGCTTGATCCGAGCGACGCTTCTTGTTTGATGAGTTGCAAAGATCGAGCTAGAAACAAGTCGTTACCTAAACCGATTTAGCCTAATCGTATGACAGCTTCTTGTTTGATGAGTTGTGGGATTAAGTAAAATCGGTTACCAAAAGTCTTTAAAAATTTTGCTTGAGAATGGGAAAGCTTGTCTCATCGAGCCTAATCATAAGAAAGCATGTATTTAGGATTCGAATTGCTCACGATAGCATCGGAACGCACTCGTGGACGAGTAACTCATATGCATGAGCATTGACATAATCATATAGACCATACACAAGCATAAACTTTTAGAACCCTTGTCGAGGTTCGAACCATAGTATCATCGATTGAATCACGAGGACGTGATTCCTCCGACATGGGAAGAATGTCACAATTCTCAATTTTGGTCATCTCTCAAACTCTACATTCATCATACTAGTCATGCATAGTTTTGCATTTCACATTAAACGATAATTTCATATTAAATAAACGTTATCGCGTAAGTTACTATTTTGAACATTTAATCCGATACTTCCAAAATTATCCCGACACATTTTTATACTTACATTTAGTTTATAAAAATAATATTTTGAGTTTACCTAGTGTTTTAAATTTATTTTGTATATAAATCGTTAAATTTATATTATTACTACGGTTTTCTTCAAAACTACACGATAATTATTATATCACTCAAATTTTGCAAGAATGTATTTTACAATTTTATGATCTCATTATACTTTACTTGATCTATTAAAATTACTTTTACCTAAAACTACCTTAAATACACTAATGTGTATACAATTTTTCAAGTTACCTATACTTAGTTTCTTTTACTTACACCTTTATATACTTACATTATAAAAAAAAAAAAAAATGAATTTGTGAAATGCATTCCCCTGGCCGACCAAGGGGATGTAGCATTTATTGAGTTGGTAAATGTTATTACTAAGTATAGATTTATACTTCACCTTCACTTCACATCTCATTCATTCAAATAATTCAAGAGTTAGTAGTTTTCTTCTCTTTTGTTTCCTTCTCTCCAAAACCGCCTTCCATAGGTGTTTGAAGAAATCATCAATTTTTCCATAATCAAGTGTTTAACAATCTAGTTACACTCTTATTAAAGGTTTTGAAATAAAACCTAGGGTGTTTAGGTTTAATCCTTGTCCTTATCACCTCATCAAGTAACTAGTCGCGGATAGTTTCCGAGCCTCATTTTAGTGCACTTCATTTTGTTAGCATATCAATCATACCAGGTGAGTTTCATAACCCCTACTTTTATACATTTTCAATTACTTTTGGGGGAGATACATGCTCAAACTATTTTCATTTACTTTCACAAGTACTCTAAACTTTTACATATTACGGTGAGTTCATACCCCGCTTTTACTCATTTATATTCCTATAAACTATTTGGGTAGATATATGCTTATTTATCCAAACGTTTAGATTCTTTGCCAAACAACATTACTTATACTTTAGACTTGATTCGTTATATACTTGATTGGGTTATACTTGATTTCATATGCATATTTGGAACAAACATACAAGAATTAGTGGCTCCAAATTAAGTTGTTGGAAGGCTATTAATTTACAAACATACAAGAATTAGTGGCTCCAAATTAAGTTGTTGGAAGGCTATTAATTTACAAACATACAAGAATTAGTGGCTCCAAATTAAGTTGTTGGAAGGCTATTAATTTACAAACATACAAGAATTAGTGGCTCCAAATTAAGTTGTTGAAGGCTATTAATTTACAAACATCCCAAAGATTTATATGTTGGAAGGCCATTTTATGGATACGAACCAACGTGAGCGTTGAGGAACATCCCAACACGAGTTGTTGGAAGACCCTTGTGGTGACATTTATACTTTTAACTACCTTATTGCGCATATTCAAGATTGACATTCTATTTTAGGCAAGGGTTGTGAACACACAGGTTGCAAGTTTTGTATGGTGAACTTGAACCGAGTGGATTTACAATGCCTTTCTTTGTGAACATTTCTCAAAGTATTTCGATCATTTTATCACAAACTTATGAACTCACCAACCTTTGTGTTGACACTTTTAGCATGTTTATCTCGTGTCTTAAGGTGATAGCATTTCATGGAGCTTTTGGGTCACATGGCATACATTGAGTCTTGTGCTTTTAACAATTACCATTCGACATGTTTTGTAAACTCTTTATGTATTTTCAAACTTTGTGATTTCTTGTTTTGTAAACTTTAAAGTAAGTAATCGAATGGTAAACTTTTCAAAACGCCTCATTATAGAGGTCGCTTTTTGTATCCATACTTTGTGCTATGACGCCATACCCCAATGACACTATCGTTCATTGCAATATTTTGGGGTGTGACATTATCACACCAGAAGCAGGTCGAGAAGGAACTTATGAGTATATTCCTTATCATCTTGTTCATTTCACCATGTACATCTCGGTTGAGAAACTTCGAACTGCTCCCGCCTCTCTCAACATCCGGTTTATCCTGCTTTTGAAGAAGGTTGACTCGTCGGCGAGTGATTCACTTCTGTTAGAATGTTACGCTTTTGCTTTTCCCGACAAGATTGACAATCTTCGCCTTTGCTCGGGATGCCCAAGTGTCGGTCGGTTTCTTTACCGATTTGGATGCCGATTTGGTTGTGGCTTTTGATGGTGGAGGTGATGAGTGTGACGATGAGTCTGATGAGGACTAGACATGAGGAGGCTCAGGATCCTTTGCTGGCTCGGAAGTTTGTTCCTTGCTACAGGTGGGACTATCTAGAAGATAATTCTTGGCTTCATCCTCAGCTTTAGCCTTTTCTTCTTCCTGAACTCTAGCTTCTTCATTTGCTTTTGCTAGAGCTTATTTTGCTGCTTTTTCATTGGCTGCAGCTTCAGCATCTTCTTCGAAACATTCTCGACTTCTCCTTTTCGGTTCCTCAAAGTCATAGACGATATAATCCTCAAGTTGCCGTTGTTGTTGTTCGTGGTGGTGGTACCGCTTCCTTATCGGGTTGATTAACCGCATCAAACGGTGTTGATAGTGCACCACTACTTGATTCTCCGGCCACGAGTTTTTGTTGTTCAACTCTTTGGCAACGTGTTGAAGTCTCGAGGTTCTTGAGCTTCTTTCGTAGTCTCGCCTTCATCCAAAGGGCTCTTCTTCCGAGTTTCTTCTTCGTGCTCAAGCTAATCGAGTTTTCCTTTTTAGTTTTTGACCGAGATTTTCTACTCTCAAAGTATCATTGATTGGTGTTTCGAGTAGACAATCTCTTCGTCCGCTGCTTCCTCTGAGCTTTCATCCATTAGCTTTTGTTCGGTTTGGGAATAGGGATGGCTTCGATGAGGAACTCTTCTTGAGTGTGTGAGTTCTCTTTGGATACTTACGAGTACTCCCAAGGTCTTGCGATACTTCCAAGACGCTTCTCGCTTTCTTAATAGGTTTGCCGTAAGATTTTGCATCCATGAATCCCACTTTGCCCAATTCAACCGCTTCCATATAGTGTTTGTAAGAGTGAAGTCCCTTGATGTCGGCGGTGAGAAGGAAACTGTATCTCGCACCTTGTTTCTTTGTTGTTGAGTCCTTGAATCGACAACATTGAGTGTGGATCAAACAACACGAAGTGATGATTGGGGTCATCAAGTCTCAAAGGAATATCCGATTATACCCTATAGCCCTTTGGATCGCTAGTTTGTGTATCTCGATATACGGGATTTTGGTGCCAGCTTTTTAAGGTAAGACATCATGTCGTCCCAGTTAGTGCAAAGAAATTGATGTGTTTCATGTTGACCATACCCCAAAAGATTTGTAGTTCCATGAGCTTGGGATGCTCATGACCACTATCACGTCCGATGAACGGATTTGGCAATCATTATGTAGAGGTTCTCCATGGTCGGGGATGTTCTTAAGATCCATGATGAGTGCTTTGTGATTACCCGTGACTTCATCATAGCCGATGTCGACCATGAACCGGAGAGCGACCTCTTACGTTGGAGTAGCAAGGTATTCGTGAGGTTCGATGATAGGAAGAAGAAGAATAGCCCTCAAATCTGCAGTGTGATGGTGACTTGTTTATTGTTATGGTCATTGTCACAAGACTTTGACCTTTGACCTTTTGTATAGTGTGCGGTGGTGAATGTAGATCTCGTGCACAAGAGCGAATTTGTGAGCATGTTCGATAAGGTGAGTCTTCGAATATCCATGGCAATCGACAAGAAGACTCGAGCAAGTGAAGTTTTCAAAATCTACCCTGAGGTTGTTCTTTCCAATCTTCATAGGATAACCGTTGGGGAAGATGTCTTCAATTGAGAGAACATTTGGTGCATCAACGTTTTCCATTTAAACGTCCATATCGTGATCTGGAAAGATATTTAGCCAAAAAACCCAACTATCGAAAGACATTATGTTAGTCAAAAGTTGATTTTATTGTCTAATTATTGAATATGATATGTTAATGATTGTTACGAGTCCAATGTCACTTGTTAGTCCAATAGTCCAAAGACGTCGTGATAAGATTCGTGAGTAGATTAACTTTGAATTTTAAAGTCCAAGTTTTCACTTATTTTCACAACTTATTAAACATTTAATCTTATTAATGACATTTTGGTTTCGTGACGTTATGATTTATTTATTTACAAGTTCGCATGCAGTAACAATTCATAATTTTGGTTAAAATAAGGCTTAGGCGAGGTTTTGCAAGCTTATGCGTAAACAAAGGAACCATACGCTGAGGCATGAGCTTATGCGTGGGATCTAAACTTACGCGTAGGAAATGTTACGTAGGAAAGAGATCCCATAGCATAAAGCTTACGCGTGGCGTATGTTGGAGTTTACGATAAGGTCTACTCATAAGGGTAAACCTTATGCGTAAGACTCAAGTTTACGCATATCCTTCACGTGATACGCGTAGTCCCCTTTGTAGAACCTTCAGCGTAAAGGTTACGCCGAGGATTTCTCTACGCGTAACATTCTCACGCGTGGGTGATCCTTATGCGTAGTAACTCGCTTAACCATGATTCGAATAATTCACGCCAGAATCCTAAAACAAATTCATCATAACATCATCATTAACACATTTATTCAATCTCTTTCGGTTTTCACATGGACTATAGACCAAAATGGTTTACGCAGAGAACATGCTTACGCGTAAAACTAAACCCTAAGATTCAAAAATTACGAGTAAGAGTTTTAGCCATAGAAATTGCACCAAACTTTTTCTGGGATATCTAAGAAGCCTAATGAGTTTTTTTATCCAAGTTTTAAGATCAAAACCCATGCGAATCAAAAGTACCCAATTCCTACGAGTATAAACCCTAGTTTTCAATTACTTAAGATTTCATGTTTCTGGGCAAGATTAAAGCAAGGTTTAGGTCAATTAATCATGTAAACAACATCATAAGAACAACTAAATGTCGAAAAACACTCTCAAATGAAAACACCCAATTCCACGTATAAACCCTAATTCTTTAATCACTATTAAATCGTTTTCTGGATGGATTCTAAGGTTGGAAATGTTTACAACACTTGATTTTAGACATTTTGACACAAAATAATCATCAAAACATCCTATGATGATTTAATGTTCATACGCATACGCCAGAACACCAAATCATCCCAAACTTAAAATTAACCGTTGGATGTTAATGAGATTAAAACCATTGTTTGTAATGACACCAAGATCATAAAAACACTTACACAATTGAGGATTAAAGCAAGGATTGGAAGATGGATTATTAGGCGAGGATTTGGTGGTTGGGATAATAAATGAGAGAAGTAAATGTGAAAAATAAGTTGGTGGAGGAGTTTTGTAAAAATTAGTTTAAGCTTTTGACAAACATCGGTCCTCCACCTTAACCATTTTCATCCAACGCCCATAACTTCCATTTTGGTTACGTAAAGACTGATATTTGGAAAGAAACTTGACGACACTCCCCCTCGACTTAAGAAATAATGAAATTTTGTAAATTTGGGTCCGAGGAGTGTCAATAACCAGAAATGTGACCACCATTATCAAAGAAACAACCGGAATGAAGTAACATGCAAGTACAAGGTTTTATGAAATCGAAAAATATTTACTTTCTCCCCCTCAACACTTGACCGAGAAAATACTGAATTTTGAAAGAGTAAAGTGTTGACGGAAGATTTGTACTTGCCATGTTAAATGAAATATAGATAGAAGAATATTTTTGGAGTTTTATCAGATTTTATATTTTTGTATTTTGTTTTTGAAAATATTTAAAAAAGATGTTATGGTGTTTGACTGGTTTTAAGAATGTTTTAAAAGTTCATCCAGTTCCTCTGCAGTCAAACACCACATACCAATCCGGTTGACCAACTCATTAAACCTAGCAGGAGCTAAGACTTTGGTGAGAAGATCGCCATTGGTATTCGCACTACGATTATAATTCAACGGTACCCTTTCCACGTGTTCCTTGATATACCCACGTAGTATAATTCAACGGTACCCTTTTCCACGTGTTCCTTGATGAAATGATATCGAAGATCGATGTGCTTTGATTTTGAATGTTGAACAGAGTTGCACGAGATTGCAATGGCACTTCGATTGTCGCGTTACATCGAGATTTTGTCAAATACGTAACCATAGTCTTTGAGTTGTGTTCTCATCCAAATGACTTGAGCACAACACGCGAAATGGCTACATATTCGCCTCACGAGGACGGTGATGTACAATCCGCTTCTTCGATTGCCATGACACCAATTTATCACCAAGAAATTGTAGAGCTCTCAAGTACTTTTCCGAGAATCTAAGCAACCTAAGTGATCGAGATCCGAAAAGCTATTAGTTCAAAACCGAATCCTTTGGATACCGTTCCCAAGTTAATGGTTCCCTTGATGTATCGGAGGATTCTTTTAGCCTCGAGAGGTGAGTTTCAGATTGGTCTCGATCGATAACGGAGCAAATATATACAAAGAAAGACAATATCGGTCTATCGCTATTAGATACATGAGATACCCAATGATACTTGTATTTGGTAGGGTCAACCAATTTCCCATGCAAATCAAGATCCGCTTCTTGGTATGAGCCATTGGAGTGTCATAGGTGTCACGCTTTGCATTCCATTTTTGTTTAAAATTTCAAGGGCATATTTGACCGACTCAAGAAAATACCACGGGTGATTGATGAACTTGCGGTCCTAGAAAGAACGTAAGTTCACTCATCATGGACATTTCAAAATATTTTCATAAGTTTTGAAAAAGCGTTTGAGTATTTTAGATGTTTTGACCCAAAAATGATGTCATCCACATAAATTTGAACGATTAAAATGTGTGCCCCGTGATATTGTATGAAAAGTGTAGGGTCGACCGAACCTTTGACGAAATTTTTGGTGATGACAAAGGATGATAACTTATCATACCACGCCCGAGGGGCTTGTTTGAGGCCGTAGAGAGCCTTGTTCAGCTAATAGACATGGTTCGGGAACTCTAGATCAACGAATCCTTCTGGCTGGCTGACATAGACCGTTTCTTTCTGTTTTCTATTGAGAAAAGCCATTTTGACATCCATATGATAAACGGTGATGTTCATGTGAGCCGCAAACGCCAGGAAAATCCGTACAGCCTCTAGACGAGCAACCGGAGCGAAGGATTCTTCAAAGTCAATACCCTCTTCCTGTCTATAACCCTGAGCCACTAGACGTGACTTATTTCTGATTATGGTTCCTTCAGCATCCAATTTTTTTTCCAAATCAATTTGAGACCAATGACGTAGACCCCTGTTGGTCTTTCAACCAATTCCCATACTTCAAGACGTTTAAACCGATTGAGTTCTTCTTGCATGGATTCAATCTAGTTGTCTTTGTCATTGCATCTTTAATGTTTTTAGGTTCGATTGGCGGACGGTGAGTGCATAAATGCAATGTTCACCGTCTGTGTGAAGACGTTGTCCGTTACGACCGGTTGATTCGGGTTACCAATAATGTTCTCAAGAGGATGGTCTTTCGTCCAACGATGTGTGGAAGGTTGATGTTGATATACATTCTGATTGGGAGGATTCAAATGGCTTGTGGATGATTTCGCAACATCGATGTGGCGCTTTCATTAGCAAACGGGTTGAAGAACAATTTGGATCATAATCTAAAGGTGGGGTACTTCATTGTTCGAAGATCATCACCGGTTCGCGTCGTTGAAGCGGTTTGTTCAACTGTTGTTGTAAAATCAACGGTTGTGCTTCCTCAATGAGTTGTTGTAGCAGTGTATCGTATTGGATGTTGATCGGTTGAGCAATGGAAATATTGGATACACCGAGCACGCTCATCAATATCATCACTAAACGTAGGAGCAAATAGTCGCTCCATTTGACGTCGAGTTAGTTGTAAACTAGGTTCACCGATGATGGGGTTTGAGGAAGTTTAAACGCTTATGACCGGGTTCCAAGTCGTTATGCTCGAAGCCATTTCAGTAAGCTCATCGAAATTGGCATGAATCGCTTCCATAATCTCCTTGTACAACGATTCGGATCCGTAACCCTTGGAGTTTTCACAATATCCTACAAAGATTCCAATATCGACTTTGGCTTTGAGCTTACTAAAGTCACCACGATCATTATTCGGATAACAAAGGATCCAAATACATGAAAGTGTTTGAGATTCGGTTTACTGCTGTGGATAAGCTCATAAGGTGTTTTGTTGTGGCGCTTGGTAATCATTGAGCGATTTTGGGTGTAGCATGCATTGACACGGCTTCACCCACAAGTAATCTGAAGTTTAGCATTAATTAACATTGTTCTTGCAGCCCACTAACGTCGGTTTCGTCTTTCAACAACTCCGCTTTGTTCGGTTTACGCAATAGATGGTTGATACTCAATTCCAACTTTCTAATAAAATGCACGAAGAGTTTGATTCACAAATTCAGCCTTTGTCTGCTCGATTTGTCCGACCGTGTTCGGTCAACTTGAATTTTGTGAGAAATGTGATGATCATCCGTGGAGCTTGATCTTTACTCCAAGAAAATAAACCCAAGTCCATCTTGAGTAGTCATCTACAATTACCAAGATGTAGCATATGCCATTAATCGTCTGCACGCGCATCGGGCCACACAAATCCATGTGAAGAAGACGAAGCACATGTTGTGAGCTGTGTTCCACCTTTGAAGGAAAGTGAGCACGAGTGCTTTTCCCTTGTTCACAAGCTGAGCAGAGGTGATCTTTAGAATATTGGAATCTTGGGAGACCTTCAACAAGTTTGTATCGAGCAGATGGGAGAGACGACAGTTCCATAACCAAGATTTTGTAGATGTTGCCTTTGAAAGTAGACAGATGGGAGATGAAGCAATCACGTCTTGCATTGAGATTTTGTAAAGACTTGAATTGCGGGTGCCGGACATAATATTGTTTCCTTGTAGATCACGAATGAAACAAGTTTTCTCCCAAAAGCAACTTCCAAATCTCCATCACAAAACCGACTAACCGAGAAGAGATTGTGACCGAGGCCTTCCACATAATAAACTCGCTAATTTCAATGTTGCCATTGATGTAATCTCCGTAGCCCATGATAGTCGCTGGTGATCATTCTCGAATCGACAAAGCCAATGAACTTTGCAACAAAGTTTGATAACGATTTGAGATTGCTCGTCATGTGTCGGGAACATCCGCTATCAACAATCCAAGGATGATCTCATCACCGCCTTACACAGATGACACAGATGCAATAGAAGTAGATGTGGAACCCAAAGAGTTAGAGGGTTCAAGCGCTTATAGTAGAAACACACATATCAATGATTTTAGGTATCCATTTAAATCCAAGTATATTATGTAACCATTTCTGCCATCTCCAACTAGTCTTAGCTTTGGTCTTAGTGAATGCACTAGGTGATAAGTTCTTCCTAGGAGGTGAAGGAGGTTCAATGAGTACATCAATGATCGTAGTTGGAACACTAGAGGGTGGTTTACCTAGCACAGACTTAGAAGCATTAGTGGGCCTAGAGGTATTCCGTTTTCTATTATTCCGCTTACGATTCAAGATAGTCTTAGCAACACATTTATCATGACAACCAGAAAACATGCTTTTATGACAACCAACACAAGAGGCTTTAAACAAAACATTAAGAGTACTTAAAGATTCAGCATTCGTTACATCACCTAAAGTGGGTGCAACTTGAGTTTTATTCAAAGTCCTAGGGTGTTCTTCTACTTCAGCATTCTTTATTGTTCTTTTCTTACGTCGCAACTTCCTATTCTTCCTTGTATTGCTCCTAGGCTGTGAAGTGCGGTCGTTGGGAAAAGAGGCAACTATTCCTGTTTCAGTAGAGGGAAGCACATTAGTATCTTGTGGTTTGTCATTAGGCATTCTAGTGTCACTTTTTCTAAGTGTTACACGGGCAAGTTTCTTAGTGTTACTAATCTTAACTTGTTCATACTTTCCTAACTTCTCTTTTAACTCAATGATAGTGTGCAAAAAATCTTGATTTTCATAACGAAGATTTCCATAAACATTCATGACTTCTTTAGTGTGTGCAAGATAATGATC
The DNA here is from genome assembly GCA_022545495.1 of Chrysanthemum lavandulifolium. Lineage (NCBI taxonomy): Eukaryota > Viridiplantae > Streptophyta > Magnoliopsida > Asterales > Asteraceae > Chrysanthemum > Chrysanthemum lavandulifolium. Next base: position 110,971,580 of record CM040244.1, read on the forward strand.
AAGTTCGTTTGATGCTTCATCACGAGTCTGTTTAAGTAAATAAAATATGACACCATATTCCTTTTTAACTTTTGCAAGTTCTTGTTCATATTTTGAGATTTGACATTTCAAAGACGCATTTTGATCATCCAGTTTCTCAAGTTTTGGATTAAGAGGTTTGGAATGCAACTGGTTGATTTTGTTTTGCAAAGCAAGTTCACGATTTTGACAATCTTTTTGACACCATTGAAGACGACGTTTTGCATTTGAAAGCTCGTTTAACAATTGTTCATTTTAACTTTTAAAAACTTGATTTGTGACACAAGACGATTCTCAACCCTTTCAACATAATCAATGTAATCAATAGAGATATAATCAAATGCATATGCAATGTAATGTAATAACACCACATTATGGATATCAGCACAGAGAACATCTTCCAAGAGTCGATCAACATCTTTTTGTAACATTTTCTTTTTACACTTTGTATTTGAAATAGATGTTTATGTTTTCTCGAAAACTATTTTCATCAGTCCAAGTTCCTTATGAAATTCCATTTCCCAATACAATGCACAATTTTTCAAGTTTTGAACATGGGGTAAAATTCTTTTCTGAAAAATATCTCTTTGTTCTCGCGCCTGAGGCGATTGAAAATGTTTAACTTTTATTTCAGAATGAAATTCAATCTCACGCTCTAAATGTTTGATGTCGATAGGAAAGTGTCAAAATATCTAAGAATTTGACGACTTTCGGTATTGATTTTACTTCACCGAGTGAAGGTAAAGGACCATTAATTTGTATGCATTGGGTTGGGGACCAACATTAGAAGACTCGAGACATAGGTGTGATAACCCAAGGTGTGTTAGAAGTATCCTTTGTACGATTTAAAGTGACGGCTTTCGAATAGTTAAATGGTTTGTTATAAACAACATTTTCTAATTTTTATCGACTCGTCTTACGCATCTAATTCCTCTTGACGATTATATTCAACAACACTAATAATGGAATCATCAATTCTATGTTCTCACTTGTAAACTTGATTTGGTTTGAATGCTCTAATTGAAAACTTAGGTTTGTAATCAGCAAGATTCGGTCCATACCCATTCGGATTTGGTTTGAAAGTAAACTTTTGAATTGTTGTGATTGATTCACCATGTTTATAAACAACATTTCGAAACTCTTTGATTTTGTTTTGTAATTCGACAATTTCTTCAAGATAGTCATCTATTCGTTTAGTGGAATGCTTTTGTACTCAAAGAACTGTTTTGACAAGTTAACAACTCACCTTGGCTTTTGAGTTTCCAAAGTAATAGCGTTAAGTTGTTGTTTATGATCATATTTCGCTTGTTCTATTTGAGACAACAAAGCATTCTTGATGCGACTAGATCACGATTCTGTCGTTCTAATGATTTTTGTTTTGGTAAGATTTAGCAAAAGCGACTTCAAAACCTTGTTCAAGTTTTTCTTGAGTTTTAAAAATGTTGAGTTACCTTTTAAGCATTCAATATCCACAGTTAACATGCATTTTTTTTTAATTCTTGATTGAATTCACAACATTGTTCCATTCGGGATTATTGGTCATTAAGTAAGAGGTCAATATCTGGATTAGGCAAAGGTTCAGCGTGTTCAATGTGAGTCTCAACATGATCATTATTCAGATCCTCAAGTATAACCACAGAGTCAACTTAATTATCAATGGTAACCATGAGGTCATCTTGATCGTCAAATGTAACTATTGGATCTAGTTGAGTATCATCAGAATGAGATGTGGACGGCTCATGTTGAACATGCTAAGCCTCGTCGGATTCAGATGTTGGTTGAGATATGAGATCAGTGATGAATATGGTTTGATCCGGTACCTGAGACAAGCCGTCGGTGTCATACACTAGGCCTGTGTCACTCATGTGGAGTTCGTGCATGTTTTCCATCAACATAATCTTTGCATTAGCCTCGCAAGTCCTCCGTATCATCATCCGAGTCTCGCATACGCCATAAAACTCGTTCTTTGTTTGTGAGGTTCCACCACTTCATCCTTGATAGCAAAAGTAAAGCCTCTTTGTGATAAGAACGCCTCTAGTCCTCGGCTTTGGGCATGCATTAGCCAGTGACCCTTCTCATTACAGATTATAGCAACGAAGACAATTAATCCCATTCGAGCATTACCTGTTCAACCACTTGAGCCCTTTGTTGTTGTGGATCACCCATGGTATTCCTTCCCATTGATTAAACCCTTGACCACCGCCCATCGGACGAACATTTCCTCGATTACGAACTTCAACACGTCCATTGTTAACAACGGCCGATTCCTTGTGTTGGATGAGGTACGAATGCGATTGTTGGATTTGTTTGAGTATCGGCCAAGGCTCTAGCAATCATGACAAACCCTTGCCGCAATGCATCGAAAGCGTCTGTATCCTCATTAGATTCACTATAAAGTGCTTGATCATTGTTGTTGTTGTATGGAACCAATTGAGTTTCTTGAGATTGGTCTTGTGGACGGATCATAAGGTGTTATCTTAGCGAGATGGTTGAGCAATGGGTTGTGGAGGATTTGTGAATACTGCTTTGTAAGGTCGGGAATTGAGGATAACAAGTTTGAGCCCACAAAGCTAGTTGTTGCTTATCCGAAGTGAAGGTGTGACAGGAGTCCACGGATAACCCTTTCTTTGTCAACTTCTTTTGGTGGGGCTTCAAATAGTCATACAACAATCCGTATGTAGCATGATGAAGATTCTTTGCTTGACGGATGAAAATGACATACTTTTCCCAATCGTGACCAAGACTACTTAGGAACTTAGTGTTGACAATTCTTGGCATAATGATGTTATATTTTCCAAGTCATTGATGATGTCGAGAATCGATGATGATATGACTCTAATGTCTCTCCCGGTTCAATCATGAAGTGTTCATAAGCCAAGTAGATTTTGGATTCCATGTCTTCTTGATTGAGTTTAGTGCCTTCCATGAGAAGATGAATATGTTCCCACATTGCTTTAGCGCCTTTTGAGCATCAACACTTCAAGGATCGGATTGGGTAATCCCAAAAGGATTTATTGCATTGCTAGTTCATCGGCTTCAAAATGTAGAAGTTCATCGGTAGTGAGGTCGAGAAGACGTGCAATGTTGGTGACATCACCTCTTGGTGGATTTGCATTTGGATCTCCGGTGTAACAACGATGAGGCATCTCGAAATGGACCTTCCAGATGACCTTCTTTAAAACTTTCCATGTGGCTTCTTTAGATCACAAAACCTAAAGAACCTAATCACCCATTGATCGTAGTTTCGGAGTGAGCATTGGAGGTCTATCAAGTGATCCACCTCATGAATGGATTGTTGGCTACTTAAAGCTTCACACATCTTTGCTAACTAAGACGGTTCCTTCATAGTATTCTGGATGGATGTTTATTGTTAAAGTTTGTGTAAGGTTGTCTGAAGACTAGGTGGTGGTTGAATCATTTGTGGTTGAATTGCTCCTTGAGGGAATTGATGTTGTAGTTGATAGAGTTGTTGTTGTTGATTGATTTGTTGTTGTACTTGTTGAGGATACACATGAGGGAAGTAGTTAGAGTATGGTGGTTAAGACATCTTGAAACTTGTGTTGTAAAATGGATCTTTGTAGTCGAATGAAACTTTGTTGATGAAGAGTCTTTATGCGTAGAAACCAATCTTAGGAAAAGAAACCTTATGCGTAGGAAAAACCAGCTTAGGCAAAGAAACCTTATGCGTAAAAGAAACCAACTTACGCGTAAGAATAGAGCTTACGCGTAGGATTAGCTTACGCATAAAAGACTTATTAGTAGAATGCTTATGCATAAGAATTGCTTATGCGTAAGACAAGGCTTATGCGTAAAACAATGCTTAGGCATAAAGATTCTACGCGTAAGAGTTTGCTTAGGCGTAAAACTAAGGTTTTGCCCAAAAATCCTTTACACTTATCCCAGTGTAAAAGATATCCAAAGTCGAAGTGTTTTCAGGCTTATCCAAGCAAGAAAACACTGAGTAAACCAAGAACACTGAAGATCAAACCTTATGAAGCTTACGCGTAACTTTAGGGTTTTCTTATGCGTAGGAAATGCAAATGTTTACCAAAAACTGATTTTAAGCACAAAGATGTTTAGAAACCTGATTTTTTAGATGAAAAAGCTTCAATAACACCAAAGTAACACAAAAGTGTGAAACTTGAAGATCAAGAGCATCTTTTAACCTTATGCGTAGAAATATCCACACGACAAAAACCAAGCTTAAAACCAATGAAATACACGTAAAGTCTGAAACTTTTTGCCAAAAACTTAAACTTTATCACCAAATAACCTTTAAAGTACAGGAATCTTTAACTTTAAAGTGAAAAAATCAAAGCTTTTTATGTATGAAAGTTTTGAGATCGAGCCTCACGCGTATAAACTTAAAACTTCAAAACAAAATGGTTTCACCCAACTATTTGGCGAATGATACCACTTTGTTAGGTTCCCATTTATGTAACACAAGTATCAATAGAAGAAATAAGAGAAAGAAAGATCGGATGAACACTTGACTAAAATACACACGAATATATGAAAGGTTTATGCTTAAGTGAAATAGAAAAGTGAACAACCAACCTTCAAATGAAGGTTTACATAAGGTATTTATAGGAAGGAACTAGGGCAACATGCAAGTTCCCTTCCTTTCCTTATTAGGCTTGGGCCAAGGCTTATGGGCCTTTTACATAAGCCTTAGCTTAATAACAAACATAAAGGCCTAATTCAGCTAACTATTACATATTAATTACTAACACTTGTAATCTAGTTTAGGAGTGATTCCAACACAGACAAACATAAAATATTCATTTCGTTAGAATTTAATAAGGTGCTTTACATCGAACCGGTAGGGATAATGACCTAGTTAATGACACCGTGCGATCTTGTAAGACGGTGCAAGGAGTAGTCGATGTTTTGATAGGCGGTTAGCGAATTGACGAATCACCATCTTCTTATAATGTTTTACAACGCTATTTTTTTTACTGAGTTTGTCGTTCAATTTTACTCTGTTTCTTTTGTTCGTATTGTTATGGGAGAAAAGTTCTTCCAATGGAGGTTTGTCATTAGGACCTACCACATTTTCAAATGACAGTTTGTTTGATTTAACCTGAGATTTAGGGGCTTCAGGGTCTTTCTTTTTTGGTTTTTCTTCTTGGGTAACAACAGCAACATCATTGTTACCGGATCGAAGGCCAACAAATGAGTTTTCGTCAACCACATTCACTTCTTGCTCATGAAAATCCATTAAATCTAAAGACGGAACACACAATGTTTTATCGATGCTTTTGTTGAAATTATCTTCGGAGGAAACACGTCCCAACATAGGTGTGTCATTTTGGCCAACTACATTTACATTTGGCAGGTTGTTGTCTTTGAACTGCGATTTGAAAATATAGTATGTTAAAACAAGACATTAAAATCTTTTATTTATTGGCGTTGTTTTACCGATAATGTAGATACCTCAAGAGCTTTGTTGGGCTGGTGTTCCTTCTTCTGTCGCACACCAACAATATTGTTAACGGGTTCGAGTTCCCAGTGCAATTATTTCGAACCACATCTTCTCGCTCATTATCACAATCCATTGCATCTACGAATTATCACCAAACTTTATCGTCGTTTATGTAAGACGACCAATCGTTACCACAATCCGGTTCCTGATGAATTTTAATTATATATACATAAGTATGGACGTATGTTATACTTGATATGTAAACTCTAAGTGAAAGATAACATACAATAATGAGGTCACCGGGTGTGTGTTTTTTTCATCGTTTGGTGCAACTGGTTGAAGTTGAGTAGTACGATCACTTCCATATTCCATAGTAGGACATTTTTGGGTCATGGCACAAGCTTGTATAAGAATCCCAAGGTTACATGGTTGCATTTCTTTAAGCCCATCATCATTGTCAATGGCCGTTGCATCGTCCACAGCAACGACCTTATCCCTGTTAGGGCCTAGACCATGACACAACGTGGCCTGTAATGACCAAGGTTTGATATAAGTGTAGACACGAAGGATTATTTGGGTTTGGTATAACATTGGAGGTAACCTTAAAAGTAAATACAAACCTTCGGATCATCAGGATTAACGTCAGAGTCATTTGTATTGGCACAACTTTTAGATTGATCAGGAACAAAGGCCGCATCATTTTTAAGACCCAAAAGTTGCTGTACTTTTGAAACTCTGCTTTTGATAGTCGTAAACACATCAAGTACAACCGGTTCACCAAATGAATGCCATTTTCTATCATCAAAAGTTTTTGATCCAAATCCACTAACTCGCGAATTACAGCCCCTGTTGAAAGAGTGGTCCCTGTTTGTGAACTATTTAAAGAAGGTTGTTGCTCAATGTTGAGTTGCAATGCGTTTTCAGGTAACCCTTGCAATTGACTTTCTATGACAGGGTGTAAATTGAAATCGTCTACGAATTCATTCGAATGCTCTTCCGTCTATGTCTGGCACAAACAAACCATCTATATATTGGGCACTGGAAATACACCACGGTTGCTTCATTTCAGCTTGTGTTGCAGAAAGTTCAACAATGGGAGTTGAGTCCTAAGAACAAAAAGAGTTACACCATCGATATTGTGAACAAATTTAGGTACAAGTTATTATAGTCTCGCATCATAAGACGTGTGATGCCTACTAGTCCAAAGAGATTACAACGATGCGTTTGAAACTTTGAAAGTTCGACCAAGCAAGACCACGTGGAATCACCTTGTTGTCTTTCACCCACCAAAGTGAGCTTTTAGGAAAACTCTCCAAAATCCAAATCAGTAATAGGCACACCCGTCATCGTTAAAAATGTCTAGTTATGCAGTTATCGTTTTTGAATTTGTTTAAAGTTTTAACAAAGTAAAGGTCATCTATTTAGGATGAAAAAATACCTTTATGATTACAATTACTAAAAAATCACAAACTAAAAAGTGTTATAACATTTTTGTAATCTAAATTACGGGTAACATTTATATTACGTGTATACACACCAAAGACCAGCATTGCATAACAATAAAACAACACCATTATTTATAGGTACTTTTTTATTGAACAAGTAATAGCACAACAAAATAGAATCAAAGGCTTTTAATAACCTGTTTTCTAAAACAAAGATGTTATCAAACTAAGACATACATACATTAGTTCAAACTACAGAGAATTCAAACCTTGAAAGCCCAAGTGAACCCGTATAGATTGTATGTGGCACTGAACTTTGGGTTTTTTTTTTTCAATTTTAACAGATGATCTTTTCTGTGAATAAGAACAATATTGACAGTCCTTTGATAAAATTTATGCCACATATATTCACCCCAAGGAAATACATTCCAGGCTTTAAAATCATCAACCAAGGACAATAAGTGATTATGGATGCAATTCATGTCTTCTTTTCCCATAAACACCACCGCTGCTGCTACCAATGACACACCCTAACAAAGATCCTCATCGAAGCGATAACCACCTTTTTCCATCCTTTTTTCCATCATTAAAAGTTCCAAAAGATCAATGACATGTACATTTGTTATACCATAACTCTATTTTTCAGAAATACACGATCACCAAAGCGCTAGATCGTTTATTCACTTTTGAAACTTTGCCAAATTGAAACCACATTATCGAGACAAAATTCTTTCCGCCAAAACTTAATGAATGCTCCCAATTTGGAATGTTAGTGGAGGGAATCGAGGATATGTTAGAAACATATACAGTGTTGCAAACATAATGCATCGAAGGCGCTCATTCTCGCATCGACTTTATATCCAACCATGGACCAAATCTTGTTTGCTCGAACAACCTTTCGCGGTTTTCGTTCTTTAACAAACGAGTTTGATATCTTGCAACAACTTCAATGTAGAACTAACAATGATTTTAAAATTGTACAACTTTAATTTTGTCATATGGAATTATACAAGAAAAATTAGTTAGGGTTTAGAGGGTTCGTGAAAAGATGTGGTTTGTGAGTGTGCGCGTGATGTAGAAGAAGACGTTTAATTGTAGAAGTGTTAGAAATTGTACAAGAAGATGTTTGATTGTGTATGTCTTGTGCGTGATGTTGTGTGAGTACGTGTACGAGTTATTATTATTACTTTTATAATACAGCCATTGTAAAATGACCATATTATCCTCGTGTATAAATACAAGTTGCCCAATCATATATAGTTGCCCGAAAATACATTTTGGTTGCCCAAAAATAATACCTTACAATACATGACATATACTCTCAAAATACATACTTTTGTCATACCTTTGTCGGACACGTGGCACCCCATGGTTGGCTACAAGAAAATCGCTGGGCAACTGGTCCATTTTCATAATGAAAAAAAGCGTGGTCCAGAAAGTGATAAGCCTCAGGGCGCGCGGTCTATATGACTAATTTTCCCATCTTTGGGGGAGTTACACCGTAATCTCCTGTTGAGTTGGTTTTCTGAGCCACGCTTTAGTTACGGCGTAATGTGAGAGAGGAGTTACGCCGTAACTTCTTCAAAATGAGCATACTATGATATATCTTCAATAAACTCCCCAAATCTGCGTCTCTTTAGCTCCAATGCTCGTAATTTACTTGAAAGTGAAATATATGGGAAAACAAGCGTAAATCCATATAAATGATATAAAATACGAGCATTATCGGGGGAAATTGACACTTAAAATTCAGGACTATTTGATGTTATCACTAGTGAGCTACACTTGAGTAGTTAGGAATAACTAAATAATAAGAGGCATTAGGATAATCCTTGTTTGATACCCGTATTATAATTACTTCTTCCACATCGGTTGAGTAATTCCCCCACACCCTTGCGATGTACTCATCTTTAGTACGCGATACCCCTAGTTAACCCCTCAGAGCCTATCCTTTTCGCGGTTCTCGTGATGTTCCGGTTTTCCGGAATATCAATAAAGAGCATTGTTTACAATCCACCCCCAAATGTACACCCAAATCGTCTTAGCCTACCTTGTATGTACTCACTTTTAGTGCATTATTGTTATCATACTAAACCCTTAGTTCAATTATCTAGTTACTTGCATGGTTTCTAAGTCGAGTCATATCTTTTGCACATAGTTTTAGGATGATTGGGACTCATGGGTAAAGTTAAATTTTATGGAGTGACGGGAAAGAACGTTAAATTCAAATTCCTTTTATTTACGTAATAATGTACTCCAAGTGTTTTGATCTTTTCAATTCGAGTCAAATTAGTGTTAGAGTAATAAAAACTCAAGTGTAGGGATGCTCCTATAAATCCCTTATATTTTGATGTTATCATAGAGGATGGTAGAGTAAAAGTGTATGCCAAAAAAAATGAAATGAAAAAAAAAACATACGGGCTACCATCCTACATCTATCTTTATATTTAGGTTTGTTTGTTTCAAGTTATCTAGAGTTTATTGAGTCGAGTCTTGGCTTAGCAACGCCATTCTTTTCATGCTTGTAACATAAAGATTTTTGACTTGCCACCACTAAATCGCCTATCCAACCAAACCCTTTGTTTCCCTAACCATAATCCTAACGTTACAACCCTTTAAAAGACATCTTAGATGGTTGTTCCTAGGTGCTTAGCCCAAAGCAATCGAGGTTTGATCTAGTCTCAAGCCTATGATAATCTATGTACTATGACCGGTTAATGAGTGTTTATCTTCCATTTCCATTTACTTTATTTCATATACACCCGAGAGATGAGAAAATCCAAACACCACTTGTGAGGTGCTAGTATATAATTTTCGTGCTTGTTATGATTATTGCGGTGCTTTTACTTGTTATGAATTATGTTAAACCAATGCTTTATGCCCCCTAACTTATAAATTGATTGGCCAAAAGCACATTTGCTTGAGGACAAACAAATACCAAGTGTAGGATATTTGATAAGGATTTAAACGCACACTTTTAAGGGTCATTTAAACCCTTAATCGCCCACTTTTATATCCGTTCTTCGCTTAATTTCGTTCCTTTTCACCTTTAGGTCTCCGGAAGCAAAATCTTGGAATGATGCATTTTTGGACTAAAAGGAGTGAATATGTGAAGAAAATGGCTAAGTCAAGATGAAGACACTCAAGTCTTTGAATTACACCGACGGTGTCCCAAACAGAGGCCGACGCCGTCCCTCTTTATGTAATTGAATTTGTGATGACTTAGGGCGATTTTGCTATTTTACACCGACGTCGGGCTTTGAAGAGTAAGGCGTCACGAAGACTTTTCTTCTCGACGGCCTAGATCCAGATTCGGATGACGTCACTCATCAAGACCGGCGGCCACAACCACAACGTGATGCCCGCCAAATGATGACAATGCCAAGACGAAATCCTAATGACGGCGATCCGAGGCTTCCTAACTATAAGGTGACGCGTCGCAGCTTGTAAAAGTATATATAGAAATCGAATTTTCGAATTTTAGGAGGTAGAATTGTGGAGTAAAACCTAAAATGATTTTGGTCCGGTTTGGATAGTATCTTAGGGTTCTCATACCTATTTTACATCAAAATAAGTTATTTACTTCATTGATATTGTGAACAAATTTAGGTACAAGTTATTATAGTCGCATCATAAGATCGTGTGATGCCTACCGGTCCAAAGAGATTACAACGATCTGCGTTCAAACTTTGAAAGTTCGACCAAGCAAGACCACGTGGAATCACCTTGTTGTCTTTCACCCACCAAAGTGAGCTTTTAGGAAAACTCTCAAAATCCAAATCAGTAATAGGCACACCGTCATCGTTAAAATGTCTAGTTATGCGCTTATCGCTTTTGAATTTGTTTAAAGTTTTAACAAAGTAAAGGTCATATGTTTAGGATGAAAAAATACCTTTATGATTACAATTACTAAAAATCGCAAAACTAAAAGTGTTATAACATTGTTGTAATCTAAATTACGGTAACATTTATATTACGTGTATACACACCAAAGACCAGCATTGCATAACAATAAAACAACATCATTATTTATAGGTACTTTTCGATTGAACAAGTAATAGCACAACAAAATAGAATCAAAGGCTTTTAATAACCTGTTTTCTAAAACAAAGATGTTATCAAACTAAGACATACATACATTAGTTCAAACTACAGAGAATTCAAACCTTGAAAGCCCAAGCGATATAGATTGTATGTGGCACTGAACTTTGGGGTTTTTTTTTCAATTTTAACAGATGATCTTTTTTGTGAATAAGAACAATATTGACAGTCCTTTGATAAAATTTATGCCACATATATTCACCCCAAGGAAATACATTCCAGGCTTTAAAATCATCAACCAAGGACAATAAGTGATTATGGATGCAATTCTGTCTTCTTTTCCCATAAACACCACTTCTGCGACTACCAATGACACACCCTAAAAGCATCCTCATCAGAAAGCGATAACCACCTTTTTCCATCCTTTTTTCCATCATTAAAAAGTTCCAAAAGATCAATGACATGTACATTTGTTATACCATAACTCTATTTTTCAGGAAATACACGATCACAGAAAGCGCTAGATCGTTTATTCACTTTTGAAACTTTGCCAAATCGAAACCCTGTTATCAGACAAAATTCTTTCCGGCCAAACCTTAATGAATGCTCCCCAATTTGGAATGTTAGTGGAGGGGAATCAGAGGATATGTTAGAAACATATACCTGGTGTTGCAAAACATAATGCATCGAGGCGCTCATTCTCGCACGACTTTATATCCAACCATGGACCAAATCTTGTTTGCTGAATAACCGATGACGATAGTCTATATCCGGTCACGGACCGACTAAAGTCCAATACTAACTTGCCCTGCATTAACCGGGCTAAGCCGACTAGACGTGTGGGCTCATGAAGGCCCAAACCCAATCTATGGATGGAATAGATATTCGATATCTTCTAAATAGGAAGATAATCATCCACAACCGACTAAGGCGGGATACGACGAAGGTTGAGGAACACGGAACCAACAAGGATTCCGTGCGTATATAAAGGGAATCATATCCCTCGTTTAAGGTACGATCTCAGAACCCTAACACTCCTTAAACCCTAAACCGATTACTTACTCTCACGCTGGAGGATAATCGTGGGAGACAATCCCACGGTAAGCCTAACGGTGTCCTTTGTCTTTTAGTGCGCAGGTCTCAAGCAACAATTATCAATTGGTACGAGAGCCGGAGCTCTAAACAAGGAACGTCCAACTTTTGTATCAACAAGTGGCGCCATCCGTGGGACACTACACTAAGAACCAAGACTAGAATGACGAAGCATGGAAATCGTGATCGCGGTCGGACCTTATGGGAAAGAAGTCGCAAAGCGGACTAACTCCTAAGCGGACCTGGGACAACCAACTAAAAATAAAGGATCGTGCCAAGACTTGATCTTCCTCTCGTGGAACCGCTCGGAAACAACCCAAGCCACTACAACCACCACGAGTGGAGTAGACCCATCACAGCACCGCCCTTACTACTCCTTTCAATCGGTGCTAGAAACCGACCGACAAAGGTACCAGATGCACCGATCGAAATAAAGGTATAGTAATAGAATCAAACACACTCGCTCTTGAGGGGTCGCACTGAGCTAGCACCGGAAGATTTCGTATCCCAAAACTACGAAACATTAACCGCCTCATGCAAGAGGAAGAGAAGAAGAGATCGGTCGGAACTTGAAAGCCGGACTCAATTCGATTCGAATATGAGACTTCCCATCTGCGCCGCCGAAAGAGAAGCGCGGAGAGCGATCGCCGACCCCGTGATTCAAATGAAATCGGGAGGAGAATCGAGGAGGATGAGACATCTCACCGCATCATCCGAGTGAGAGTGATGAAGATGAAAAGCGTACTAATGTCCACACCGACCGGTAGCCGCAGAATCCAAGACAGATCGGGATGACGCTATTCCCAGTGAAAGTACCCCAGTACAAACTCGGAGGACAGTCGGCGCAGCGCCCGAAGAGGAAAATTCATCCTCGAAAATTCCTCGACAACGAGGATGGCGAACCGACACCGAAGTCCAAAACAAATATAATGACCGGAGGATGAAGATATATCCTCCTTGGCGCCGCAAAGGTGGATGCGTTTACTCGGCGCATCGGTGACTTCTCGAGAGCAAAAGAAGGCGCATGCCCGCCAAGCGTAAATACCTATGATGGAGCAGTGACCACGATGATCACCTCAAAATTTTTGAATCGGCGACAATTGAAAATTGGCCACACACGTGTGGTGCCACATGTTCAACTCCACACTAGTGGAAGCGCTGAACTGGTTCAAGAAGCTTCCACGCGAAGCATCAATGGCTTTGAGGAATTGAGGAAGGCGTTTCGCCTAAACTTTACTCGAGAGGAAGAAGTGCGCTAAAACTCTGCCGAGCTCGCCGAGTAAAGCGGCCAAGGAGAATCTATAAGCGCATTCATGGAACGCTTCAAAGATGAATGCATGCAAGTTAAAGCATGTCCCAAGTGTTGAAGATCTTTGGTTTCATGAACGGGATTAATAATCCGAGAACTCATCAAGAGGTCGAACGACAAGATTCACGAAACCTTTGATGAACTCATGAAACGCCTCGGTCCTTCGTCGAGGAGAAGCCACCGCGGCGGATAGCAAAAGGAACCACTCGAACTACGGTCACAGAACAACACGGGAGACAATCCAATTACGTAGTAGTAACCGTAATAGGAGCTATCGCACTGTGGAGCGAGAGGGATAATGATAGATACACCCACGATCAAGACCCCAAAGGAAATACTACAATGAAGGTGCGAATTTTCCAAGACCGCAGCAGAATCGCCCAGAGGATCGGCGTCTTGGGAATTGTGACAACCCGTACTTCGTGTCATGTCTCGACACATTTCATGTCTCATTATTTCAACATTTTAGTAAACTTGGTTTACTTGTTTCAAGTCGCGTAACCTTGAGGTTTAGCGGCGAATTCATGATCATGTCATCACGTACATTTCATATGGACTATTATTAGTCTACATTTCATGGACATCATGTGCATCTCATTAGTACATTCACGACATTTCATTTCACCTTCAACGCGTAATTATTATGTTTAATAATTTTTATCGCGTGAGTTTTTATTTGGTATATTTAACCGTTACTTTCAAAAATGATCCGGGGTATTTTTAAACATATATTTAGTTCATAAAACTATATTTTAGTTTTCCTAGTGTTTCACATTTATTTGGTATTTTAATCGTTAAAGTTTAATTATTACGTCGTTCTCTTAAAAATCTTACGATAATTATTTTATCACCCGAACTTCACAAGGAAAGTATTTTTACAATTTTTATCATCTCTTTACAATCTATTTTGAACTATTAAAAACTTACTTGCACCAAAAATTCCCATTTACCTTATAAATTGAGTAATACTTACACAATTACTACATTTTTTATCAAAGTCTTACAAAGTTTTACACAAGTTGCAAGATTTAAAAAAAAAAAATATATATATATAATTGGGGAACATGATCCATGAAAACGCCAAGGAAGGGTGTGTTTTAAATGTGGCATGGTGCATTAATATTATGTCTTTACACAATCTTAAAGTCTACTTCTACTACTTTTCTCATTCATTTCATTTGTACAAGTGTTAGTAAAATTTTATCTTCTCTCTTTGTTTCTCTCTTCTCCAAACCGGTCACAATATCAAGAAGATCAAGGATCAAAAATCTTTGCTAATCAAGTGTTTACAACCTAGATTATATCCTTTTCATGGTTTTGAAATAAAACCAAGGATATCTAAGTTTAATCCTTTGTTACCTCCACCTCTTCACTTGCACTAGTAAGCATATTCTCATCATTTTATGTTTCCTTAACATTTTCATATGTTTCTTATCATTCTTGGAGCTTATATGCATGTTATGTAGTTTATACCATTTATTTCTTGATTTTAGAGTTATAAATACAATATGGTCATCCTATAATTATTCCCAAGTTATCCTTTGGTCTTGATGGTGATTAGGAACCCATGACACCCTAAGAAGGTGTATGGTAGGATTAGATTAGCTTTGGAGTTGATTTGAAGGGATTAGAATAGGTTTTGTCCGAGAAAAACTATTTTCGTAAACTATATTTTGTGATCTGTCCTTAAACGAAATTCTGGAAAAACCCACTGATGGTACGACCTTTTGGCCTTGATAATTAGAAAATATACTTTAAAAGCGAATCCGTGGCGGCTTGAGCGGATAAAAGCGGAGTTATAACGGCCGTGGTGAATTTTTAAAGTTTTGACGAAAAGTATTATTTTCTCAAAACTCAGCATGCAGTTTTACATATTTCGAGTCAAAACGAGCCTTAAGCTTCACAAATTGTTTCGACTAGTCAAAATATATTAGTTTACTTGATACGAAGCTAAGGACATATTTTACGTGAAAACGGATTTAAAGCGACAAATATATGGCCGTTTTCATAAAGTTGCCGTAAATATTAATTTACGAAAATTATATTATTTTTACGTTACAAGTATTTCATTAGCTATATCGTCCATGTTTGCGGCGGTTTTAACCATGATGTGAAACTTTTATAACAAAGTGTCTTCTAGTAAAATCAAGTTCATCGGCCATATTTTTCAAAACAAAAGCCGTTTGTCAGCGGAGTCATAATAAATTATTTACGGATGTTCAAACATTGGCGAAACTTATTTTCGCACAACATTAACAAAACCACCATCTTTAGCCTTTGATATCTTTATGATCGAGACCTTTTGAACGAAAACTCCTGAACTGAAACTTTTAGATATCGATACAAACTTTCCAAAACCGTCGAGTTCGTTCTCTAACGATCGACGTGCACCGTTTTACGGCTAGTTTTCCAAAGTCATTTTTGTTGATTTCATGGTTTTTCCGACGACACTGTTTTGCGACGAAAAGTGTTTATTTCACCAAAAATCATTATAAAACCATTGTAGGATGACATTTTGACGTAAAAACATGTAAAGTCATTTTTGAAGGGTCAAGACGTCAAAAGAGTATTTTTCGTCGACGAGTAGTATTTTCAAAACTCGTAAATGGTATAAATAACATACGAGGTGCATGCATGGCATTACATTGCAACTCATGACATATCATATCATTCGTCATAGGTCGCGGATAACGATCTCATTATACCTCGGTGTACTCGCTCTTGTCATCTCGTCAGGTTTACCAAGTGAGTTTCAGAGCCCCTACTTTTACTTGTTTTCATAACTGCTTTTGGGAGATACATGCTCAAACTGCTTTTCATTTGTTCATAAGTACTTTAAATTTATCATGAGTACCATTGTTTCTAAATCAAAGGTTATACTATATAAATTGTTCTTGTTTGCTATGGTACTACGTCAGTATAACGTTCTAAATCGGTTGACTCTTGATATACATTGAGTTAGGTGCTATTGATTATGTGCTATGGTCCTATTGATTAAGTGCTATTGTTCTATGTCGTGTTAGGTACTAGTGTGAATTCATTTGACATCATATGTTTGGAACATAAACTACACATTACAGCGTTGGGTTGTGAACACACAGGTTGCAAGTTTTGTATGGGCGGGACTTGGAACTGAGTGGATTTACAATGCCTTTGCTACATAAACGATTTTGAAAGTCTTTACATTTCAACGATTTACAATGCCTTTGCTACATAAACGATTTTGAAAGTCTTTACATTTCAACGATTTACAATGCCTTTGCAGCATAAACGATTTTGGAAGGCTTTACATTTCAAAACAAACTCTATGAACTCACTCAACCTTTGTGTTGACACTTTTAGCATGTTTTATCTCAGGTATCTAAGGCATTCACTTCATGGCATGCATTTGGACACATCATGGAGTCGTGGTGACGACGCGTCTCACATGGGTTTTACGTACTTTAAAACATCGTTTGAATTGTAACAAACTTATTTCCGCACATGTTGATTTACATTTGGGACCTACTTTGTAAACTCGATTATTTTATTAAATCAAGCGATGTATTTTCCAAACGACACTTTAGGTCGTTCAATATAACTCTGATTATGATGCTATGACGGTCAATCCCGAGAATTCCATTCACGCAAAACAGTAATTTGGGGTGTGATGATTGGCATCGAGCTTGATTATAGAGAACTAGGTTGCATCATTGACCCTAGACTATAACTACATCATCATAGCATCTCATCATTTCATCATAAGTGCGGGTTCACTTCACATGCGGTCATTACGCATATTCTTGAGTTATTCACTTTTATTTCACATCGATTGTCACATGAATGCCCTTAAATGCTCATCCCATTATTTTTTTCCCCATACTCTAACGTGGAGAATTCCTTGTCATTCCCTATCACAATTTTTATATCAATTGACTCATCACCGATAACGTCGAATACCGAGATAAACCTTTATATAGGGCGAAGTCACTCTCACTCCTTTGTTTCACCACTAACATGTCGAGTTACACTTTATTCACACATTAAGTCTCTAAACCATCATACATTTGAAACACTTACAACACCTCATAACCCATCTTTTCGAAAACCGTCGATCATTTTGAAAATAACTTCAAACTTATCATTCTTATCACATTTCTTTGGGCGTTTATTATTAACATCGGTTTTGCTACGTCTCACATTTCCTTTTGTTTTGAAGAAGATATGGCACGAAGAAAGCTACAGTTGAAATGACCCAAGCAAGAATTCGAAGTTGGTGAATGATAGCATTGCTAATGCTTTAAGAGTTGAGCGGAAGCGGTGGCCGCTGCCGAGGTCACGAGGCACATGACTGTTCTTTGTAGCCATAAGACTTCTTCTTGCTCTTGGAAATGCAGGAGGATCGAGGAGTTAAGAGCTGTTCTTACAAGGATTTCAAAGTGGTGAACCCACTAAGTTTCGAGGTACCGAGGAGCTACTGACCATGGTGCGATGGTTTGAAAAGTTGAGTCGTTGTTTTTGCTTTGTAACCGTCCGGATGATAGTAAGGTCAAATATGCTACAAGTACTTTACTCGATGGAGCGTTGTCATGGTGGAATTCATACGCTCAACCGATTGGTATGGAAAATGCTTCTAAGCTTACGTGGGAGGAATTTAAGAGCTTGGTGACTAAGAAGTTTTGTCCTAATGTAAATCAAAAGTTGGAGACGGAGTTCTATGAATTGGTCACGATTGGATGCGACATTGACACATACATTCGGAGATTCCGTGAATTAGCCGTTATGCCCGTCGATGGTTTCGATAATGAAAAGTTGCTAGAGGCTTTTATTGGAGGACTTCGAGGTCATTCAAGGAGATGTGACATCTTTTGATCCACAAACAATCGAGGAAGCTATTCGAGTTACTCGAAGTTGATGGCACAAGTGGTGAAGCGGGTAAGTACACCAACACCAACCAAACAACAACAACAACAACGGCGATAACCAAATCAACAACAACAAAAGAAAATGGGAAATGACCAGAAGGTTATGATAACGACAACCAAAACCGTAACACTAACCATCATCAACAACGAATAGAAGACAAGAAGTCGCCAGGTCTATGTTGCCGCACCAACAAGGGAAGAGCTTATGCAGAAACTTACCACGATGCCACCAATGCACGCTACATCATAATGGTCCATGTGGTATATGTTTTAGTCGTCACAAAGTAGGACACCTTGCTAAGGACCTGTAAGGGCAAGACCATAGTTACGTGCTTTTGATGTAGAACAAGGACACTATCGGAATCAATGTCCTCAAAACCAAGGTCAACAAGTCGAAGGTGCTCATGGGAATGTATATATGTTAGAAGGAGCTCGTCAAGGTATCAACGACGCTGAAGATCAAGAAGTTCGGAAACTAACGACCTTAGTTCTCCTATTGTATTACGTTGTACTAAGTTTATGTCTTTCATCGTATTCAAACTTTATAACCTAAGATGTACTACTTTTGCTAAACCACTTGTTGTAATATATTCTCATCTATCGTACTTTATTTCCTTTCGATTCGATATCATTTACGAGGATTTTAATTCTTTTACCTTAACTATCATTTTAACGACACTTCTCCATGTCTTTTCTCCTCGATGTTCATCACAATTTTAACAACAATGACCCAACACCAAACAAACATATGAGTCGATTAGTCCAAGCATTGCATAGTTACTCCTAAATTATACATAGCGATCACCTATGTCTAATTCAGAAGAATCATGCAATGAAGGGAGTAGTAGGCTTATATGTGTAAGCAATCCGTAATCGAGCCAAATTTTCAAAAGAATTTTCTTCAAACCACTTGTTTCAGTTTGATCCGCGTGGCAGTTCTTGTTTGATGAGTTGCAAAGATCGAGCTAGAAACAAGTTGTTACCTAAACCGATTTAGCCTAATCTCATGACGGTTCTTGTTTGATGAGTTGTGAGATTAAGTAAAAATCGGTTACCAAAAAGTCTTTGAGGGTTTTGCTCGGGAATGGAAAGTTTGCTACATCAAACCCTAAACCCGTTAGACCTAATAACGATCAATTCGAGATGAATTCCTTTTGATGGGCGAATGTGACAACCCGTACTTTCGGTCATGTCTCGACACATTTCATGTCTCATTATTTCAACATTTTTAGTAAACTTGGTTTACTTGTTTCAAATTGCGTAACCTTGGAGGTTTAGCTACGAATTCATGATCATGTCATCACGCACATTTCATATGGACTATTATTAGTCTACATTTCATGGACATCATGTGCATCTCATTAGTACATTCACGACATTTCATTTCACCTTCAACGCGTAATTATTATGTTTAATAATTTTTATCGCGTGAGTTTTTATTTGGTATATTTAACCGTTACTTTCAAAAATGATCCGAGGTATTTTTAAACTTATATTTAGTTCATAAAACTATATTTTAGTTTTCCTAGTGTTTCACATTTATTTGGTATTTTAATCGTTAAAGTTTAATTATTACGCCGTTCTCTTAAAAATCTTACGATAATTATTTTATCACCCGAACTTCACAAGGAAAGTATTTTTACAATTTTATCATCTCTTTACAATCTATTTTGAACTATTAAAACTTACTTGCACCAAAAATTCCATTTACCTTATAAATTGAGTAATACTTACACAATTACTACATTTTTATCAAAGTCTTACAAAGTTTTACACAAGTTGCAAGATTTAAAAAAAAAAAAATATATAATTGGGAACATGATCCATGAAAACGCCAAGGAAGGTGTGTTTTAAATGTGGCATGGTGCATTAATATTATGTCTTTACACAATCTTAAAGTCTACTTCTACTACTTTTTCTCATTCATTTCATTTGTACAAGTGTTAGTAAAAATTTTATCTTCTCTCCTTTGTTTCTCTCTTCTCCAAACCGGTCACAATATCAAGAAGATCAAGGGATCAAAAATCTTTGCTAATCAAGTGTTTACAACCTAGATTATATCCTTTTCATGGTTTTGAAATAAAAACCAAGGATATCTAAGTTTAATCCTTTGTTACCTCCACCTCTTCACTTGCACTAGTAAGCATATTCTCATCATTTTTATGTTTCCTTAACATTTTCATATGTTTCTTATCATTCTTGGAGCTTATATGCATGTTATGTAGTTTATACCATTTATTTCTTGATTTTAGAGTTATAAATACAATATGGTCATCCTATAATTATTCCCAAGTTATCCTTTGGTCTTGATGGTGATTAGGAACCCATGACACCCTAAGAAGGTGTATGGTAGGATTAGATTAGCTTTGGAGTTGATTTGAAGGGATTAGAATAGGTTTTGTCCGAGAAAAACTATTTTCGTAAACTATATTTTGTGATCTGTCCTTAAAACGAAATTCTGGAAAAACCCACTGATGGTACGACCTTTTGGCCTTGATAATTAGAAAATATACTTTAAAACGAATCCGTGGCGCTTGAGCGGATAAAAGCGGAGTTATAACGAAGCCGTGGTGAATTTTTTAAAGTTTTACGGCGAAAAGTATTATTTTCTCAAAAACTCAGCATGCAGTTTTACATATTTCGAGTCAAAACGAGCCTTAAGCTTCACAAATTGTTTCGACTAGTCAAAAATATATTAGTTTACTTGATACGGTTAAGGACATATTTTACGTGAAAGCGGATTTAAAGCGACAAATATATGGCCGCTTTCATAAAGTTGCCGTAAATATTAATTTCTGAAAATTATATTATTTTTACGTTACAAGTATTTCATTAGCTATATCGTCCATGTTTGCGGCAGTTTTTAACCATGATGTGAAACTTTTTATAACAAAGTGTCTTCTAGTAAAATCAAGTTCATCGGCCATATTTTTCAAAACAAAAAGCCGTTTGTCAAGCGGAGTCATAATAAATTATTTACGGATGTTCAAACATTGGCCGAAACTTATTTTCTGCACAACATTAACAAAAACCACCATCTTTAGCCTTTGATATCTTTATGATCGAGACCTTTTGAACGAAAACTCCTGAACTGAAACTTTTAGATATCGATACAAACTTTCCAAAACCGTCGAGTTCGTTCTCTAACGATCGGCGTGCACCGCTTTTACGACTAGTTTTCCAAAGTCATTTTGTTGATTTCATGGTTTTCCGGCGACCTTTGTTTTGCGACGAAAAGTGTTTATTTCACCAAAATCATTATAAAACCATTGTAGGATGACATTTTGACGTAAAACATGTAAAGTCATTTTTGAAGGGTCAAGACGTCAAAAGAGTATTTTTAAATCGACGAGTAATATTTTCAAAACTCGTAAATGGTATAAATAACATCGAGGTGCATGCATGGCATTACATTGCAACTCATGACATATCATATCATTCGTCATAGGTCGCGGATAACGCATCTCATTATACCTCGGTGTACTCACTCTTGTCATCTCGTCGAGTTTACCAAGTGAGTTTCAGAGCCCCTACTTTTACTTGTTTTCATAACTGCTTTGGGGAGATACATGCTCAAACTGCTTTCATTTGCGTTCATAAGTACTTTAAATTTATCATGAGTACCATTGTTTCTAAATCAAAGGTTATACTATATAAATTGTTCTTGTTTGCGTGCTATGGTACTACGATCGTATAACGTTCTAAATCGCTTGACTAACCGATATACATTGAGTTAGGTGCTATTGATTATGTGCTATGGTCCTATTGATTAAGTGCTATTGTTCTATGTCGTGTTAGGTACTAGTGTGAATTCATTTGACATCATATGTTTGGAACATAAACTACACACATTCAGCGATGGGTTGTGAACACACAGTTGCAAGTTTTGTATGGGCGGGACTTGGGCCGGTGGATTTACAATGCCTTTGCTACATAAGCGATTTTGAAAGTCTTTACATTTCAACGATTTACAATGCCTTTGCTACATAAACGATTTTGAAAGTCTTTACATTTCAACGATTTACAATGCCTTTGCGGCATAAGCGATTTTGGAAGGCTTTACATTTCAAAACAAACTCTATGAACTCACTCAACCTTTGTGTTGACACTTTTAGCATGTTTTATCTCGGTATCTAAGGCATTCACTTCATGGCATGCATTTGGACACATCATGGAGTCGTGGTGACGACGCGTCTCACATGGGTTTCGTGCTTTAAAACATCGTTTGAATTGTAACAAACTTATTTCCGCACATGTTGATTTACATTTGGGACCTACTTTGTAAACTCGATTATTTTATTAAATCAAGCGATGTATTTTCCAAACGACACTTTAGGTCGTTCAATATAACTGTGATTATGATGCTATGACAACAATCCCGTGAATTCCATTCCATTTGCAAAATGTAATTTGGGGTGTGACAGGAATGGATACTGTGATTACCATGCGCAGAAGGGCCATACCACTAACGAATGTGTCCAACTGCGCCAACTCATCGACAAGATGGTTAAAGAGGGTAGATTGGACCACTTGGTCAAAAATATTAAAGAGGGAAAGGACAAACAGAAGAGTGGCAGTAAGAAAGAGACACCTAAAGACAAGGCCGACACCATTTACATTTTACAATCATGGCAGCGGATCACAAGACAGAAGGTCAGCCAGGATTTTTCACGTGGAAAGGAGATCTCTTTCCCCACCTTAACCGCGGACAACACGGTGGTGGAACCACTCACTATAGAGATAGCGCTGGGGTCACGGCATCCACCGCATGTATGTTGATGGTGGAGCTTCATGGACATCATGTATGAGCACTTGTTTCAAACGGTTGCGTCCTGAAATCGTGATCGCTTAATCCCGTCGAGCGGCGTTGATCGGTTTTACAGTGAGAAGATATGGCCTATGGGCAAATACGATTACTGTCGGCATTGGAAACGAAGAACACTCCGCGAGCGGCACGGATGGAATTCATGGTGATTAAATCTCCTCGCCATACAATGGCATTATTGGGAGACTTGGAATATCGACTATGCGGCGATGCCATCAACGGCGCATGGGATGCTTAAATTCCCAAAGGAAGGTGGTATTGTTACTCTTTACAACGCCACTGTACTACATAGAGAATGAAACACGATTGCATGCGGAACGGCACCAACCCCACTGCAAAGACAACCGAATTCTAAATCAAAGTAGCAATTCACCGAATACCCTAACAGAAATATCCATCGGAGGTTCATTGTCGGACAATGGCAAAGCAACTCAGATGTGCACTCCTGCGAAGAATTTGGATATTTTGCATGGGAGCCTAAACACATGACAGAGTACCGCCTATCACAGAGCATAAGCCGAGAATCCGACAAGGATACTCACCCATCACGCTTAAGAAGCGCCAAGCCCCTTGAGCGCCAAGCAATCTTAGGCGTAAGTACACAAGCCGGTAGAGGCAGAATCATGCGGAAGTTTACTATCATGATTGGCTTTCCAATCCGGTCATGGTAAAGAAGAGTGACGGCAGCTGGCGAATGTGCGTAGACTTCACCGACCTTAACAAAGCATGTCCACAAGACTGCTATCCTTTACCAGAGATAGACTGTAAAATAGAGTCTCTGTGCGGATATCCATTAAAGTGCTTCATCGACGCGTACAAGGGATATCATCAAATCCAAATGGCTATGGAGGACGAGGAAAAAACGGCCTTTCACACAAGCCAAGGCGTCTACTGCTACACAAAAATGCCCTTTGGCTTAAAAAATGCAGGCGCCACCTACCAGAGGTTAGTAGATAATGCTTTCGAAAAACAGGTGGGCCGCAACCTAGAGGTCTATGTTGATGACCTGGTTATAAAGAGCCATACTGAAGATGAGTTAGTGCGTGACATTGAGGAAACATTCAAAACTCTACGAGAGATCAATATGAAGCTAAATCCCAAGAAGTGTACCTTCGGCGCTACTAACGGCATGTTCCTTGGATACCTGATAGAACCCGACGGTATAAAACCATGTCCAGAAAAGACAAAAGCGGTCATCGAACTTCCTTCACCGCAAGACGTTGAAGGAAGTCCAATCTCTCAACGGAAAGTTGGCGGCTTAAATGTGTTCTTATCCAATCGCTAAAAATCACTACCTCTTTTCAAAACACTCAAGAAGTGTATCAAGAAGGGTGATTTCGGATGGACTACGGAGGCGAAGAGGCCTTCACTCGCCTTAAACAACATCCGGCAACGTTCCCAACACTTGTCGCACCCGACCGTGGAAGAGCGATCATGTATTTGTCTCGCAATCAAGGCGCGGTCGATGCGATGCTACTAACGATAGGGACTCGAGACAAACCCCTATCTACTTCGTAAGTAAGGCACTCAAGAAGACGGAGATGAACTATAGCGCCATGGAAAAATTAGTTCGGCATTGGTATTTGTCGCTAAACGGTCAGCAGTACTTCCAAGCACACCCATAGCGATAATCACGGACCAACCGATTAAGCAGATCATCTCGAAACACGACGCATCGTGCGACTGCGAAGTGGAGTGTATTGCTAGGTGAGCACAACATCTCTTACGAGCCACGTACCGCAATCAAAGGACGATTCTCGCGACTTCATCATTGAAAAGCCGACACCGACGAGGTACCCACACCAAATAAGTTCGAACCGCAAGATCCATGGATCTTTTACCACGGATCCTCATGCATTGATGGCTCGGGAGCGGCCTCATTCTCACAAATCCGGAGGGAATGGAATTCACTTACGCACTGCGCTTTGAATTCACAGCGACAAACAATGAGGCAGAGTACGAAGCCCTACTCGCTGGACTACGCATTGCAGCTCGAATGGGTGTACGTAACCTAGAGGCAAATGTGGATTCCCGACTAGTGGCCAATCACGTGTTGGGTGAATATGTGGCCAAAGAAGATAATATGATCCAGTACCTCGACAAAAGCAAGACACTGATAAAAAGCTTTGACAGGTTCACTATCAAGCAAGTTCCTAGAGGGGAAAACCGCAAGGCGGATGCACTAAGCAAGATTGCCTCGACAAGCTTTGCACACCTATCAAAGCAAGTGCTGGTGGAAACACTAAAAAGCAAGTCAATTTTGGAGATGGAAATCTCCACGATAATAGAGGAAGAAGGTCCTACATGGATGACACCGATAACGGATTTCCTAAGCAAGGGAGCGTTACCCCAAGAGCGTAAGGAAGCTCGCAGGATAAGGCGCGACACAAGACAAATATTCGAAATGCTGAGAGAACATATTGTACCGACGCTCCTTCCTGCAACCATGGCTCCGCCAGTGGCCCCTTACAAGTAAATTACGTCTCGCGAAATCCATGAAGGTTCATGCAAGATGCACTCGGGACCACGGTCCGTTGTGGCACGCGCCATGAGATCGAGGATACTATTGGCCGACCATGCACCGTGACGCGGGACTTGATAAGGAAGTGCAACCATTGCCAAGTTCATAGACCCGTCCCGCGCCAACCACAAAGACGAGCTAACACCAATAACATCACCATGGCCATTCTACAAGTGGGGTATTGACATCGCAGCCCTTTTCCTATCGCACGGGTGGACTAAAATTTCATAGTCGCCATAGACTACTTCACCAAGTGGATCGCGAAGGCGGTGGTAACAATCATCGCAACCGTGAAACGCTCAGTATGGGAAAACATTGTATGCCGCTTGGTCTCCCCGGGAAATCATCTCGGATAACGGAAACAATGCGCGATAACCCTTTCGTGGACCGTGCGAGAAGCTTAACATTACACAACACTTCGCGTCAGTTAAACATCCACAAACCAACGGCCTAGTGGAACGAGTGAATCGAAGCTTAGGTGAAGGAATTAAGGCACGCCTAGAAAAGCACAAAGGACGATGGGTGGAAGAGCTATCACATGTCTTGTGGGAGCACCGCACCTCCATCAAGACCAGCACGGGCGACACTCCCTTCTCTTTAGTCTATGGGACAGAAGTCGTCATACCAGCTGAGATCGGCATGCCAACTATCCGAACTGCTGAAATCAATGTGGCAACCAATGATGACGAGAGACGACGACTTAGATCTCGCTAGAAGAAAGGCGCGAACGCGCAGCCTATACGGAAGCAAAATCAAATTCAAGGATGAAAGGATACTATGATGCTAAAGTGCGCAATGTTTCATTCAGACCAGGTGATTTTGTCTACCGCGCTAATGACGCGAGCCACGCAGAAAACACAGGTAAGCTTGGACCAAAGTGGGAAGGACCCTATGAGGTTACCGAAGCAATAGGAACAGGCGCGTACAAGCTCAGAGGCTTGGATGGTCATGAACTGCCACGCACATGGAACATCTGCAACCTCAAGAGGTGCTATCTATAGGAATGGCTACGGCCTAGCGCACAGACGCTCTCGCACTTTCAGTGCCCAATAAACATCTATGCATTTACTCTTTCTTTTACTTAGAATAATTGTCTTATTTACTTATTATAAAAACTTGCAAGTATCAATAAAACGCCGCGGTTTATAGCTAACTCCGCGACATATTCCAATTTGTTATTTCCATATACTCTATGTCTTAATAACTTTTTATTTCTTGCCCACGATGGCGTGCATGCACCGTAATAAACCCATGATGGTAAAAGGATAAGTTAACCTACTAAACAACTTGTTGAATAAGAGGGTTGTAAACCCATCAACACTGGATCACGTATCCTTGTTAAACACCTTATTCTCAAGACGTTGGAATAAGTTTTGTACACATCCTACGACGGATGCGCAACAACGCACACGTGCACGTTTAACCACTGTGGAACCAAAATACTTGATTCCTTAATTCGGTATGTACAGTACGTTGCATATCATTAAACATACACGATTATGATAATACTTGGAAGTTATTTTTTAAAGTATCTTAGGATCTTCATACATGATTATGGATTTCCTGTATTCTCGCACTTGCATATACATGTAACAACGAATACGTCTTTTACGCAAAGACAAACAGACAAGTATGCACATCACGAATTGCAAAATATATTCACAAACACTTAACAAAAGGAGATTTATTTCATAACTACGAGTTATTTCCCAATGATAGTTACAGCACAAGAGACAATCTATAAACTATGACTACGCTTCAAGGATGAACTACCCACGCGGCTAGTAACATTCCCAACCCTATTCAGCTCCTGCAACAAATCCGCGTCTCGACGAGCCACAGTGGCAACACTCACGGGCATCCCGTCAGACCAAGGGAGGTACGCCGCGCCGACACCACACATAACAGCCTTGCCCTTAATACCTTTCTTCTGAGCAAGCCTCGTCGCATGCGCTTCCAAAACTTGCTTCAAGGGGACCTCCCTCTCCAGGACAAAAGGATTCAGGATATCCCTGGGGCGCGCGAATATAGGAACGTGTAGTTGGGATGCATCAGGTTTAAGATAATAGTCTGGCTGTGCAATGGCTTCTCCACCGCGATGACGTGCTAGAGTCAGACCTGCAAAAATAACATCTATCGGATAGTCCTGATCACGCTCCAGTTCAGCAATCATGGGGAGTTCCAAGTCCCTCATCTTCTTCATGGCAGCGACCAGATTATCATAAGCCTTCACGTCATAATTAGGTACCTGCTCAACGGGTACCTTTAGAAGCTCAGCCTCATGCAGCTTCTCAATGGCTTCTGCTTTCCCACGCTCTAGCGCGCACTTAACTACATCCCCGAAGGAGTCAACGACCTCTTGCGACTCTAGGGTACTTAACGCAGCAAGACGAAGCCCATGGCTTATGAGCCATCTGCGCTCAGCAATGGTCGACAGAAGTTGAGGATATAACTCCTCGTCATACTCCAGACTTAACTTGCGCAACTTCATCTCCTGACTTTCAAGGGCGCTTTTCACAGTAGCGCCAAACTTTTCAAGCTGGGAGGTCATCGCGTCTTTACCATTTTCCAAATATTTCATGGCCCAATGACAGGAAGACTTATATCCCGCGGCCTCTGCACGCTCTTGATTTATTTGGCACATCAGCGCCATTTTCTCTTCGGCGAGCTTTTTGACGTATGACAACATAGTCTCTGCTTCACCCCTAGCACTAGCCAATTGCGCCTCCAGCAGCGCAATTTGTTGGTCTTTTTCAGCACCTTGACTAGTCTCTCCCGAATACTTTTCCTTTAGCCGCGAAGCAAGTAAGACCAGATCATCGACCAGTTGCCCCATGGGCGCATCCCCAGAGGTCCTGTGCTCGGCGCTTTGGCTCTTGACCCAGATGATTCCGCATTTAATTGGACTTGATTGGGGGCGACTCATGGATTGTTCAAACCTACAAACATGACGAAAATTCACGGTTATTCGGTGGTATCATGAGGCATTTCGTTACATAACCTTGTAAGGATACTTACGCAGAATAGATGTGTCGAGCGATGGTGGGCTCGACGCAACATCACTAGAGGATGACTCCACACTAAACACAACCGGCGCTTCTTCCGAGAGGTGGCAGCGCCATCGCCATCGCTTCCTTTGCGCCCAATCCTTGACTTTCTTCTTCCTCTTCCACTTCCTCCACATGCTCCGCCACTGGCGCAGGTTACACTAGAGATGAAGGGATCAGAGAACTGGGCACACTCAGAAGGTGTTGCTTGTAGCGCAACGGATGAACTTTCCCCGCCTCGCCTAGGTCCAACACTAGGGTACGCCCGCCGCAACAAGCACGGGCTCTTCCCCTCTTCGGTGGCCGTGTTCCCACCTCTACTCGATAAGCTTGTCGGTGCACAACAACGAGGTCCATCTCTCAAGAACAACAAAGAAATACAAACAGTTCACGACAAGTGCGAAGAACTAACGGTGAAATAACTTACGAGAATGTAACTCAACAGGCACGAAGCATGAGCACCCACCTCGACCATCGGCGCCTAAGAAGATAGGAACTTTTCCGAGCGCCAAAATAGTTGCGGCTCGTGCCAATATGCACCAAGAACCCCTCGGGGTAGGAGCTAATAGGGATGCGGTTCGCATTTATTGTTTCCGCATCCTCCGCATTATAAGATCCAGGGATGGGGCGCTCATCCTTTGGCAGTGTCCCCTTAGAGTAAAAATCAAAGCGAGACGGAAAGCATGCGTCGTCAACCCAGAAAAAGGTTTCTCTCCAATTTCTGAGCGCGTCTAACTTTTCCGTATAACATTGGAGTGACCCAGGGCGCTTCACGAAGGAAACCCACCCGTTTGACCACGTGGTGTGGTAAAACGCGCGGAACAGGTGAATTGTGGGGTTAATGGCCAACAAGTGGCAGTTCACCTCGAAATTAATTAGTTTTGCCGCACCTATACAGTGCAGCTGGGACAAGTGTATGCGGTAATAATTCAATACATCACTTAAGAATAATGTTAGGGGTATGCGCTGATTTGCGAATTCAAAGAATCGCGTGTATACCCCAATCTTCCCATCGGGGAAATCCGCTATCGACGCATTCGCAGCCGGAACTTCCGGATGTACTGCGCTGGGAATATAATAATCCGACGCAAACTGTCGAAGCTCCTCCTCCGTTATGTCTGACGTAAAATCCGATAATTCTTTAACCATGGTATTGTTTATAATAAAAAACAAAGGCGCAGGCGCAGTTACCTAGGGGATCTTTCGGTATGAAGGCTTGGAAGTGTTTGAAGCTATGATAATGGCGGATAGTTTTTTTTACTGTATGTAGAAACGGTGAAAATGAAGTGAAGGGATTATATAACCTTCCTCATCCACGCGATGATCGACACGTGGATCTCACCAACCCTAAATATGTGGTTGGGATTGTTTGATGGGACACGGGTACAGTAACCTTTCCCCCGATTTACGAGGTGCCCGTTTCCTTTATTACGGCTGAATACAATGTATCCAGAGGATATTTCTTTAGCTTCTTTGCTAAGCTTTGTTTATTTTTCATGGACTACGATAATTAGTCTAGCATCCGTAGTTACGCACTGCGCATACTAGACTGGGGGGACATGATGACGTATAGTCTATATCCGGGTCACGGACCCGACTAAAGTCCAATACTAACTTGGCCCGGTACGAACTGGGCTAAGCCGACTAGACGTGTGGGCTCATGAAGGCCCAAACCCGAATCTATGGATGGAATAGATATTCGATATCTTCTAAATAGGAAGATAATCATCCCCAACTGACTAAGGCAGGATACGCCGAAGGTTGAGGAACACGGAACCAACAAGGATTCCGTGCGTATATAAAGGGAATCACATCCCTCGTTTAAGGTACGATCTCCGAACCCTAACACTCCTTAAACCCTAAACCGATTACTTACTCTCACGCCGGAGGATAATCGTGGGAGACAATCCCACGGTAAGCCTAACGGTGTCCTTTGTCTTTTAGTGCGCAGGTCTCAAGCAACAATTCTCAATTGGTACGAGAGCCGGAGCTCCAAACAAGGAACGTCCAACTTTTGTATCAACAACAACCTTTCGCGGTTTTCGTTCTTTAACAAACAGAGTTTGATATCTTGCAAAGAACTTCAATGTAGAACGAATCATGATTTTAAAATTGTACAACTTTAATTTTGTCATATGGAATTATACAAGAAAATTAGTTAGGGTTTAGAGGGTTACGTGAAAAGATGTGGTTTGTGAGTGTGTGCGCGTGATGTGAAGAAGGCGTTTAATTGTAGAAGTTGTTAGAAATTGTACAAGAAGATGTTTGATTGTGTATGTCTTGGCGTGATGTTTTGTGAGTACGTTGTCTCGAGTTATTATTATTACTTTTATAATCTGACCATTGTAAAATGACCATATTATCCTCGTGTATAATACAAGTTGCCCAATAATATATAGTTGCCCAAAATACATTTTGGTTGCCAAAAAATTTGAAACTTGATAAGATACTTACAAACTTGCCGTAACTTTATTAATTAAGAAAACTATTATTTTTGAGACAAGTGTTACAGGTAACTACAACGACCATGTTGAAGGCGGTTTTAACTATGATGTAGAGCTTTTGGGCGAAATGTCTTCTAATAAAATCGAGATCACCAAGCATATTTTCCAAAGCACCAACCGTTTGTATAGCGGAGTTGTAATAAATTATTTACGGTTGCTTAAACTTTGCGAAACTCACAAACCCATTTGGACAAAATCACCATCTTTAACCTTTATTATCTTTATGATCGAGACCTCTATGAAAAAACTCATGAACGAAACTTTAGATTTTGATACAAACTTTCCAAAACCGTCGAGTTCGTTTCCTAACGTTAAGCGTACCGATTCGACTAGCTTTTGAAGCCATTTTGTCACTTTCATGAAATTTCCAACGACCTTATTTTTGCGATTAAAAGTTAAATTCAATAAATCATTGAAACTATTGTAGGATGACATTTTGGCGTAAACACTTGTAAAGTAATTTAAGAATGGTCAAGGCGAAAAGAGTATTTTTCGACGATAAATATTATTTTCAAAACTCATAAATGGTATAAATAACATACAAATGCATGCATAACATAACATCATAACTCATTACATATCATAACATTCATTCTAGGTCGTGGATAGTTTGAGTCTCACTTCGTGCACTTCATTTTGTTAGCATATCCATCATACCGGTGAGTTCATACCTTTTACTCGTTTAAATTCTTACAAACTATTTGGGAGATACATGCTTAAATATTTGTTTCACTCTTGCGAATACTCAAACCATTTATACAATTGTGTTACAATATACTTCTTATACACTTTGGACATTATGTGTGGTTTATTGCGATATGTGCCTTAATGTGCTAAACTAGTTTTCAATTATGCATCAACATACAAACTTTGTAGTGGTTAACTCCTGCGGGGCCGGAGAGGTATTGATAGTACTATCGGTGGCGCCCCACCCTAGGTCTTGATAGCGTGACACAGGGTGAATATAATCATATTCAATGAAACATAACAAACAATTTAGACTTGTCAAGAGGTTGATTGGGTGATTCCTTGCATTAAGTACATGTATATATCGTATCACCTATGTCTACACAACAAGATTGACAATTCTATATTTTGGCAATGGGTTGTAAACAGGTTGCAAGTTTTGTATGGTGAACTTGGGCCGAGTGGATTTACAATGCCTTTCTTTGTAAACAATTTTGAAAGGTTTACATTTCATCACAAACTTATGAACTCACCAACCATTGTGTTGACACTTTTAGCATGTTTATCTCGGTCTTAAGGTGATAGCACTTCATGGAGCTTTTGGGTGCATGGCATACATTGGTCTTGTGCTTTTAACAATTACCATTCGACATGTTTTGTAAACTTTTATGTATTATCAAACATTGTGATTTCTTGTGGTGTAAACATTAACTTATTTATCGAATGGTAAACTTTTCAAAGCGTCTCATTATAGAGGTCGTTTTACGTATCCATACTTTGTGCTATACCCCAATGACCTTATCGTTCATTGCGATATTTTGGGGGTGTGACAAGTCACCTTAACCTTTGTCGTGTCTACCCATATTGCCTTGAAAATTGTTTAGCCCTAACTCTAGTGGTGGAGATTTGTGTAACCGCCAAGCTTATGATAGAATACATGCTATGGTTGTGCAATTGGTGATCACCACAAATAGACACTAGAATAGTTGAGAGAGATTTGAGTGTTTTGTTCCCATTTCATGAGGTGTTCGGCTTTGTTTTATTCAAGCATAAGGGATTTGTAAACTTATATTTTCGGTTTTGGGAGATATCTTTTTAGGAATCTTTAAGGTCTACTTGAGGGCAAGTAGAGTTCAGTGGGGGATATTTGATAACATCAAATAGTCACGAATATTAGTGTCAATTTCCCCGATAATGCTTGTAATTTATATCATTATATGGATTTACGCTTGTTTTCCATTGTTTCCTTTCGGGTAAATTACGAGCATTGGAGCTAAAGAGGCGGAATTGGATAAATACCAAATATTTATCATAGTATCGCGACTTTGAAGAATTACGGCGTAACTCATCTCTCACATTCCTTGCGTAACTAAAGCGTGACTCGGAAAACCAACTCATCGAAGGTTACGTCCTAACTCTCCCAAAGACTACGGCGCTATATTGGTCAAATGAGGTTCCACGCGGCGATAACTCTGTAGTAACTATTCCACTAACTCGGCGCCAAGTATATTGAAGAATCGGCGTAACCACTCATAAGGTTACGCCATAACCGGCAGATCTAGTGCAAATTAGAAAAATTGAAGATTCTGGTAACTCTTATATTAGTTACGCAGTAACCGGTCCGCCTATAAATACCCCGATTTCCATTTCAAACTATCCCATTCCACACACCACCAAAGAGCGTGGGAAGAAGCCAAAGTCGGGTCTAGAGGCACAGGCTGTCTCAAGGAGAAATCACTCCCTCGATAAGCATTAGCATTTTATCTTTTCTTTACTTTCGATTCATGTATTTCGTAACTGAATATTGAATTGATTTGTATGGTTAATATAAGCCTAAGCACCTCTTGTCTTGGCCTTATTATGACTCCTTAGTTTTTTTTTGCGTTTACATTACTTGATATAATTATTTCTAAGTGTATGCATGCATAGTTTATTGGTAGCTACCCTTGTTTGGTAGTTTTGAATGGTACATGGAGGCTAGTTGCTAGGAGATATGACCTGACCCTAAGTGAGTGAGCGGGCGGGAAGGGTAAGATATGACCAACGTGACCCTTTCTACTTGTGCGATTGACCAACGATCACCTACCGTTTGGATGAACTTTAGAATTGGGGTGAGTGTTTAACTTCTAACACCGGGCACTCACTATTATAAATCTAGCATGTAGCGATTACATAATGACTTGGCTTAGGGACCCGATGGCGTGGACTTATGAAGGACACCGACTTCTCCATGGTGGCATTTTCTTTGATAGGTTAGGCGAAATGACCAAATGTTGACCTCTTGAATTTGACCCTACAAGTAATTGGAAGTAAGTAGCGTGACATTACTAGCTAGGAGGATTAACTAGGTTAGCACCACTCTCCTCTATGATTACACTTTGCCTATTCTGCTTTCATACGCTTTAGTAGTTAATTAATTAATTCCTTATGGAAATCATTATTAAAATCATGACCTTAGACTTAGTAATAATCCAACACCGTAGCTCTTGGGGCGACCTCGGTTTTAAATACTACACTATCGACCGGGTACTTTGCCCGTTAACCATAGGTATAACGAGACTTTATAAATATTAAAGCTGTTGGATCGATATACTTTAATCAAACTAACTTTAACTAGCTTGTTAAGGTTTAATAACCTCGGATAAATCCTAAGTTATTAACAAAACAACGAGCAATCTTTATCAATCAGCGAATTTACTTAACAAAGCTAAGAAGAATAACTTTTATTATAAACTCTAAATGCTTATATCGAGATACTCTAATAACTCTAAGATAATCGAACTTTCTCTAAAACACTAATTCGAAAACTCTAAAACTCTTTTTGGAATCACCTCTAATGCCAATCTAGGAGTCCTTTTATAGGCTCGAGATATCTAGTCGGTTTACAATATGTAACCTTATGCGACAAGTAATCTAAACATAGAATACAATTCTTTCCATAAACGAATATAACAGTTCTTTTGTTCTTGCGTTACTTTGACTTCATAGTAGGTGCTTTGACTATGTCTTTAGCGGTGCTGACTCTTTGACTTCTTCGATGCTTTCGACTACGTTGCTTTCATATCTTGATGCTTTCATATCTTGACTTTCATATCCCAACATCCTCCCAACTTTAATTCTACTTGCTTGACTTCAAGTTCCTTTATGAATATGTCTTTAATATCTTCATCTTTAAAAGCGGATTGTTTCTTAGTCTTTAGATTTTATCATGTAACATACGTGCTTGTCAAAGTCTCTTAGAATTGTTCTTTTCACGTGACATCCGGCAATCTCCATCTTTTCGACAACCTGACAACATATGACAATTTGTACATTAATTGGTTTAAAGTTGCATACTATTCTCATCACTTCGGTGTGTTAACTCCTGTGAGAGGTGAATCATTGAAAACTTAATGGATTTAGATCTCTTTACCAAAGCCATTATCTGGAGTAGCCAAATGTTTTTGGTGTAAGACCATGGTACATTGATAACCATATGATTTTAGCAAACCACAAGCTATCAGATTTGATTTGTCTTTACCAAAAGGCATGCCCTTACGGACTAGTTAGTTCTTCTATCTAATGGTGAACTAATTACCAACAATGATTTTCCAGACCTTTACCACAAGCCATTTTCTTGTGGGCTAGACTCTTCACATTCCGATATGGTGAGTTGATTACCATCCAACTTATTAGCAAGTTGTCAACTAAAAGCGGTTTGATATATCTTTACGGTAGTTTGCTCATGGATTAGTCAATCCTTTTGTAACCATGGTGGATTGATAACCTATTGATGTTATCATCACAAAACCATTTATTTTACCCTTTGTTGCAAAATATTTATTACTTAGCAAAAGGTTTCTTCTAAAATTATTTAAGCGGTTTGTGTGCAAAAGCGTTACTTTGATAAATCTTGTCGATCGTGATGCTGAATAAAAATCTTGATATATCAAAAGTATTTATTCAAATAAAGTTCATACGCTTATTGATCATCCTCAAGATAGTAGTCCGGTTGATAAACAAATTGATGACCATGAGAGCAATTTCATTATCCTCTTCTACTTCCATTCCATGCTCCAACATCCTTCTCATCGGTTCAACGGTGAGAGGATATCTTCTATCCGCAACATGAATCATCGTCCCATTTTCGGCTCTAGAACATGAACTCAGTTCTTAAAGAATCTCCAGACAATCTCGACTCTCTTGATCTTTCCAAATATCATCATTGCTTTGATCTTGACTTCCGTGCGTAGTGAGATCTCCAAGTAGTACTAGACCAATTCCTTCTAAAGAATGATGTTCAAAGTAGTCACTCACCAAGTGATATAAATGGAATAAATCACTCTGTCAATTGCATGTAGAACATCCATAGCCTATTAAACACCTTGAAGCTTTCATCATTTACGTGGAACATCATATAACTTCCTTCTTTAGATTCCACAACTTTAAAAGTAGTGTCGAGATCTATTCATCTTCATATCAGCATCTTCTTTTGAGTAATCAAAATCTACTACGAGATAGTTTCTTAATTCATCCTGTCTCGATCCTTAATCGACTTTTCTTTCTTTGAAAAACATTTGTAACTTCAATTTTCTTTTCAAACTCTTCTTTCTTCGACTTGATCAAAGTAGCTTCTTCTCTAAAATCTTTAATGCGCAACATCTTT
Organism: Chrysanthemum lavandulifolium; assembly: GCA_022545495.1. NCBI lineage: Eukaryota > Viridiplantae > Streptophyta > Magnoliopsida > Asterales > Asteraceae > Chrysanthemum > Chrysanthemum lavandulifolium. Next base: position 111,008,043 of record CM040244.1, read on the forward strand.
CTTATAAGCTTCTCTCTCGGCATCATATAGTCTTTTCATATTCATAATTAAAACACGCAATCCTTTATATCCTGCTTTTTAAATATGCCATCATTGCATTCCTTTCTTTATCTAAATTAGGTCTTCTTGACATATATCTAACAGAGTAGGTATTTGTAATGGTTGTGACAAAGCATCTAATTCATCTTGTACCTTTTCAATTTGCTTCTCTATTACGAGTTTCTGAGCTTCCAGATCTTTTCTATCTTTAGCATTTAACTCTTCTTGAAGCTTTCTAATTGCGACTTCATTCTAGCAACTTCAATTGCTCTAAGTTACGCCATTAGTTTCTTTTTCTTAGTTTCAACCAAAACACCTTTCCCTTTATCCTTAGGATCTATTGCGAGTTGAGAGTTCTTTGTTCTTCTTCTTGTACATCTCTAATAGTAACACCACCTCTTGGTTGTGACAAATCTCCTAAAATTGTATGTCTTCATCATCACTGCAGAATGAATAGGTTTGAATGTAGCTTCCTCCTCTTCTTGTATACTTGATTGTAGAAGGACGACTTCTTCTTCAAAATTCAATACTCTTGGTGTTATTACCTCTTGCCTAGTATCTTGAAAGGAACACTTTGATGTGCCTTGATCATCGTACCTTGAACTTGAACTTGTTCTTCTTTTCCTCGATGATCACGAAATAATCTTTTCTTGATACCTTGAGTTCTTTCTTCTTCGTAACATCTTCTAAATTTTCTTTCTAAATTCCTCCCCAAGTTGACGAGAAGATGTTGTATGAACCTTCTTGCGTTTAATTTCTTTCAGAGTTGCTTCTGCGTTTGTTTTCTCTTTAACCCATAAGTTATTGAATATATGGTTTAATAAAATTCCTTAACCACATATACTTACGCCAACTTCTTAGCGCTTTGCTTGCTCTCAAAATATTTCTTCAACCTTGTCAATTCTCGAGTTAAAGCATTGGTAAGAACTTGACTGAGACTCCATAGAAACTTCATCTCCTTGATTGGTGAACATCTTGTTGAGATTCATGTAGAGATGGTGGGTGTAATAGCAACATGTTCCGAGCATCGATACTTTCTTTGAGAAGCGTTACCTTGTGTAGAGAACTTGGCGATGCGGATCTTTGAGAAGCGGCACCAGAGGCAGCACTTTGTGGCGATTACTAGAGTCGAAGCGGTGCTACTTTCCTCATCCTCTCGGCTTCATCACGTACGGCTTGAACAACTTCCAGCATTGTAGTAGTCAATGGAGTATCTCCACCTCTGAACAAATCACTTGTAGAGCCATAAATGTAAATATTTTGGCTTGTTTCACAATATGAATAACAAATCGGCATGTTTTGGAACATCGACCAATTGCTTGTTTAAGAAAACACATACAAACCTTGGGTACATCAACCATTTTGACGGATGATATGTGATAGCATCCCATCAAAATAAGCTTTGAAAAATTAAACACTCACATTGGTAGCTAATCCAACCACGGCGGATGCTATATTGATAATTGCTCCCGAAGTACTTTTAGAACTTATGCAATGGAGCGTTACATGAATCAGAACTTCCATTGAGGACGGAATAATGCTTTCTTGAATGTTTGTTCCGTCAAAGACCCTTCATAACCAAGATCTCTAAAGTATCCCAAATTAGATGCTTGTCAAATCGAATAGCCCCTTGACACCAAATAATAAATCTTCTCGAATAGAAGCCTCTGTAATCTTGATAGACCGTCAACAGCTGTTGATCTAATATAATATTCATCCTCTTCCATATATCTCTAGCATTAGCCCAAAATTCTTGAATCCAAGGTTCAATAATATCGGCTCAACTAAAAAGCATAACTAATTGGCGACCAGTAAGATAATCAATGATATCATAAAAAGCCACATTACCTCGGTCTTGTCCAAATTAGCCACCATATTGTGCTTTGAAGCAGTTAATCGATTCGCCATTGATGAATAAGTGAGCACAATGAAAAGATATGATTGAATAATAAAGAGATGGTGATTGTGAGATAAAAGTAATAATATGAGAGGAAAATCGGAAGTAGTTATTTATAGGTGGGATTTGAAAAATCACGACCCATAATAACAAAGTTACCGTTACTATCAATTACCCATCAATATTACGTTGGACGATTACTAATACGACAAGCGAGTACTTTCCACATAAGCGATTTTCCAAGCGATGCTTTCAAGCATTACTTTGGGAAACACGATTACTTTGCCAAATTCCTTCATATAAACTAAGTATAAACAAGTATCCTCCCTCAAGCAATACACGGACTATACTAACACCTTATAGTCCTCCTCAACATAACAGTAGTTAATCATTCCAATGCTCACGACCAAGTGATTGAATCGTGACACATCAAAACCTTTGTGATAAATCGGCTACATTGTCATCGTGTGAACCTTGACAACATTGATGAGCACCGTGCTCATAACAATCTCTGATAAAGTGATGCGAATCGAATATGCTTTGTCTTGGAATGATACACGGGATTCTTCACAATACAAATGGTACTCTCATTATCAATATTGATAGGTATTTTTGAAATTGAACCCATAGTCCAAGAGTTGATTACGCATCTACAAAACTTGTCACATGACTTACAGCTGACTACATATTCGACTTGGTAGATGATGTTGCGCAATTGTATACTTCTTGCATTGCCGGGAGACTAACCTTCTTCAAGATATTGGCATCCACGGTCGTTGATCTTCTATCATAATTATCACTGCATAATCACTATAAAGCTTCCAAGTAAAGGTGACTCTTTGGGATACACAACTAACTTAGGTTGTTGTGTTAAATAACGAAGATTAAACTTCCTTGCATTCATGTGAGAGATCTTTGGTGAGACTTGATATCTTGCACATAGACAAAGCGCAAACATGATATCGGGCACGGATGCGGTAAGATACATAAGAGAGCCAATCATTGATCCGTAAAGCTTGACTTCGGTTGTCCATCTTCATCTTTGCCCAATGAATTGATAGATTTAATAGGTGTAATGTGACCTTCATATCATCAAAATTAAACTTCTTAAGTATATCGTAACATACTTGTCTTGGTGATGAAATTCCTTCCTTTGGCTTAACTTTGAAGTCCTAAAAGAAAGTTAACTCTCGTTGAACTCATTTGAAATTCCTACATCAATTTGCTCAAACTCCTTAACCATGGATGTTTAGTAGCCCCAAATATGATATCATCAACATAAACACGAACTAACATGATATCTTTCTTGTCTCTCTTGATAAACAAAGTCTTGTCTATAGCTCCCCTCATATCCATGCTTTGTAATAAAGTAGAGAGCCTCTCATACCAAGCTCTAGGTGCGATGAAGGCCATAAAGAGCCTTAACCACCTTATAGACTTTGTTTGGATGTTTGGGATCTTCAAACACAGGTTGCTTAACATACACCTCTTACTGTTATAGTGCCATAAAGAAAGGCACTCTTGACATCCATCTGGTAGACACAGAAACCCATATAAAGCAAAAACGAAATATTCTAATTGCTTCAATCACAGCGCGAGGTGAATACCTCATCATAATCTACCCTTCTTCTGTCTATAACCTTGAGCAACTAATGTGCCTTGTTTTTGATAACATTGCCTCTTTCATCTCTTTTGACTCTAAAACCCATCTGGTGCCAATAACTCTCTTCCCATGGAAGATCATAAAACCAAACTTCTTGAAGTTTAAATTGAAGAAGTTCTTCTGCATAGCTTGACCCGACTTTCTTTGGTCAAAGCTTGAGCAATATTCTTAGGTTCCTCTTGAGATGAAACAAGTAAATAAGCGAGTTTGATGGTCCTTATGATTCGGCATGTTTTGTTTATACACAAAGCTAAGTAAACATTGTGAGGTTTTGTGAAACCCTTAGCTTTGTGTCTTGTCATAACTCCAGTAGAGGACCAATAATTTGTCAATGGATGATTCTTATGAATTCGTAAGATTGGTACGTGGAACTCCATATATCATCAGTTAGTATAATCAGCACCTTCATTGGAGTCGAGAAAATACCTTCATCTTCAAGCTCATCATCGCTTTCTTCTAATCCGGGCATGGTAGGATCATCCAATCATCTAAAGAAATCTGTATGAGATTCGTGATGCGGTCAATCTTGTCAAGTCGTGAGTATTCTGATCTTGGTCTTCTGCCTCTTCATAAGCTCTCCTTTGTTCATCGATTGTAGAATGTGCTAATACATCTTGAAGAAGCATCGATTAAGTTCCTCTTGTATAGATTGATCCTCGTGGATAATGAGGATTGTGGTGCAATGTACTTTGTTTTGGAGAATTAGTACTTTGCTTAGGACAATGATATTTTGTTTTGGACTTAAGGGATCTTCATCGAAACAGTCGGTCTAATATGAACTCCATGACAACATATTGTGAATCTTCTCCATACACAGGTTTGTTCTCTTCTCTTACGGTACATAGTTCATGGATGGAGTTAAAACTTCAAGATCAAACATCCAATCGGGACCTTTACCGATTCTCTTGATCTTCTAAAACTCAACATGAAGACAATCTTGAACCTTCTTGTAACTTTGTTGTAGACTCTAAAGCCTTTGTTGTTGGTACAATATCCCAATAAATAACCTTCTTGACTTGCCATCAAATTTACAGTTATCAATGGTGTTTAAAATAGTAGAGAGGGCATCCAAAGGCTTCAAGAATCGAATGTTGGGTTTGTTGCCCATCATAACTCATAAGGTGTCTTTTTGTGGTTTTGTGCGGATACTCTGTTAAGAACATAACAAGCCCGGTACTTATTTTCGGTGAATAGAGTAGTTGAAACAAGCATAGTTACGCTTGCTTAATCAAAGTCCTATTTTTCTCTCTGCAACACCATTTTTTGTGGTGTTCTTGCAATCTTGAACTCCTTTGATTCCTTTGTTGCTTACAGAAGTCATCCATAAGTTTATTCTTGAATTGGTCCATTGTCACATCTAATACCTCTAACCTTGAGTCTTAATTGGTTTTCCAGTGCTATAATTAGAGTGCGAATAGCATCAAAAGTGTCATCTTTAAGCCCAAGAAAAATACCCAACTAAATCTCTGCGGTCATCCTGTAATAACCAAGCAGATGCTTTTGTTTAAACTTGCCACGAGAGCAGGTCCAGCAGATCCATATGTTGACTCCAATGGTTCTCTTATAGTTCTCTCCTCAAGCCTTTGAAGCTTTATGTTACCACTTCTTGCATGCCAAACATGAATGATCATTCTTGTAAGTCTTTGAAGGTAAACCTCTAACTAAATTGCCTTTGACCGGTTTGTTGATGTTCTTGGAAATTAACATGGCCCAATCTTATGCCACCGATGCTTCTTGATTGATGCTTTTGCCCGTAAACAATGGCCCTTCCATAAAGTGAAGACTCTTCATGTCTAAACTATACATCATTAGTCCTTGGTACTGCAGGTACTACCAATTCATCGACAATGGTATGAAGTCGAGATGAAAGAATAAGACATTCGTGTGGGTGAATAACACATGATGCTTTTATCACGATTTGAGGCCGACAACAAGTTGAACTTTAGCTCCTTCGCATATCTAACATTCTCAAAATCGATTCTTCCACTTTGATTGTTCCTTTCGATAATCCTTCCTCCATTGGGATCATTCCCAAAAGCAACTCGTCTCCACTAATATTTCTAAAATCGAATGAATTTCTTTATCTCACATATCTGCCAGCAACCACTATCCACAATAAGATGATCTTTAAGCTCCTCTTCCGGGTTGCCACCGCACAAGAAAAGAGTTAGTAACTTTTAGGAACCCAAGCCATTCTTGACTTGTGTTCCCACATGGAGTTACAAACTCAAATTCTTTAGTATGTAATTCCATCTTTCAAATGATGATCCAAAATTATCTTTTGATTTTAGCATGGATTTTCAAAACTTTCGGTTTTCAACATAAATCTCTTTCTCCGGATTATTAGCGTTTCTTGTATCACAAAACATCGATTCACTTTTGTTGAAAGTACATTGTGTCCCTCGTGATGCCTTCCTTTTTAACCCATTCGGTTTAACAGGTGGTTCCCGTGATCTAGATCCCCTATGGTGTAGAACTTTCTAGGTTGATAATAGTGAGATCTCCTAGGATTCATTCCAAGAAGTGTGACGGGACCTTGTGTGGTGAGTACTTTTAGAAGGTGCCTTGTGAAAATCTTGGTTGCCTAGAAAATTGTCTTCTACGGTGAGGGTACTATGGTGCAGTGAGAAATTACTATGATTTACCTATTAGAATGATTCCGGACTTATTTGTGTTCTCTAGGTTTCGGTTGGTAGACTTATTCCTTGAAACTTGCTTAGATATTACAGTGTTTGTCACAATCTTTGATTAAGTGATGAGGAATGTATAAAACACGGTTTTCACCCATACTTCAAAGTGTCTACTTCTATGTCTATGACCAAAATTATTTGCCTCCTAGATGAATGATAAAATCTTTTGATCAAAGTTATCCCCAAAGATTTAGCGATCTTTGTTTTGAAAAGGTTTTGAAGGTACGCTTGTTGTTGATACTTTGTTTTAAAAGTCTTGCTTGATTTTGAACATTATTTCAATAGCTTCTTTGGGTTTCTCGGACCTAGATTGAGCTACGAGCTTCTTCCAAACTCTAGGCTGTCTACTCCAAAGCGAAACATCGGCCTAGGGTTGATGACTAATGGGATGAGGCGACATGATAACCATTGTCTTTCTTATATTGGGAGGTGGTTCACTTATTGAGACCTCATTACTAGATGTATCTACATAGTTAATGAGTTCATCATCACTAGTGGTTATGTCCTCAAAAACACCATCATCCCGATCACTAGGTTGGTTTTCATCTGTATGTTACTAAAGTCCATTCCAAATCCTAAGCTCTTTCTAATATAAGCCCTTCTCTTTTTCAACATAGCAACATGGGACAAACCATTCTCCCAATGACAAATTTAGCTAACAAATCATCTCGCTCCTTAGTTAATTTCTCTATTTAGCAATTTTACGTTTAGTTTCCATTCACTAAGTTTTAAGCGATAATCACGTTGTTCATATTTTTCACCAAACCATTTCATTATTTTCATGAGTTAATATTTTGCTTCCAAAGATTCTAAAGTGATTTGATAACCTGCTACCTCGGACCTAGCTAATACAATTATCTCTTCAATCACATAATTGTTAAGCAATTTTAGATAAAACTCATGGTTTGAGCATACCTAGAGAGATAGGAAATGGGTTGGTGAAGTAGCCACCATAGCAAGAAGAACAGGTCATCTTCACTTTCTTTGCTCCAATCAAATCCTCCAAAGCCATCATAGATTCCAAGCAACATGTTCAGATTCTTCATCAAAAGCGTTACTCAGGTCAATGCTTCCAACGTGTCTTCAACTTCATCTTCCATCGCTACCATACGATGAAGTCTTTGGTTCATCATCAATTCTTCACTCCATCAACCCGATAGATTCTCTGAGCAACCAAAGCCTTTGTTTGATTCGGAATTTCTTTAAGCTCAAGTTTTGCTTCTCAGATGTTCTGTTTGCTTGATACTTAGCAAACACACTCATACAAGTGACCGATCTTTTGACAATTGAAGCATTCAATTTGAGATTTGTCAAAAGTTATTCCTTGTTTTGGTTTAAAATCAATACTTTTGCCCATCTTATACTTTTTGATCCTTGCAGTGATCATAGCAACTTGCCACGATATCAATTTCTTCAAGTGCATCTTCTTGATACTGCTAGATCCTCTTCATAAGTGACAGTAAGCTTGCTTGTTGTGCAAGAAGGGCACACAACCATCGAGTGCAAAGTGGTGATGGTGGGGCTGCTTGAGCATATGAAGGAGGATTGTAAGCAATGCTGAAAGCAGTGCTGAGGAGAAGCATTACTTTTGGAAGTCTCTTTTCTTTTTGAGATGATAGAAAAGCAATCTTGTGTGATTTGGAATTAGGTTGACCATTCATCTCATGTTCATACACCTTGGGTTGATGATAGAGATCATCAAAGTCCATGACATCCAATCCTTGTCCTCGATCATTGTAGCAATCACATGCCATGTAGATGGCAAGCTCCTTAGAAACTTCAAATTAGCCTCAACGATACTTCGCTTGTATAACTCCAACATGTTGAGGAGATTTTGAAACCTATCATATGCAACATCAATTCTCTCTCCACTGTGTGAAAGTTTCAGTGTTGCAAGCAAATTTCTGCATCTTCTTAGAGCTTCATTCCTCAAATCTGGTCTTGAGAGCGTACATAGTTAGCATCTTTAGCATCATGAAATTTGAAGATGACCATCCGGAATAGCAGATAGAGAATGTTTAGAGCCTTCTCTCGATTCCTTGGGTTCTTCTTGGTAAGCGCCTTTGGTGCTATAGGTTGTCCAGAACATTAATGGGATCTTGAACTACTTCATTCCATTCACAATTACATTCCAAAGAGCATGGTGCCAGAATGGCAATATCTTGCCTCATCTTCATGCACCGAGATCATATTCTCCTTCTTGATTATTGGAATTGCATTGGGGTGATTGAGGGTGGTGGAGCGACTTGATCGACATCTTGAATATTGTTGAGTAGGGTTTCTTCCTAGTCGAGTTCCACACAAGCTCGATACCACATTGGATCGATGCTTTAATCAAACTAACTTTAACTAGCTTGTTAATGTTTAATAACCTCGGATAAATCTAAGTTATTAACAAAGAAACGAGCAATCTTTATCAAGTGCGGAATTTACTTAACAAAGCTAGAAGAATAACTTTTATAAACTCTAAATCGCCTTATTATGAGATACTCTAATCAACTCTAAGATAATCGAACTTTCTCTAAAACACTAATTAAGTAAACTCAAAAACTCTTTTTGGAATCGTACCTCTAATGCCAATCTATGAGTCCTTTTATAGGCTCAAGGATATCCTAGTCGTTTACAATATGTAACCTTGTACGACAAGTAATCTAAACATAGAATACAATTCTTTCCATAAGCGAATATATAGTTCTTTTGTTCTTGCGATTACTTTGACTTCATAGTGCGATACTTTAACTTTGTCTTTAGCGATACTTTGACTCTTTGACTTCTTCCGTGCTACCATGTCGGATACTTTCATATCTTGATGCTTTCATATCTTGACACTTTCATATCCCAACAAAAACCCCGATCAAGAAACCGCATCACAATTTAATCCAGATACTAAGAATTGTTATTGGTACCATGTTCTTGTACATACGTATTAATAACAAATTAATGTTATGCTAGTAAAGAAAACACAAAGAGTTTTGTTTGTTTGGAAAACAAATCCGATCGACCCTATGGAGGTTGTATCCGATCGATGTCACCTCGTAAGAAAGAAATCAATTTTAAGGATAATGTGTACACAAGAGATGTCAAACAATGACCCCTAGGTTTGTTTATACAAGAAAAACTTAATGCTTTCAAGTTTGAATAGGATTAGAAAACCCTAATCCCATTCGATAGAGCCATGACTAAACCCAAAGGTTTCCGGATCATGTTGACATCTAATTTTCACTTTAGTCCTTTCTTTTAATACTTAACTACCGTCAGATCAATTACCTTTAATTAATTACGCTCATTAGTCGTTTTGTATATTTAATAATTAAATATAACTTTCCATTAAATTATTAATCATTAATTCTTCATATGTAAAGTGTGTAAACCCGTGGTCTAAAGTTTGATTCTATACATACACATAATAAATTTCGTCCATAAACTAAAAAATTATCATAGTCTAAATAGAGATCCAAGTATCAAAATAGAGTAACATTATCAAAGTATGAACTCAAGATGGTAATTGACTATTCAATAGTCAATTTTTCCCATAGACTAACATTAGATGATTTTTACATATTGCAAATGGATATATTTTCAAATGCATAAACTTTTATAGTGTACAAAGTTCGAAAACACACATTGTTTAAAGAGAGCAAATATTGTCTAGAAGTTACATATTCAATGAAAACAATGTCTTTAAATATTGACCGCATTTTTTGTGGTGAAGCCATCTTTCTTCGCTATAATCTTCTTCCTAGTCCAAAATTGTTTTGGAGACACACCAAAAGCAACATCAACGACTTCATTCGAATGGACCACACTTGGTTGAAAATGATCTTCCAAAATCCGCCAAATGGGGGGAATGAGTCACCTAAGTTGGAAAATTTATTACAAGTGTAGAATTGCACTCAACATTCATTCATTTCATTCATCTTATTCAACAAGTTAGCAAAAGCTTTTCTCTTTGTTTTTCTTCCTTCCAAACCGCAACACATAGGGTGTAGCAAGGATCATCAAATTTTCAAGCTCAGTGTTAAAACAATCTAGAATCACACTTGATAAGGTTTTGAAATAAAACCTAGGGTGTTTAGGCTAACCTTTGTTCTTTGCACCTCATCATAATAGCTTGTAAGCATATTTCTATCATTTTCATCTTCTCTTATCATTACATATTTATTTTATCATTTTCATAGCAAGCATGCAAGACTTGTGTTAGTTATACCATTTTTACATGATTTTTAGAGTTATATATATATAAAGGTCATCCTATAAATATTCCCTTGGTATATTTTGGTCTTGATGATGTTTAGAACCCATGACACCCTAAGAAGGTGTATGGTAGGATTAGATTAGCTTGGAGTTGATTTGAAGGGATTGGAATAGGTTTAGTACGAGAAAACTATTTTCGATAAGTATTAAAAGTGGTCTGTCCTTATTTTGATTTTCCGAAAATCCGACAGTAGGCACTAATTTTTGGCCTTGATATTTAGAAAATATACTTTAAAAACGAATCCGGCCGCTTGAACGGATTAAAACGGAGTTATAACGGAAGTTATGAATTTTACAAGTTTAACGATTTAAATATATATTTTTCGAAATTTCAGCAAAGGGTTTTTGTTTTATACGAAGTCAAAAACGAGTCCTAAGCTTTACAAATTATTTCGACTTATCAAAAATATATTAGTATACTTTGATACGAAGCTAAGGACATATTATAATGTAGAAAACGGATTTGAAACGACTAAGATATACACGCTTTTACAAACTTGTCAGAACTTTATTAATTAAGAAAACTATTATTTTACGAGACAAGTGTTACAGAACTCACAACGACCTATGTTGAAGGCGTTTTAACTATGATGTAGAGCTTTTGGACCGAAATGTCTTCTAATAAAATCGAGATCACCAAGCATATTTTCCAAAACGCACCAACCGCTTGTATAGCTGGAGTTGTAATAAATTATTTACGGTTGCTTAAACTTTGCCGAAACTCACTTTTAAACCCCATTTGGACAAAATCACCATCTTTAACCTTTATTATCTTTATGATCGAGACCCTATGACGAAAACTCATGAACTCGAAACTTTTAGATTTTGATACAAACTTTCCAAAACCGTCGAAGTTCGCTTTCCTAACGCTCGACGCACACGATTTTACGACTAGCTTTTCAAGCCATTTTGTCACTTTCATGAAATTTCCAACCGACCTTATTTTATGATAAAGTTAAAGTTTCGCAATAAATCATTATTAAACTATTGTAGGATGACATTTTGACGTAAACACTTGTAAAGTAATTTAAGAATGGTCAAGACGCAAAAGAGTATTTTTCGACGATAAATATTATTTTCAAAACTCGCAAATGGTATAAATAATATACGAAATGCATGCATAACATAACATCATAACTCATTACATATCATAACATTCATTCTAGGTCATGGATAGTTTCCGAGTCTCACTTTCGCACTTCATTTTGTTAGCATATCCATCATACCGTGAGTTCATACCCCACTTTTACTCGCTTAAATTCTTACAAACTATTTGGGAGATACATGCTTAAATATTTGTTTCACTCTTGCGAATACTCAAACCATTTATACAATTGTGTTACAATATACTTATACACTTTGGACATTATGTGTGGTTTATTGCGATATGTGCTTTAATGTGCTAAACTAGTTTTCAATTATGCATCAACATACAAACTTTAGCAATCGGTTAACTCGCGGGAGCCAAGGAGAGGTATTGATAGTACTATCGGTCGACGCCCCAACTGGGTCCTGATGACGTGACTGGGTGAATATAATCTCTATTCAATGAAACATAACAAACAATTTAGACTTGTCAAGAGGTTCAGATTATTGTGATTCCTTGCATTACATGTATATATCGATGCACCTATGTCCTACTTACAAACAAGATTGACAATTCTATATTTTGGCAATGGGTTGTAAACACGTGTTGCAAGTTTTGTATGGGCGGAACTTGGAACCGAGTGGATTTACAATGCCTTTGTCAGCATAAACAATTTTGAAAGGTTTTACATTTCATCACAAACTTATGAACTCACCAACCATTGTGTTGACACTTTTAGCATGTTTATCTCGTGTCTTAAGTGCGATAGCACTTCATGGAGCTTTTGGGTCGCATGGCATACATTGGAGTCTTGTGCTTTTAACAATTACCATTCGACATGTTTTGTAAACTTTTATGTATTATCAAACATTGTGATTTCTTGTGGTGTAAACATTAACTTATTTATCGAATGGTAAACTTTTCAAACGCCTCATTATAGAGGTCGTCAGATCCATACTTTGTGCTATGACGCCATACCCCAATGACACTATCGCTCACGTCGATATATTTTGGGGTGTGACAAGTCACCCTTAACCTTTGTCGTGTCTACCCATATTGCCTTCGAAAATTGTTTAGCCTCTAACTCTAGTGGTGGAGATTTGTGTAACCGCCAAGCTTATGATAGAATACATGCTATGGTTGTGCAATCGAGTGATCACCACTAAATAGACACTTAGAATAGTTGAGAGATTTGAGTGTTTTGTTCCCATTTCATGAGGTGTTCGGCTTTGTTTTATTCAAGCATGGGATTTGTAAACTTATATTTTCCGTGTTTGGGAGATATCTTTTAGGAATCTTCTAATAAGGTCTACTGAGGGCAAGCAGAGTTCATGGGGGATATTTGATAACATCAAATAGTCCCTAATATTAAGTGTCAATTTCCGATAATGCTTGTAATTTATATCATTTATATGGATTTACGCTTGTTTTCCATTGTTTCCCACTTTCGTGTAAATTACGAGCATGGAGCTAAAGAGACGCTGAATTGGATAAATACCAAATATTTATCATAGTATGTCGACTTTGAAGAAGTTACGACGAACTCATCTCTCACATTACGCCCGTAACTAAAGCGTGACTCGTAAACCAACTCATCGGGGTTACGCCATAACTCTCCCCAAAGACTACACGTAACTATATTAGGTCAAATGAGGTTCCACGCCGATAACTACGCCGTAACTATTCCACTAACTACGGCGATAACCAAGTAATATTGAAGAATACGGCGAATCCACTCATAAGGTTACGCCATAACCAAGCAGATCTAGTGCAAATTACGAAGATTGAAGATTACAGTAATTTTATATTAGTTACTACCAGAACCCGATCCGCCTATAAATACCCCACGATTTCCAAGATTTCAAACTATCCCATTCCACACACCACAACCAAAGAACGTGGAAGAAGCCAAAGTCAGGTCTAGAGGAGCACACACTGAGTCGCTCAAGGGAGAAATCACTCCCTCACGATAAGCATTAGCATTTTATCTTTTCTTTACTTTCGATTCATGTATTTCAGAATTTGAATATTGAATTGATTTGTATGGTTAATATAGCGGCCACACCTCTTGGTGCCGGCTCTGTTATGACTCCTTAGTTTTTTGTTGCGTTTACATTACTTCAAGATAATTATTTCTAAGTGTATGCATGCATAGTTTATTGGTAGCTACCCTTGTTTCGTAGTTTTGAATGGTAGAGAGGCTAGTTGCTTAGGAGATATGACCAACTCGACCCTAAGTGAGTAGATCGAGACGGGAAGGGTAAGATATGACCAACCGACGAACCCTTTCTACTTGTGCGATTTGACCAACCGATCACCTACCGTTTGGATGAACTTTAGAATTGGGGGTGAGTGTTTAACTTGCTAACACCGCACTCACTATTATAAATCTAGCATGTAGCAGACATAATGACTTGCTTAGGGGACCGTGAATAACCTGGACTTATGAAGGACACCGACTTCTCCAAAGGGTGGCATTTTTGCCGATAGGTTAGGGCGAAATGACCAAATGTTGACCTCTTGAATTTGACCCTACCTGAAGTAATTGGAAGTAAGTAGACGTAGACATTACTAGCTAGGAGGATTAACTAGGTTAGCACCACTCTCCTCTATTGATTACACCTTTGCCTATTATCTGCTTTCATCTGCTTTAGTAGTTAATTAATTAATTCCTTATGGAAATCATTATTAAAATCTGTGACACTTAGACTTAGTAATAATCCAACACACATAGCTCTTGGGACGACCTCGGTTTTACCAAATACTACACTACATACGACCGGGTACACTGCCCGTTAACCATAGGTATAACGAGACTTTATAAATATTAAAACTGTTGGATCGATATACTTTAATCAAACTAACTTTAACTAGCTTGTTAAGGTTTAATAACCTCGGATAAATCCTAAGTTATTAACAAAGAAACACTGAGCAATCTTTATCAAGTACGCGGAATTTACTTAACAAAGCTAAGAAGAATAACTTTTATTATAAACTCTAAATCGCTTATTATGCGATACTCTAATACAACTCTAAGATAATCGAACTTTCTCTAAAACACTAATTCAGAAACTCTAAAACTCTTTTGAATCGCACTCTAATGCCAATCTAGGAGTCCTTTTATAGGCTCAAGGATATCCTAGTCGGTTTACAATATGTAACCTTGTACGACAAGTAATCTAAACATAGAATACAATTCTTTCCATAAACGAATATAACAGTTCTTTTGTTCTTGCAGATTTGACTTCATAGTGCAAGATTGACTATGTCTTTAGCAAGATTTTGACTCTTTGACTTCTTCCAAGATTTTGCGCCTTTACACAAGATTTCATATCTTCTTGATGATTTCATATCTTCAAAGACTTTCATATCCCAACAATCCTCCCTAACTTTAATTCTACTTGCTTGACTTCAAGTTCCTTTATGAATATGTCTTTAATATCTTCATCTTTAAAAAACGGATTGTTTCTTAGTCTTTAGATTTTATCATCGTAATATCTCGTGCTTGTCAAAGTATCTCTTAGAATTGTTCTTTTCACAAAGAAGATCAAAGAATCTCCATCTTTTCAAAGAATACAAAGAACATATGACAATTTGTACATTAATTCAGCTTTAAAGTTGCATACTATTCTCATCACTTCTGTGTGTTAACTCGTGAGAGTGAATCATTGAAAACTTAATGGATTTAGATCTCTTTACCAAAGCCATTATCTCCGAGTAGCCAAATGTTTTGGTGTGTAAGACCATGGTACATTGATAACCATATGATTTTTAGCAAACCACAAGCTATCAACAGATTTGATTTGTCTTTACCAAAAGTCGCACTTTCCGGACTAGTTAGTTCTTCTATCTAATGGTGAACTAATTACCAACAATGATTTTTCCACGCCTTTACCACAAGCCATTTTCTTGTGGGCTAGCCAACTCTTCACATTATCGATATGGTGAGTTGATTACCATCCAACTTATTAGCAAGTTGTCAACTAAAAACGGATTTGATATATCTTTACCGTGAGCCGCTTGCTCATGGATTAGTCAATCCTTTTGTAACCATGGTGGATTGATAACCTATTGATGTTATCATCACAAAACCATTTATTTTACCCTTTGTTGCAAAATATTTATTACTTAGCAAAAGGTTTCTTCTAAAATTATTTAACTGGTTTAGGTTCAAACAAGATTTTGATGAAAGTATCGTTCGATCAAGATTTGAATAAAAGCACTGATATATCAAAAGTATTTATTCAAATAAAGTTCATACCAGCTTATTGATCATCCTCAAATAGTAGTCCACTTGATAAACAAATTGATGACCATGAGAGCAATTTCATTATCCTCTTCTACTTCCATTCCATGCTCCAACATCCTTCTCATCGCTCAACAAAGGAGAGGATATCTTCTATCCGCAAACATATGAATCATCGTCCCATTTTCCAAATCTAGAACATGAACCCGTGATTCTTCAAAGAATCTCCAATGCACAATCTCCCACTCTCTTGATCTTTCCAAATATCATCATTGCTTTGATCTTCAGCTTCCCATGCTGTAGTGAGATCTCCAAGTAGTACTAGACCAATTCCTTCTAAAGAATGATGTTCAAAGTAGTCACTCACCAAGTGATATAAATGGAATAAATCCACTCAGTCAATTGCATGTAGAACATCCCATAGCCTATTAAACACCTTGAAGCTTTCATCATTTCTGTGGAACATCATATAACTTCCTTCTTTAGATTCCACAACTTTAAAAGTAGTAATCGAGATCTATTCATCTTCATATCAAGATCTTCTTTGAGTAATCAAAATCTACTACCTCGAGATAGTTTCTTAATTCATCCTTTGTCTCATCCTTAATTCGACTTTTTCTTTCTTTGAAAACCAACATTTGTAACTTCAATTTTCTTTTCAAACTCTTCTTTCTTTTCATCTTCACCAAAGTAGCTTCTTCTAAAATCTTTAATGCCCCAACATCTTTCTTATGCTTCTCTCAAAGATCATATAGTCTTTTCATATTCACATAATTCAAACCGCAATCCTTTATATCCTCTCGCTTTTAAATATGCCATCATTGCATTCCTTTCTTTATCTAAATTAGGTCTTCTTGACATATATCTAACAGAGTAGCGATCAGAATGGTTCAAAGACTTCAAAGATCAATTCATCTTGTACCTTTTCACCGCTTCTCTATTCTCGAGTTTCTTGAGCTTCCTGATCTTTTCTATCTTTAGCATTTAACTCTTCTTGAAGCTTTCTAGCTGCAGCTTCATTCCTAGCAACTTCAATTGCTCTAAGTTCTGCCAAAGTTAGTTTCTTTTTCTTAGTTTCAACCAAAACACCTTTCCCTTTATCCTTAGGATCTATTGCAGGTTGAGAAGTTCTTTGTTGTTCTTCTTCTTGTACATCTCTAATAGTAACACCACCTCTTGGTTGTGACAAATCTCCTAAAATTGTAGCAATAACTTCATCATCACTCTGCGTAATGAATAGGTTTGAATGTAGCTTCCTCCTCTTCTTGTATAACAACTTGTAGAAGGACCAGCTTTCTTCTTCAAAATTCAATACTCTTGGTGTTATTACCTCTTGCTAGAAGTATCTTGAAAAGGAACACTTTGATGTTCAAGACCTTGATCATCGCACCTTGAACTTGAACTTGTTCTTCTTTTCCTCAAGATCTCGAATAATCTTTTCTTCAAGACCTTGTGTTCTTTCTTCTTCGTAACATCTTCTTTCAAATTTTCTTTTCTAAATTCCTCCCAAGTCGATGTAAGATGTTGTATGAACCTTCTTGCGTTTTAATTTCTTTCAAAGTTGCTTACTGCTTGTTTTCCTCTTTTAACCCATAAGTTATAACCTTGAATATATGGTTTAATAAAATTCCTTAACCACATATACTTACGCCAACTTCTTAAGCGCTTTAGCTTGCTCCAAAATATTTCTTCAACCTTGTCAATTCTCGAGTTAAAGCATAATTGGTAAGAACTTGACTGCAGACTCCATAGAAACTTCATCTCCTTGAGATTGTGAGTGAACATCTTGTTGAGATTCATGTAGAGATGGTGGAGGTGTAATAGCAACATGTTCCAGCATCAAGATTTCTGTCGAGAAGCGCACCTTGTGTAGCGTAATCCCATGGCGATGCAGATCTTTGAAGCAAAGACCGAGAGGCAAAGACTTTGTGAAGCAAGATTAGGCATGTACAAGACTTCACTTTCCTCATCCTCTCCCATCATCACGCACAAAACTTGAACAACTTCCAAAGATTGTAGTAGTCAATGGAGTATCTCCACCTCTGAACAAATCACTTCACGAGCCATAAATGTAAATATTTTGGCTTGTTTCACAATAACAGTAACAAATCAAGATGTTTTGGAACATCGACCAATTGCTTGTTTAAGAAAACCTGCATAAACCTTGGGTACATCAACCATTTTGACCTGTATGATATATGTGATAGCATCCCATCCAAAATAAGCTTTGAAAAATTAAACACTCACAGTAGCTAATCCAACCACAAAGAGATGCTATATTTGACCCAAACTCGCCCCCAAGAAGTACTTTTAGAACTTATGCAATGGAGCAAGACATGAATCAAGAACTTCCATTGAGGATGTAATAATGCTTTCTTGAATGTTTGTTCCACAAAGACCCTTCATAACCAAGATCTCTAAAGTATCCCAAATTAGATGCTTGTCAAATCGAATAGCCCTTCTTCAAAGACCAAATAATAAATCTTCTCGAATAGAAGCCTCTGTAATCTTGATAGACCGTCCAACAACTGTTGATCTAATATAATATTCATCCTTCCATATTATCTCTAGCATTAGCCCAAAATTTTGAATCCAAGGTTCAATAATATCCTACCAACTAAAAGAGCATAACTAATTGGCACCCAAGAAGATAATCAATGATATCATAAAAGCCACATTCGCCTCTTACCTTGTCCAAATTAGCCACCATATTGTGCTTTGAAACAGCTTAATCGATTCGCCATTGATGAATAAGTGAGCACAATGAAAAGATATGATTGAATAATAAAGAGATGGTGATTGTGAGATAAAAGTAATAATATGAGAGGAAAATCGAAGTAGTTATTTATAGGTGGATTTGAAAAATCACGACCCATAATAACAAAGTTACCGCTACTATCAATTACCCATCAATATTACCGTTGGAACAAGATTTTAATACGACAAACAAGATTTTCCACATAAGCAAGATTTCTCCCAAGCAAGATTTTCAAGCATTACTTTCGTGAAACACAAGATTTTGCCAAATTCCTTCATATAAACTAAGTATAAACAAGTATCCTCCCTCAAGCAATACACAGTGACTATACTAACACCTTATAGTCCTCCCTCAAACATAGCTTAGTAGTTAATCATTCCAATGCTCACCACCAAGTGATTGAATCGTGACACATCAAAACCTTTGTGAGTAAATCACCTACATTGTCATCCGTGAACCTTGACAACATTGATGAGCCCGTGCTCATAACAATCTCATAAAGTGATGCTTAATCAATATGCTTTGTCTTGGAATGATACATGTGATTCTTCACAATACAAATGGTACCTCATTATCAATATTGATAGGAGTATTTTTGAAATTGAACCCATAGTCCAAGAGTTGATTCTCAGATCTACAAAACTTGTCCACAACAGCTATGAGAATACATATTCAGCCAGATGATGTTGTCGCAATTGTCTCGCTTCTTGCATTGCCGTGAGACTAACCTTCTTCCAAGATATTGGCATCCACCGCGTTGATCTTCTATCATAATTATCACCGACAATCACTATCTCGAAAAGCTTCCAAGTAAAAGGTGACTTTAGGATACCACAACCCCAACTTAGGTTGTTGTGTTAAATAATGTAAGATTCGCTTCACCGCATTCATGTGAGAGATCTTGGTGAGACTTGATATCTTGCACATAGACAAACCGCAAACATGATATCGTGCCCGGATGCAGAAGATACATAAGAGAGCCAATCATTGATCCGTAGAAGCTTGACTTCAACCGTTGTCCATCTTCATCTTTGCCCAATGAATTGATAGATTTAATAGGTGTAGTAACAGCCTTCATATCATCAAATTAAACTTAAGTATGTCTCAGAACATACTTGTCTTGGCCGATGAAAATTCCTTCCTTGACCGCTTAACTCAAGTCCTAAAAGAAAGTTAACTCTCCCATTGAACTCATTTGAAATTCCTTCGATCACCGCTCAAACTCCTTAACCATGGACTGCTTAGTAGCCCCAAATATGATATCATCAACATAAACCCCGAACTAACATGATATCTTTCTTGTCTCTCTTGATAAACAAAGTCTTGTCTATAGCTCCCTCCCATATCCATGCCGTAATAAGAAAGTAGAGAGCCTCTCATACCAAGCTCTAGGTGCCCGATGAAGGCCATAAAGAGCCTTAACCACCTTATAGACTTTGTTTGGATGTTTAGGATCTTCAAAACCCGGAGGTTGCTTAACATACACCTCTTCCAAGAGAAGTGCCATAAAGAAAGGCACCTTGACATCCATCCGTAGACCAAAACCCATATAAGAAGCAAAAGCAAGAAATATTCTAATTGCTTCAATCCCGCCACGAGCAAATACCTCATCATAATCTACCCTTCTTCCCGCTCATAACCTTGAGCAACTAATCGTGCCTTGTTTTTGATAACATTGCCTCTTTCATCTCTTTTGACTCTAAAACCCATCTCGTGCCAATAACTCTCTCCCATCCGGAAGATCACATAAACCCAAACTTCTTGAAGTTTAAATTGAAGAAGTTCTTCCCGTGATAGCTTCAACCAACTTTCTTTGGTCAAAGCTTGAGCAATATTCTTAGGTTCCTCTTGAGAGATGAAACAAGTAAATAAGCGTGTTTGATGGTCCTTATGATTCAAAGATGTTTTGTTTATACACAAAGCTAAGTAAAGCATTGTGAGGTTTTGTGAAACCCTTAGCTTTGTGTCTTGTCATAACTCCGTAGTGTATGGACCAATAATTTGATCACCGATGATTCTTATGAATTGTAAGATTGGTGATCGTGAACTCCATATGTATCATCCAAGTTAGTATAATCAAGACCTTCATTGAGTCTCGAGAAAATACCTTCATCTTCAAGCTCATCATCGCTTCTTCTAATCCGTGCATGGTAGGATCATCCAAATCATCTAAAGCATCATCAGGGTCAAGCAGATTTTGGTCTAGCATCGTCCAAAGTACGTGAGAGTATTCTATGCCTTGGTCTTCTTTGCCTCTTCATAAGCTCTCCTTTGTTCATCGCTGTAAGAATGTGCTAATACATCTTGAAGAAGCATCCGATTAAGTTCCTCTTGTATAGATTGATCCTCACAGATAATGAGGATTGTGGTGCAACTGTATTTTGTTTTGGAGAATTAGTACTTTGCTTAGGAACAAGTAGATTTTGTTTTGGACTTAAAGGATCTTCATCGTAAAACAAAGATCGTGTCTAATATGAACTCCATGAACAACATATTGTGAATCTTCTCCATGATACATGTGTTTGTTCTCTCTCTACAGTACATAGTTCATGGATGGAGTTAAAACTTCAAGATCAAACATCCAATCAGACCTTTACCCTTCGATTCTCTTTGATCTTCTAAAACTCAACATGAAGACAATCTTGAACCTTCTTAGTAACTTTGTTGTAGACTCTAAAGCCTTTGTTGTTGGTACAATATCCCAATAAATAACCTTCTTCCGACTTGCCATCAAATTTACCTGCATTATCAATGGTGTTTAAAATAGTGAGTAGGGCATCCAAAAGGCTTCAAGAATCGAATGTTGGGTTTGTTGCCCATCAAGAACTCATAAGGTGTCTTTATTTGTGGTTTGTGATGACACTCATTAAGAACATAACAAGTGATTTCAAAATTTCTCAATTCTGTAATTGAATAGGTAGTTGAGAGTCCGCAAGCATAGTTCAGCCGCTCAATCAAAGTCCTATTTTTCCTCTCTCGCAACACCATTTTGCCGTGGTGTTCTTGCAATCTCGAACTCCCTTTTGATTCCTTTGTTAGCACGTGTCATCCATAAGTTTATTCTTGAATTCATTCCATTGTCACATCTAATACCTCTAACCTTGAGTCTTAATTGGTTTTCCAAGGCTATAATTAGAGTCCGAATAGCATCAAAAGTGTCATCTTTAAAGCCCAAGAAAATACCCAACTAAATCTCATCAACTATCCTGTAATAACCAAGCAAGATTTCTTCTTGTTTAAACTTGCCACAGAGACAGTCCAAACAGATCCATATGTACGACCCAATGGTTCTCTTTATAGTTCTCTCTCAAGCTTCTTGCATGAAGTTTTATGTTGTTTACCCTTCTTGCATGCCAAACATGAATGATCATTCTTGTAAGTCTTTGAAGGTAAACCTCTAACTAAATTGCCTTTGACCGCTTTGTTGATGTTCTTGAAATTAACATGGCCCAATCTTCTATGCCACCGATGTGCTTCTTCGCTTGATGCTTTTGCCACTAAACAAAATGGTCTTCCATAAGAGTGAAGACTCTTCATGTCTAAACTATACACATCATTAGTCCTTGGTACTGAGTACTACCAATTCATCAAAGAATGTATGAAGTCGATGAAAGAATAAGACATTCATGTCGTTGAATAACACATGATGCTTTTATCACGATTTGAGAGACTCGACAACAAGTTGAACTTTAGCTCCTTCACATATCTAACATTCTCAAAATCGATTCTTCCAGCTTTGATTGTTCCTTTCCCAAGAATCCTTCCTCCATTGGGATCATTCCAAAAGCAACTCGTCCTCCACTAATATTTCTAAAATCGCATGCAATTTCTTTATCTCTCGTTACACCGCCAGAGCAACCACTATCCACAATAAGATGATCTTTAAGCTCCTCTTCCGGGTTGCCCCGCACACAAAGAAAAGTTAGTATCTTTAGGAACCCAAGCCATTCGACTTGTGTTCCCACTGTGGAGTTACAAACTCAAATTCTTTGAGTATGTAATTCCACTATCTTTCAAATGATGATCCAAAATTATCTTTTGATTTTTAGCATGGATTTTCAAAACTTTCGGGTTTTTCAACATAAATCTCTTTCTCCGATTATTAGCAGCTTCTTGTATCACAAAAACATCGATTCACTTTTGTTGAAAGTACATTGTGTCCCTCACAGACCTTCCTTTTAACCCATTCAGCTTTAACAGTGGTTCCCGTGATCTAGATCCCCTATGTGAATTGTAGAACTTTCTAGGTTGATAATAGTGAGATCTCCTAGGATTCCTGCTCCAAGAAGTGAGCAGACTTGTGGTAGGCCGAGCAAGACTTTTAGAAGGTACCGCCATGGAAGGTACCGTTGCCTAGAAAATTGTCTTCTCCGTGAGGGTACCTATGGTCCTGTGAGAAATTACTATGATTTACTCTATTAGAATGATTCCGCACTTATTTGTGTTCTCTAGGTTTCGTTGGTAGACTTATTCCTTGGAAACTTGCTTAGATATTCTGAGTGTTTGTCACAATCTTTGATTAAGTGATGAGGAATGTAACACACAAAACACAGCTTTTCACCCATACTCCAAAGTGTCTACTTCTATGTCTATGACCAAAATTATTTTGCCTCCTAGATGAATGATAAAACTGCTTTGATCAAAGTTATCCCCAAAGATTTAGCAAAGATCGCTTTGAAAAGGTTTTGTGTATGGGTAACTTGTTGAGCAAAGACTTTGTTTTAAAGGTACCGCTTGATTTTGAACATTATTTTCAATAGCTTCTTTGGGTTTCTCGCACCTAGATTGAGCTACGAGCTTCCTAAACTCTAGACCTGCCTACTCCAAAACGAGAAACATCGTGCCTAGAGGGTTGATGACTAATGGGATGAGGAACAAGATGATAACCATTGTCTTTCTTATATTCGGAGGTGGTTCACTTATTGAGACCTCATTACTAGATGTATCTACATAGTTAATGAGTTCATCATCACTAGTGGTTATGTCCTCAAAACACCATCATCCCGATCACTAGGTTGGTTTTCATCTATGTTACTAAAGTCCATTCCAAATCCTAAGCCTCGTTCTAATATAAGCCCTTCTCTGCTTTTCAACATAAGCAACATGGGACAAACCGGATCTCCCAAAGCAAAGAATTTAGCTAACAAATCATCTCGCCCTTAGTTAATTTCTATTTCAAGAATTTTACGCTTTAGTTTCCATTCACTAAGTTTTAATCGATAACTCGTTGTTCATATTTTTCACCAAGCCATTTCATTATTTTCATGAGTTAATATTTTGGCTTCCAAAGATTCTAAAGTGATTTGATAACCGCTACCTCGCACCTAGCCCTAATACAATTATCTCTTTCAATCACATAATTGTTAAGCAATTTTAGATAAAACTCATACAGCTGAGCATACCTCGAGATAGGAGATCGAGTTGGTGAAGTAGCCACCATAGCAAGAAGAACAGGTCATCTTCACTTTCTTTGCTCCAATCAAATCCTCCAAAGCCATCATCGATTCCAAAGCAAAGATGTTCAGATTCTTCATCAAAAGCAAGGTTCAACCCAATGCTTCCACCGTGTCTTCAACTTCATCTTCCATCGCTACCATACAAGAAGTCACCGGTTCATCATCAAATTCTTCACTCCACCAACTTCGATAGATTCTCTTGAGCAACCAAAGCCTTTGTTTCGCCATCGGAATTTCTTTAAGC
Organism: Chrysanthemum lavandulifolium; assembly: GCA_022545495.1. Taxonomy (NCBI): domain Eukaryota; kingdom Viridiplantae; phylum Streptophyta; class Magnoliopsida; order Asterales; family Asteraceae; genus Chrysanthemum; species Chrysanthemum lavandulifolium. The sequence continues at coordinate 111,032,377 of CM040244.1, forward strand.
TCAAGTTTTGCTTCTCGATGTTCTGCTTGCTTGATACTTAGCAAACCCGCACTCCTTGCAAAGTGACCCGATTTTGACAATTGAAGCATTCAATTTGAGATTTGTCAAAAGTTATTCCTTGTTTTGGTTTAAAATCAATACTTTTGCCCGCTTCTTCATGTACTTTTGATCCTTGCAGTGATCATAGCAACTTGCCACCCGATATCAATTTCTTCAAGTGCATCTTCTTCAACTGTGCTAGATCCTCTTCATAAGTGATGTAAGCTTGCTTGTTGTGCAAAGAAGGAGCACAACTTCATCCGAGTGCAAAGTGGTAGATGGTGGGGCTGTGAGCATATGAAGGAGGATTGTAAATGCAGATTTTGAGAAACAAGATTGAGGAGAAGCATTACTTTTGAAGTAACCGCTCTTCTTTCGATGATAGAAAAGCAACACTGCAGATTTGGAATTAGGTTGACCATTCATCTCATGTTCATACACCTTCGCTTGATGATAGAGATCATCAAAGTCCATGACATCCAACCTTGTTGTCCTCTCGATCATTGTAGCAATCACATGCCATGTAGATGGCAAGCTCCTTAGAAACTTCAAATTAGCATCCTCAACTCGATACTCGCTTGTATAACTCCAACATGTTGAGGAGATTTTGAAACCTATCATATGCAACATCAAGATTCTCTTTCACCAACTCGTGAAAGTTTCAAATTGTTGCTTCAAAGAAATTTCAGCATCTTCTTAGAGGCTTCATTCCTCCAATTGGTCTATCCCAACAAAACCCCGCATCACACAATTTAATCCAAGATACTAACAATTGTGTGTTAGTACCATGTTCTTGTACATACGTATTAATAACAAATTAATGTTATGCTAGTAAAGAAAACACAAAAGGTTTTGTTTGTTTGGAAAACAAATCCGATCGACCCTATGGAGGGTTGTATCCGATCGATTGTCACCTCAAAAGAAAGAAATCAATTTTAAGGATAATGTGTGTGCACAAGAGATGTCAAACAATGACCCCTAGGTTTGTTTATATACAAGAGAAAACTTAATGCTCAAGTTTGAATAGGATTAGGAAACCCTAATCCCATTCGACCGGCCATGCTAAACCCAAAGGGTTTCCGGATCCTTGTTGACATCTAATTTTCACTTTAGTCCTTTTCTTTTAATACTTAACTACCGTCAGTCAATTACCTTTAATTAATTAACGCTCATTATTCGTTTTGTATATTTAATAATTAAATATAACTTTTCCATTAAATTATTAATCATTAATTCTTCATATGTAAAGTGTGTAAACCTGTGGTCTCGAGTTTGATTCTATACATACACATAATAAATTTCGTCCATAAACTAAAAAAATTATCATAGTCTAAATAGAGATCCAAGTATCAAAATAGAGTAACATTATCAAAGTATGAACTCAAGATGGTAATTGACTATTCAATAGTCAATTTTTCCCATAGACTAACATTAGATGATTTCTTACATATTGCAAATGGATATATTTTCAAATGCATAAACTTTTATAGTGTACAAAGTTCAGAAACACACATTGTTTAAGGAGAGCAAATATTGTCTAGAAGTTACATATTCAATGAAAAACAATGTCTTTGAAATATTTGACCCACATTTTTTTGTGGTGAAGCCATCTTTGCTGCTATAATCTTCTTCCTAGTCCAAAATTATTTTGGAGACACACCAAAAGCAACATCAACTTGACTTCCGATTCGTGATCGACCACACTTGGTTGAAAATGATCTTCGATCGACCACAAGTTTGTTCATTTGCTTAAAAGTTGTTACCTTTAACCTTTGCCATCTTTTTGATGGAAAGTTTGGTAGGATGAACTGCTTTTGAGACCGATAGGTACCGCCTTGACTTCATCATACACCTCTTTGCCCAATACATTTTTCTTGTTGTGTTCAAGATTTCCACAAATACCACAAACCACACTCCTACCAGACTATGACAACTTACTATCTTTATCATTATCATCATTTTCAGTAAAAGCCCTAGTTAGTTTCTTTCGTAAGCTACCCAATGGTTTATGATGTTTAGGTGGAAGAATGATTGTAGGCACATTTGACTTTTTTCAATGTTGATAACCATTTATGGCATGGATGGTATGTTTGTAAGTTTCCTTCCAAGTCTTAAGCAAGTAACATGGATGAACCCATGATTCTACAAATCATACTTACATTCCATTGAAGCTCATATATCGATTATTGCTAGCAACAACATGTTTACATGACATACTTGTAAGCTCAAATCTTCTACAAGTACAAGCCCTAGCTTCAACATTCACAAAACACTTATTTCCCCATCCACTAACCTGATTGTTATCTCCTTCAACTCGTAAAACACTGTACTTATAAGCCTCTTTCTTAATCAAGTCTAACATGTGTGTTGCCTTCAGTGTTAATGGTCCGACACACTTCTCAATTACATGCACAACATTTACTATTCTATTCATACAATATTCTCTAACGTATTCTAAAGCAGTAATGATGGGTTGGTGCCTACCTCCGACTAGTTTCTGATTAAACACTTCACACATGTTATTCAGTAACATATCAAAATGAGCTCTCGCTACACATATATAGACCATGTTTTAGTAATACAGAAAACCATGTTGAACTTAGACATAGATTTGGTTAGTACCTGAAAAATGCGACCTTGACCAATGGGTTGGTGGTATCTTACTTAACCAAGCATGGGCAGGTACGCTAAAACTCTTGAATGCAAGCATGACTGCCTCAAACTGTTGGACAATTGTTGCTGCTACACATCTCCACAAATGTTCCTTGTAAGATATAGCATTCCATTGCAATTTCATATTCTCATGGATGTGCCTCAAATAGAATATGTGTTCTACACTAGAGAATACTGCTGATAAAGCTGGAATGATACCCTGCACAAAGGAAATCAAATCATTACTAATAAAAGTATCATTTATCAACAATATAAGTGAATACAATCAACTATAAATTAACACCACCTTTTTCTATTACTGATAAAAGTGTAGTTTGAATTTGGCTGCAAGTCAAGATCATCTGCTAGATATTCAAGAAACCAAGTCTATGAATCTTTATTTTCAACTTCTGCAACAACATATGCTAAATGGTATATTCTATTGTTGCTATCAATACCAACAGCTGTAAGAAGCTGACCAGGAAAAGGACCCCTCATAAAAGCACAATCTAATCCCAACAGATCTCCTTGACAAGCTTTATAACCTTCCTTCAAAGCACATAACCGTACATACATTCCCTTGAAAACTTGTCCTAATGGTTGTATTAGGGGTTTTTTGTTTTTTGCAACTCTACAACATAGTCTCCCAAAATGGTGTATTATTGCTTATGATCACCCCTAATCTCAATCTTTGCCTTGTTTGTTTGCCCTTAATGCCTTTTGCATAGACACTTGAACTTCAAATTTTTTAGTGAGTTGATCTTGAACAGCCCTGATTGAAATATCTTGATTGACTTGAACTTGGTCAATTATTTGCTTTGAGAGAAACTTGTAGTCACAAGCTTTTATCTCTCTTGATTGCAAACATTTGTGTTCATCCTTGAAAGTTCTTACACTCCATAAATCTTTAGATGTATCTTTTGCTACACACAACAACCATGGGAAATATTTTTCTTGCTCCTTGAGTGATCGCAAATATACATCCCTTCCGCAGCCTCTAGTTAACGGACCAGTTTTCCTCTTTGGGGCTGTTCCCAGCCCAACACATTCACTTGTACCTCAAACTAGTATTGTTCCCACACACCTAGCCCTAATTCTTTTTTTTTTAATTTTAATGAGTTGCAATTTCCTCTTAGTTTGTATTGAATTCATGATGATCTTATCGACTTCTTTTGCAGTTACAAAAGTTTGACCACAGAAAAATAATACTTCGTCATCTACTTTTTCTGCCTCCATTTACTTTTTTTCTTGTATGCCCTCATATTTTTCTTTCTAATTAGATACTCATCGTCATTCTCAGAACCACTTGCAAACTCATTATCATCAGAGAGATCATCTAACTCATTTTTTAAAAAAAATATTATGGTATCTGGCTAGAGCTACCTATATTGGGCAACTCTCTAGTCTCAATCCATTTGAACAGAGAAACATCAAAATCAGGCTCCTCAAAAGTATTCTCCTCATCAACAACTATGTTTCGATCTTGAATGTTCTCAATAACATTGACATCACTCTCATACCTATTTGTTTCACTCACATTGTCATCACCAACTCTTCTTTAATTTCACAGACCTCTACAGATTTAATTTTATGCATATGCTCAATAGGCGTATCTATTTCTCCTCTTGATGACCTAACTCTTGATCAGTTTCACATACCTCTACATGACTATCTATTTGGGTATGGTTAGCAAGTTTATCTATTTTCTCATTACCATCACCTTATAACATGTTCCGTTTGACAGACCACTACAGATGAAAACAAGGGTTCAATTTTGGAAAACTGACTAGATTATCCAAAGTATTGAATTCCAAAGGTGGGCGTAAATTGAATTAAATCCTCTACCACAGTGCTTATCAACAATGTTTTCCAAGAAATTGTTTTTGAGCAATATGGAACAATAGCAAGAGATGCCTTCTTCTTTGTTGCATCCATGTCAGCAATAACGATCTTAATTGACTTTGGTGACATTTCATTAAGATCAAATATTTTCTTAGCATTTTCTACATAAACTTCTATAATCTTATGGTCATCGACAAGGTCTTTCAATATTCGTAAATTTGCAGTCTCACTTAAGCTATACAAACCATAATCTAAATTACTACCTGCTTAACAAAGTAATAGTAATTTTTTTTACCTAGCTCGTAACCCAATTCATACATAAGACCATCCAACTCTTCAACTGACACACTATCACATCAACCAAATCAACTAAAGTTTCCATACCTCCATCTTATATTCTACCATGTCAGTATTTAAAAACACCATTGTGATGAACCCTCATGCTAAACATATTAGATCTACCACCTGAAACATATCAATAGAACAAAGCACATTATCCAACCTTAATTGCAAAAAAAAATTATATCTTATTAGATATTCCAACGATTATAACAAAAAAACGTATCATATTTCTTCTTAGCAGAGTTGTACAAAATGGTATCGTTAACTGGCTAACCTGGATCTCTTCTTACTTTCCATAAAGTAAAATCCATGTTTTGGAATTCTAAATAATATGGAACTAGTTTTGTGACATGCAATTGGGGTTTGTAAATTGTGATAATTCTTGTAAAGAAAGTTTTGGGACAAAAAAGGTAGTCTAGGCGTTTATGGGCGTGAAGAGGGATTGGACATGTGGAAATAATACTGACTTGGTATAGCGAAATTACGAAATAACGATTATGCCCTCAGACTAAAGACAAAATGAAACAGAAAGGAACGACGTTGACCAGAGCATTACAGGTCAAAGGATGCAATTGGCTGTAACATATTGGATTTCATAAACACATCAAATAATATTTAATAGGGGCGTATAGGTTGGGTTGTAGAGAGAGAAAGTAGAGAGAGAATTGGGAACTTGATGAAACAAAGAAAAATGGTATTGAAGCTCCAACCCTCTAACTTGGGAGGTAGACGGTATTTATAGGTTCTTACAAGACACGCCTCCTACGGGCTGTGGATCAGGCATACAGTGGGTAAAGACCCGTCTGTCCTCCACGGTGTTACTTAACCAACTACTTATTAACATAACTTGACTACGACTACGAGCTTTCTAACGAATACATATAATTGAGGTGACCGACACTTTAACTAACGGATTTTCTAAATCCTAACAATCTCCCCCTAAGGGAGGTCACCTCAATTTACATTGAATACAAACAGATATAACATTTGTTTGTTCCTGGATTCTTGATTAAGTTCTTTGCTCTGTAGCTCGTAGTTGTTGATTCTTCATGTTCTACATGTTTTGTTAATCCAAGTGGAGATCTTTAATTGATCCACATGATGATGAGTTTCGAGTCAGATTTGAGATCATCAGCTACCATAAATCTCTAAATCTTCCTTTGTAGTGTTGCCAACATGTGATGTTGTAAAATTTGGACCGACATGCTCACATTCTGGATCATGATATCTTCTCATCAAAGTTGCGGAGGCTTTTGTTGATTCATGATATTTGCAGCAACGTAGCAGAAGCATGGAGTGAAAATATCAGAGTCGTTGATGAAGATATGCACTTATCATGAATTCTTTAGACATGAATGTAATGTGTGAGCATGCGGCTATGGATTGACTTCTCATTTCTGATCAGCTGCAAACGTTGGGTGTACCTTCATACAACAGTTAGCAATAAGATACACGAAAGTGTCTTTGATCACTTTCGTTGAATTGAGGTACACGCCCACGGTTCTCCGTTGATCAGTACAAGTAATGCCTGTGATCAGGTATAATTCCGAAGAATCTCCTTGACAGGGTTTCGCAGCTGTTCTAGTTGTTCTTAAACCGGAACGTCTCAAAGAAGACAACACGGAGTGAGTGAACCAGCCAATTGTGATTCACTGATTGATGAAAAGTGATTTAAAAAACAATCGTGTATTGCTTAATATAAAGTGTTTTGCAATACAACGAAGATTTTAAGGAAAATCAATTATCGATCATAAACACCTTTTATTTTGAAATATTAATACACAGTCGATGTGCTAGAGAAAATAATTTTTAAGCACAACGACCGGTTTTTCAAAGGTATCCGTCAATCCATTTCCTGGACCAAGGTTGATTCAATCTTGAATCTCCCCATTGTTTCAATACAGTTGTCACAAGTTTGACATGTTGTATAGATCTCACATGTCACCTACCAAGAGCTTGTTTGATGTTGGCTCTAGAAGGTTTTCCATCTTCATTGTGAATATATGAACATATCACTCAGATGTTCTGGCAATACCACAAGGATAATGCGTAGGACTCTAAAGATATATTCTCACTTTCCACATTGTGTGAAACAGTGAGACTTCATTGATTGTGTCCTTAATGAGATTTATTGAATATTTCATGGCTCTAGACTCAATAGTGCACATTTGGTTCCTATGTCGGAGACTAGGGAGAGGGTCTCCTTTTTCAATATCAACAATCTCTAAGAGAAAGTCGATAGATAATGTGGGTTCCCGTGAGAATGAAACAAGTCCTTTTAAGAGGAACTTGAGTAGCTTGGGAAGTTATAGTACAAGGCGTCCTTTGGGTCCATGACGCCTTGTCTTCAATACCGGTGTTACCTTGGTAACCACCAAGTAGTATACTAATTAAACCCGTTTTCGCCTAAGGTTGAAATAATGGAGGCTATTTCTTTTCACCCTTTTCTCATTTCATTTCTTTTTCATTCTTCAACCCTTCAAGCTTACCGAGACTTCATAACTAGAACCTTGTTGGGTTTATTCCAGTTCTAGCTCTATCTCAAGACGCACACTTCCCATTTCTCACTTTTCTCCTTTTTAATCATACCTAAGGACTTCTACACTATCTAGTGGATTGTCCTGGTAGATCCTCCGCTCAAGGGATCGTGGGAACGAATACCTAACCTAACCATCCTTATAACTCTATGTGTAAAATAAATTTGGTCGGTCCTTTTGGTATTGTTCTTCTCCCAATGAAACCAATTGAAAACCATTTGAAAATCAATCCAGGAACTTGTGATACAAGATCTAATCATTTTGTACCTGAATCGCTTTTGATATTTTTAGAAAAACGCTCCCCCTCAGCATGTGCATCAAATATTTGAAATTGTTTTGGCACATGGAGGAAAAAGAAATTTGAAATCTCAGATTGAGAATGAAAGATCCAATCTTTTGATTAGTATTTTCTAAAAATGATCATCATCACTTCCCGATCGAATTTAGTATTTTAAGTACTTTGGATAAAACATGTTGGGAAGGACAAGGTTTTCTTTAGTTCGCTCTCCCTCAATATGTGCATCGAGATTCGAAAGAGTATTACACATATCAGAGGGAAACTGCACTTTGAGACAAGTCAGTCATGTTTCAATTCCTTTTGGTCTAAGATAGATGCTCCCCCTTAACATGTGCATGGAAGATTTGAAATCGTTTGGCACATGTAGGGAGGAGAGTTTGTTATAATTTTTCTACACCATTTATCGAATTATCAGTTTATATCCAATTTAAATCACAAATTCTCCCCCGATCACAATTTTCAAATCGTTTGAGATTTGTGATCTCTATTGATTTAAATTAATTTTGAAAACTTTTGAGGAGAATAGTGACTTGCTTTTGAAAAACATTTTAACTGATAATGATCAGATTTTGAGACTTTAAACTCCAATCTTATGAAAACACAACCTAGGTCTGGATCCAAATGTATAAAAACAATGTAAAACGTTGTTCTTTTCGATTTTTTAAGAGTAGACCTTGTTTGATTATGTGCCAATTGTTTGAAAACTAACCTTTGGATTTGATAGAAATCATTCTCCCCCTCAATCAAGGACATATGTTGTTGATTGAGCGTAAGAGATTTTGTCAAATGTCCAAATGATTTACAGATATTCCGAGTTATTTTCAAAGCAATTTTATTTTCATAAGGTGACAAATATTTGTTAAGACATATTTGTCTTTTAGAATTAGAGCAAGAGGTTTCAAATGTTTAGATTGAGCATGGCTCTGATCTTTGTTTTAAAACGGGTTACTGCCTGAGATGACAATAAACCACCATTTTTCTCCATCCCATTCATTTTTATTTTTTTTTTTATTTTTTTTTATGAACATTCGAACTTCATCTAATGACCCGTGTCATTCTTTGAATGACAAATCAAAGTCCGTAGATGATATCGAACCAGAAAAACATGACAAAATGACAATATTTTTTGAAATTTTTCAAGATTTTCTAATTTTTATGGATTTTTGAAAATTTTATATTTTTCTCTTTTCTTTTTGATGGTTTTATAATTTTGTATTTTGATTTTTAAGAAGATATGTACAGAGATGAATGAAGAAAAGCCTTTACTCCTTGTCTTCCTCTTGAAGACGTTTGAGTGTTTCCGGTCGAAGACTCTTTAGACCAAGTCATGGGAGGATAAACTCAAAACGTTCTCTAGGAAGAGCTTTGGTGAAGATGTCTACTAACTGATATTCAGTCTTCACAAAATATAGTTCTACCACACCATTTTCCACTTGCTCCCGATGAAGTGATGTCGAATGTCGATATGCATGAGAGCAATGGCACTCTTGTTATCACAATACTGAGGGATGTTGTTGAATTCAAAGCCATAGTCGATAATGGGATCTCATCCATAGGATTTGAGCACAACAAGATGACATGGCTATGTATTCTGCCTCTGTAGAGGATATTGAGGTACTCATTTGTTTCTTTGAAGACTAGCTCACAAGTTTATCACCCAAAACCGAGCACCTCCCGATGTGCTTCGACGTGTATCTTGACACCGCATGGTCAAGATCTCGCATAGGTCGTTAGTGACATACCGGTGTCCTTCTGTACCAAAGTCCCATGTTGATGGTTCCTTGGAGATACCGAAAGACCCGCTTAACCGCTTCAAGATGCTTTTGGTAGGCTTAGCCTAGTATCTAGCACACATGCATACAACGAACAAAATGTCCGGTTCATCGCGAAGGTACATCGTGGACCTAATTATACTACGATATTTAGTTTGGTCAACCATGATCCCCGAGTGGTCCTCATCCAATTTAGTACGCTCCACCATGGGAGTGTCAACAGGTCACAAGAATCAAATCCAAATTTCTTTAAGATTTCATTAGCATATTTAGATTGATTGATAAAATACCTCCGGACTATGTGAAATTTGTAATCCCAAGAAATATGACATTTGTCCCATCATTGACATTTGAAATTTGAGCCCATCTCCTTAGAAAACGGTCACATTCATTGGGGTCATTCGAGGCAAAAATAATATCATCAACATAGATTTGAACATGAATTAAGTGTTTGTCGACTTTTGGTGAACAATGTCGGATCAATGCTCCTTTGTTTGAATCCATTAGATACAAGAAACTTTGATAGCGTGTCGCACCATGCCCTTGGAGCTTGCTTCAAACCGTAAAGGGCCTTCTTCAAGCGATAGACATGAGTAGGATGCTCGATTCACAAAACCTTCAGTTGGTCGACGATACTACTTCTTTCGGATCTCCGTTAAGAAAAGCGTCTTTACATCCATCCGATAGACTACCATGTTCTTACCGGCGTTAGCCAAGAAGATTATGATTGCCTCGATACGTGCAACTAGAGCAAATGATTCTTCAAAGTCAATACCTTCCTCTTGACGGTATCCTTTCACAACCAGTCGAGCCTTGTTCTTTAGCACATCACCATGTTCATCAAGTTTTACTTTGAAGATCCATTTTAGAGCAATGATCATAGCACAATCAGGAGCTGGTACTAATTCCCATACATCTAGTCGATCGAACTCATGAATTTCTTCTTGCATGGCATTGAACCAACTGTCTTCAGTCATGGTTGTTTTAACGTCTTTTGGTTCGACCTTAGATAGTACGAAGTTGAAGAAGTAGTACAAGGCATCAGTTTCAAGTTGTTTACGAGTGGATACTGGACGAGAAGGGTTCCCAATGATGTTGTCCAATGGATGGTCATGTTTCCATTTTCTAAGGTGTTCGTGTGGTTGTTGTTGAGGGACTGAAGTAGCAGAGTTTGGATCTCCTGATGAAGATGGTTATGAAGTTGGTTCAGGAGCAAATGTGTTCTCAAACGGAGCATCTTCGGGAGTAGCAAAGGGTTATCTCCACCATAGTTGCCAGAAACATTTCCATGATGTACACTCGATGATTGAGGATCTGATGATGATGATGAGTGACCTGCATTAGGCGCTTCTTGACTCAATGACATAGAAACTGAAGGGTTATCTACGTTGACTGGGTTAGGGCACCTCTGTTGATGGATTAGACGATCATTAGCAATAGGCTCATAGTGTTCATCAAACATTGGATCAAATAATTTCTTCAAATCATCTTCCAAAGGGGTACATATGGAATTCTTTGGTGAGGATTTTGTACAAGAGAAGAACTAATGGGACTACTTAACGAATGTTGAGATGCGGGTCCGAACTTGATTGTCCTAGAGCCATTTGCCCGAATGACTCATCGAACGTGGCGTGAATAGTTTCCATGATATCTCAAGTTCTTTTGTTGTAGATTCGGTAACCCTTCTTGTTTGGTGCATAACCCACAAAACTCCAATGTCCGCTTTAGCTCTTAATTTACCTAAATCTTGACCATCATTCGTTGGATAGCACAAAGCACCGAATACACGAAGGTAGGAGAGATCAAGTTTTCGTTTATGGACAAGTTCGTATGGAGTTTTTCCATGAGTGGTGTGTATGAGGAACGATTTTGGGTGTAGCAAGCGGTGGCAATGGCTTCACCCAAAGAAACATTGGAACCTTTGAGTAAATTAGCATTGTTCTTGCGGCTTCCACAAGGTTCCGATTTCGTCTTTCAACTACACCGTTCGTTTGAGGCATCGTGGAACACTTCTTTGATGACCGATTCCAATGCTTTCATAAAATTGACTTAGGTCTTTGTTAACAAACTCGGTGCCATTGTCTGCTCGAATAATTCTAATAGTCTTGTTAAGTCGAACTCGCACTGTTTGATAAGTTTGATGATGACATCCGGAGTTTCATCCTTTGTCCTCAAAAACTTAACCCAAGTAAATCGAGAGTAGTCATCAACAACGACTAATACATATTTCTTCCCATTTATTGTTTGCACTCTCATGGGTCCGCACGCATCCATATGAAGAGTATGAAGAACTTCCATAACTGAGTTTGCGGGTTTGGGTTTGTGGGCATATTTCTTGCTTTTTCCCAATTGGCATGCTGAACAAAGATGATCTTTTTCATACTTTAATCTGGGTAATCCTCTTACGAGATCCTTTCTAGACAAATCATTTATGGTTCTGAAGTTCAAGTGGTTGAGACGGCGATGCCATAGCCATGACTTTGTTTTAGAGGCTTTAGATAACAAGCAGATTGGAGAAGATTTCATCATATCTTCGATAGAGATGGTGTATAGGTTCGTTCCACGTTTTCCTCTTAAAAGTTCCACACCATCAAGTTCTCTAACGAAACAAGTATGTTTTCTAAAAGCCACTTCTAAATCAGAATCACGTAATTGACCGACGAAAAAAATTATGACCAAGACCTTCAACATAGTATACCCGGGAAATTACACTATCACCAACCACATAATCTCCATAACCCATAATTGCCCCAAAATGGTCGTTCCCGAATCTAACAGTCCCGATAAATTTACTCACGAAGTTCATGAGCATGAGCGATCTCCAAATATATGCTTGGAACAACTGAGTCCGGTACCACAAACGATTTGAACGACCTGCAGTTGAACACAAACAAGTATGGATGACTGGATAGTTTGGATCCCCATGCGAGAATGGGTTCCACTTGGTTAGAAAACGAGATTGGAACATCCACATCAGAAAAAGAGTCAATGAAATCATTAGAGGTAGATGCCGGGCTAGTAGTAACAGTAGATCTATTCAAAGTATGTTCACTTCTTAAAGGTATAGTTCTACCAGTAGGCATCCATTTCCTAATGGGCATTGATCTAGATAATTTAGGGCACAACTCATTAAGATTGAATTTACGGCCAGTAGGTATCCAATGATAACCTACATTACTAAATTTTCTTCCTGTTGGTTTCCAATGTTTTCTAGCCCTCTTCCACCTTGGTCTTCTGACCTTCTTAACCTGTTTTCTAGTGTTAACATTTTTTACCGGAGATATAACAGAATTGTTCACATCATTCACAACACATTCATGATTAATACCAGAAATCAAACATTCATTACATGTTTTGCAAGAAGTAGCAGAATTCGAATTAATTACAGTACGCTTATAGCTAATACTAGAATCAACACGATTCATCTTATTCAACACAAACTTATTGTTCCTAGGGTGGTCTTCTACTTTCTTCCATTGATCACTCTTAGCTTGCGAGGTCCTATCTTGCTTTGTATTGCCTGGAGGCTTTGACCCGCTTGCCTTAGTGTCACTGATTACTCCTGTAGAGGGAATGATGGGAACATTAGTTGGTTTTACTACTTTATGCATTCCTGATCTAGAAGTGCTGGGATCTGAAGTACTTGCAGGCACATCAAAGTTCACATGCTTGACTTTCGGCACAGAACAAGGCATATCATGGGTTGCATGCTTAACACTAGGCATAGAGCAAGGCATAACGACTTTATCTTTCTTACAAAAGGATTTAGGGCATGTTGCTCTTAAGCATTCTAAAATTTCCTGAGATCGTTTGGCATATAAGCATGCATACCTAACTTCACTATCAAGTGGTTTATTTATGCTATCCTCTTCGACAATCTCACGGAGACATTCTAAACTATCCTTAAGGTACGAAAAATATTCTTGAAAACCAAGTTCGTTATTTCTAAGGTAAGGAGGAATATATTTTATAGTCACAGCATACTTAGAATCTGCAGATGCCTTTGATGCAACATTCTCATTACAGACAAGTGGCATTTTCCCTTTTACCTGACTTTTGAGATTCTCAATTTCCTTTTGCAAAGAAGTTATTTTTTCATTGTTCTTGTCACGAGTGACTTTCATTGAATCATATAACTCTTTAAAGTGTCGTTTAACCTTTTCATTTTCTTCTAGAAAACTCTCATTTTCTTGTTGTAATACATTAATGATGTTTTGAAGATGAAAGTTTTGAGAATACTGAGAATCTAAAGGAGGAGGCATTTGGGAGCCATTCACATTGTTCTTTTCACCCTTTAATTGTGAAATTTGGGTTTTCATCCTTTTGATCGTGTTACAGTGAGCTCGAATATGTTCGTCACGTTTGTTTATTTCAAAAACTGCATCAAACTCAGGAACATCCGAGGATGTCTTGATATTTGAGGTTTTAACATTTTCTTTGAGATGTTGATATTTTAGTTGCAAATTAAAATGTTCAACTTCCAGTTTAGAATAATGTTTTACCAAATTATCATGATCATCCTGTTCTACTTTATCATGCAATTTTGAATTTGTGGTTTCAAGCTCAATGACACGATCATGGGAAACTTTTAATGCAACAGTTAATTCATGAAATTGAGACACAGTAATTGAATAATTTGTAACAGTGTAGAACACATCTTGAGCAACACATTGAGAGATCATGTTATCATTAATGATGTGCAGATTCTTTATCTCTATTTCATTACTCTTAAGCTCACGTTCATATATCTTACCGACCTCAAATTCCATATCATTAAACATCTTTTTCATTTCTTTAATCTCTATGTCCATTCCCTTTGAAGACTCTCAAATTGTCCTTTAAGTTGTTTAAAGAAAGGCATGACCTCGCTTAAATAGCATTCTTTAGTTTGTTCAAAACCCTTTCCCTTCGCTATCCCGGTGGGTGTGATTCTCTTCTTACGTTTTCTCAAAATCAACAAATAGTTGGTAAACTACATAAAGGCTGATTAAGGTCTTGCTATTAGTGGGAAGATTTCTAGGCACTAAATGCATTGGTGTATTTGGGGGATACACAGTGGCTGGAGGCAATTTCCTACAAGAGGAATTCTTTTCAATAAAATCATCAGCCTTTTGTTTGTCCGCATCCTTTTCCCGAAAAATTTGTTCGGGGTCATTTGGTCCGAGGTCTAAATTTATTAAAGGCAATCCAATTATCCTTAGAATAATTTGGTGTTTTAACAATGATTTTATCTCTTATGCACAATGGACTATTAAATTTATCATCCAATTTTTTTCTAGAGACTTCTTCTAATTTTCTATCTTCCTCAGAGCACTCAGCACAAGTGGGTTTCTGTCTAGGCTTAAGAATCTCATTTCCATCATAGATTACTTTTTGAGTTGCTTTAGCCTTACTACACGCCTTAGGATTTGGTTCATCTACAAGTGCAACGCTATGCTTATCACTTAGAACTCTATGCTTAGTGATCATGTGAGCAGTCTGAATGGTGTTCCCTTGTATGTACAATTTATTTTCAAGTTTGTTCTTCAAAGTTTTTAGGTTGGAAAATTCATTTAAAAGTTTTGATTCCTTAGCATTGAATTCTTGTTTAAGTACTTTCACATTTTCTTGAAGTTCTTGTTTCTGTTTAACAGTTTTGTTAAGCTTTTCTTGTAAGGAATCTAACTCTTGTTTTAACATTTCTTCCCTAAAATTGCTTTTTCTGATAATTGTACGCATTTGGTTATCCATCTCCTGCTCACGAGTAGTCAATTCAAACTTAGCACGTTGTTCATGTATAGCGACTTGTTTTTTATAGGCATTTAGTTCAAAATAATAGAATCATCGAGGCACATGCAAGTGAATTCATCAAAAACATAGTCATCATTGACTGCAGAAGATGCATTACTTGGTACAATTTCACTTTCATTTTGTTTCACATATTGATCATATGGGACAACATTGCTATTACCCATATTTTCAATATCTGATTCAATAATTTTAGTTGATTGTACTTTGTCATGCGTCTTTTGCACATCAACCTCATCGTATAGTTTTAATACCTCTGAAATGATAGATTCCCTGGAAGGAGTGGCCTGTTTTGGTGAAGAAGCCCTTGGAGTTACCATTGGTGAGATATTAGCCATGAAGATGGTCTGGGCAGTTGGTTCATCATCAACATCTGAATCAAATGCGTCACAGTCTGCGACTTGAAATGCATTGGGATTGTTCTGACCCATACCCTGCACTGGTTGTTCATCCACATCAGCATCATAAGTTCTAGCATTTCCTCGAAGAAGAAATAGCAATTCTTCCTCATTCAACATAGCTCCACTATCTTGAGCTTGCACCAGCAGCATCTTGTCCCTGAAGTACTCTGCATTTTGTGGACGTTTTGGAAGAGTGCAATTCCTTGCGATGTGTCCTTCTCCACCACAGTTGTAACATTTAATGGGCTTTACTTGACCCTGAGCCATGTTCCTTCCACGATTCTGATTACCCATATATCCACCACCACCACCAAGATTCCCATATCCAAAGACCAACATTCCCATATCCAAAGACCAACATTCCCATATCCAAGACCAACATTCCCTTGCTCATTATGTGGAAGGTATGCATTCTGTCTTCCTTGCACATTTTGCACCACTACCTTTCCGTCTTTAACTGTAGCATGATTGTGAAGATTGGATGCAGTTTTGATATGATTGTTGGTGTGTGGGGTGAGGTTCAAGTTTTGCTTGACCATTAAAGCCAATTGATTAACAAGATGTTCCATGAATGTGTCTGAATCTGGAGGCTTATACCCTAGATCTGGAATGAGTTTATGATTACCATTACCGCTTGGTATCACTTGAGATGCTTTGGTGGTTATTCCTACATTTGTGTAGAATGCGGTTGAATCATTTGATGAGCTTGCATCACCATAATTGGTTTTGAACTTTTCCAGATCATTCGCTCAAACATAGCATGTTTCTCATTCTGAAGCAAGTACGCATACAGTTGCTCATAGTTAGTGTGCCTCAAACCTTTGGTTAGCTTGACTGAAGTGATAAATTTGTGCCATTCGGGATTCATGTTGTTCACAAACTTTGAATTGAGCTGAATATTTGGCATAGTCATTTTGATATTCCTCATGTCATTCACGATCTTGTCGAACCTCACGTAGTATTCAATGACATTTTCCCCTGGGTTCATCTTAAAGTTCTCAAAATCATCATACAGTTGAGACTCTCTGTCTTCTTTAGTTAATTCTGAACCAGAGAGAAGCATCTTGACATTGTCCCAAACTGCTTTGGCTTCAGTGTTGTGATTGATTAACTTGTAGATGTCCTTTGGTAGACCCTGAAGTACAATGTTTGAGGCCCTAATATCAGCATCGTATCTCTTTTTCTCCTTATCAGTAAGTTCATCATATGTCTTTGGTCTATCCAATCCTAATGTCACTGAGCCATCAACAGCAGTTTCAAGTATGTCTCTGGTAGTCTCAACTTGGTACGGTCCTTCATCAATTGATTTGAGAATGTTAACCCCATTTTCCTTACCCAAGCAATACAATCGATTCGTTGAGCCCATGAGTCATAATCGCCTGCTAACATGGGTGGATTTAGTATCCGATCCTGCGCTTGAACGTCCTCGCCTATGTAAGAGATGATTGTAGGCACGTTGGTAGACATGATTACGATTCTACGGATTTTATAACTCTTTGATTAAACCGGAAATAGAATCTTTCACGGATTTTACTAAATCAAGAGAAAACCGAATCGTAACAATAAGAAACAATAAGTCTCAAGAGACAAATCGCTCACTTGTACCAAATCGCTCGAAATGACAAATCGCTTGACCAAAGAAATCTCTCAAAACAAACAAATCGCTCAAACCAACAAATCGCTTAAAAGGACAAGTCGCTTAATAAGACAAATCGCTTAAACAGACAACTCGCTTCAATAAACAAGTTGCTTAAACCTACAAATCGCTTAAACCAACAAACCGCTTAAATGACAAGTCGCTTAACCAAGACAAATCGCTTAAACTAACAACTCACTTAAATAAACAAGTCGCTTAAACTGACAAATCGCTACACCGCACAATTCGCACAAGTACGTCCACTAAATAGACAAATCACTTCAATAAGCGATTTTTAGTTAGACACAAATCGCTTCCAACTAAGGACAAATCGCTCGTCAGAAACTCTTATCGAGACACAAATCGCAACGATTAAAACAAACGACAACACCACTTTTCAATCCAAAAACAATCCAACCACAGTGATTCAAGCCTTCCAAATCAAAACCTAAACACTTATAATAATTCTAAACACAAAAGTACAATCAAAATCCAAACTTTAACACTAGATATGATCCAAATGATGCAAATAACTCTAAACTCTTTCAAACCCAAAAACCATAAAAAAACCACTAGAAATCCAAGAACATGTAAGATGAATGATCAAACCATGGCTCTTGATACAATTTGTAACATATTGGATTTCATAAACACATCAAATAATATTTAATAGGGGCGTATGGGTTGGGTTGTAGAGAGAGAAAGTAGAGAGAATTGGGAACTTGATGAAACAAAGAAAATGGTATTGAAGCTCCAACCCTCTACCTTGGGAGGTAGAGGGTATTTATAGGTTCTTACAAGGCACGGCTCTTTCGGGGTGTGGATCCAGCATACAGGTGGGTAAAGACCCGTCCGTCCTCCACGGTGTTACTTAACCAACTACTTATTAACATAACTTGACTACGACATATACTTGAGCTTTAACTAACGAATACATATACTTGAGGGTGATATTTTTGCCAAGACACTTTAACTCAATTTTTAATCTTCCGATTTTCTAAATCCTAAACAAAAGGGTAAATACGTGTTGATTCTCTAAACAAGCTTTCGTGTTTAGCAACCATGCTTTATTCTTGTCATATTATGTTATGTTGTGTTCATAGCATATGTGTTTGTTTTATGTGAAAGTTTATGTAAAATTTCTACGACCGATGAGAATGTGGCGTTGGCAAAGATGGAGACACCATTGAAGTGTCAAAACTATATACTCCATCCATCCTAAAATTGTAGTCCACATTTTAATTTTGAGATATCCCGAAATAATAGTCTCCTTTTTATATCAACCAATAGAAAAAGATTTTAGTGAATGTGAATGATATTTGATTAGTTGAAAATTATAATCATGTTACTTTTTTTTAAACCGTGTATTTTTTGTCTTGAGACAATAATTTTAAGACAAAAAGAGTAATATTTTTTAATATTCGCTTTAAAACTATAACCACACCACCAATTATATTATATAACCATCTTACATTTTATCACGATAATACTTATCCTCATGTAGAAATTGTCACATATAATTTGCAATCAACATTATCAATTTATCATTTAGATATATGAACATTGCAACTTTTCTAGTTATTTCTTATCTTAAATTAACTACAAAACCATATTAAGTTATTAACGAATCATGACTAATAAAATGTGCATTGCAAAGTAAGAGGAGAGTTATTTTACATAACAAACTTTTCTCATATACCAAGAGACCCATCATCACCCTCCATTTAAAAAGAAATCAATAGTTGAGATTAAAAACATTTTATTAGTTCACATATTTTTTATAATTTAAATATCTCTTAAACCGTTAATCGCTAAACAAAAATAACTACACCATCGCAACGAGAGTTTAATTATCTTTCTACAGACGGGCACTTTGAAATACTTTCGATAAAAGGAAAAAAATGCGTTTTTTTATGTTTTTTCATCTTTTTTTTCGAATATGAGATTTGCATGAAAAATCACATGTGATAAAATACTAATTTAAATATCACATATGATATTAGTATTAAATCACATATGATATTAATGTTAAATCAGATATGTGATTTAAAATCACATATGATATGTAATATCACATGTGATATTAATGTTAAATCACATATGATATCATATGTGATTTAACAGTAGTATCACTTGTGATATTCAAATTAGTGTTTAATCACATGTGATTTTTTATGCAAATTTCAGTAACGAAAAAAATGTAAAAAAAAAACATGAAAAACACGAAAAAAAATTTGTTGTCGAAAGTATATCAAAGTGCTTATCTATAAAAAGATAATTAAATTTTTCTCTTAATGGTATATTTTTTTCACTTAACAATTAACGGTTTTTAAGATATTAATATTTGAAAAAAAAAGATGAAAGTGAGTTTTTTAAATTGTTGGGATTAATCTCATCCATTAGATCAAATAAAAATGAAGGGAAGATGTAGGGTTTAGATTGATCCCTTAGTATGTAAAGAATGTTTTGTCCTCAAATCTTAAATCGTAAAGTAATTAAAGTGGATGGACTCGATCAACATGTTAAATGTCTCAATTATGAACTACTTTTATACAATTAAATATAACAACAAAAGACTCCTACCTCCATAGAAGTCAGTCTACGTCCATAAAACTCGGTCTCTCCATCTATAAATATAACCACAACCATAATTTACGAAGTAGGGGTTTCTTTTTTCCTCTATTCTCAAACAACTCGTTAATTTTTAAAACTTTGATTTGATAATATCTTCATCTTATTGTCATCAAAGATGATCATACTCAAGTGTTCAGGCGGTGACACGATTGAGATTGATGAAAAGGTAGCATTGGAGTCAGAAACGATCAAGCACATGATTGAAAATGAATGTGCTAGCTTTGCTATATATCCTTTTTCCTAACGTCACTAGCAAGATCTAATCGATGGTTATTGAATAATGTAAGAAACATGCTAAGAAACCAAAGAAGGATGATGGTGTGGACATCGATGATAAGACTAAGAAAGATGTTAAGGTGGTTGAGGAAGCACTAAAATCGTTCGATGACGAGTTTCTGAAATGATAAGCTAGCTATCTAGTCACATTTTTTTACTGAACATACCACAATAAAAATATAATAATGGTATATTTTCTTACCTTACCTTGGCATTGGTGGTGGTGGTGAAGAAGTTGAAGAAGGGATGTTTGGCATAATGTGATGAAAGTGGGTGTGTGTTTAATATTGTGTTTAAGGGGTGTTTTGGACAATAAAAGGTGAAAGGACGAAAATACCTTTGGAGTTAACAATAATTTTAACCAAAGGTTAGGGTTTTGACCCAGGAGTGAAAACTACCACGTTGGGGACTAAGCGAATGGAACCCTAGATCTGAGGACCAAATGCGCAATCAACTACGACTTTGAGGACCGAAGGTGTAATTTACCCTTTTCGTTGGCATTGGTGGCATTGGTGAAGAAGTCGAAGAAGGATGTTTGGGATAATGTGATGAAAGTGCGCGGGTGTGTTTAATATTGTGTTTAAGGGGGTTGTTAATACAAATAAGCCATAAAACGTTTATTTATATTTTTCGATCTTCCAATGTTTTGTCGATTACAAACCTAAAATCATTTTAACGAAACAAATAAAATACGTAAAAGGTTTGAGCCAATAGTTTACTAATACACTTTTACTAAACAGATTAAAACTACATCAAAACATGTTTAGTAAATAAGTTATATAAAACCAAAGACATTTTTATATAAACACTAAAGTAATATTGTTTACATCTTATAAAAATGTATATGTATAACAACTAGAGTTTACATAATATAGAAATGCTTTGTATATATTGTAATAGGTTTAAACCAAAGTCCATAACCGATGATCCATTGACTAGGTACAATGAATGTTGTTCGGTAAAAACCAAAGTCAAATACCCATACCCATGGAGCATGATCCATAACCCATGACCCATTGCATGACATCATGCCTGAAGTCCTGTTGGGTATTATCCATGATCCATGACCCAAAGTCCATGACCCATAACCCAAGATCCATAACCCAATGACTAGGTACATTGCATCTTGTTGGGTATCCATAATCCATTACCCATAACCCAGGGTTCATAACCCATAACCCGGTTTGCAACCCGGTAGCCGGATCCCTAGTTTTGCACTACCCAGATCCCTCTAGGAGGGATCCGTGGGAACCGTGGGACAGTAGACAAGTTTTGTCTATAAATAGTGAGTCATTTCTCTCTGCTCACTACCACTTCATAAATACTTTCTCCCAAAGATTCTTTCATCTCTAACCTCTCGATCCAAAGGATCATTCTATGTAGTTTTATGTTTGTGTGATTATCTAGGTTCCTCTTAAAGGCGAGATCACCAACTCTTGAAGACGTGCAAGCTCAAGTCATGAGTTGCTAAGCTTCGTAATCATCAAGACCACTCAAGTGCATCTTGTTGATAGTTCTTTCCTCCCTCCATAGAAGTGTTGTGTTGAAGGCATTAGTGAAAGGTGCCGAAAGGGTTGTGTTGAAGGAACTGATGGCAGACACTCATGCAACATAAAAACCATTTCATAAAAAATTACCACAAAAAGAAAAACCTCACTAAAATGTTAAAAGAGTAAGCTAAATGTCATTGTTAATAAAAATTGAATAGAAAATAAAAACATTAGGAGAACCTATCAATTTTGTATAAACTCAAAAGTATGATTAAAAGTACTTAGAAGTATCACCGACCAAAAACGTTCTAACTCTTAAAGTTTTACTATGTACTAACATACTCATGTAAAATATTCATTCCATGCTTATAGGTTTCATCATGTCTCATGAGTATGACTTCGATCATCAACTTACTTATGTGTATGATAACATCAAATAGTCCTGAATATTAAGTGTCAATTTCCCCCGATAATGCTTGTATTTTATATCATTTATATGGATTTACGCTTGTTTTCCTGTATATTTCACTTTCAGGTAAATTACGAGCATTGGTGCTAAAGAGACGCGGATTTGGAAAATTTATTGAAGATATATCATAGTATGCTCATTGTGAAGAAGTTATGGCGTAACTCCTCTCTCACATTACGCCGTAACTAAAGCGTGGCTCAGAAAACCAACTCAACAAAAGATTACGGCGTAACTCTCCCAAAGATTATGACATAACCAACAAGGTCAAATGAGGTTCCACGCCGCTGCAAGCTACGCCGTAACTATTGTCTCAATTACGGCGTATCCAAGATTTATTGAAGATACGGCATAACTCCTTACAGAGTTACCGTAACCGCATTTTTAGTGCAAAATAAGAAGAATTGGATGTTACGGCGTAACTCTTATCGAGTTACTGCCGTAACCAGATCTCGCCTATAAATACCCCACGAACTCCAGCATTTCAAAGCATCCCATTTCACACACAACACCAAGTGAACGTGAGCAGAAGTCGAAGGTAGATCTAGAGGAGCATACGGAGCTATCTCCAAGGGAGAAATCACACCCCTACGATAAGCATTAGTATTTTATCTTTTCTTTACTTTCAATTCATGTATTTCGCAATGTTAAACATTGAATCGATTGTTTTAGTTAATATGAGCGGCTAAGCACCTCTGGTGCTGGCCTAGTTATGATTCCTTAATTGTTTTGTTTGCTTTTACATTGCTTCCGTATAATTATTTCTAAGTGTATGCATGCATAGTTTGCTGGTAGCTACCCTTGTTTTGGTAGTTTTGAATGGCAGTAGTGGGTAGTTACTTAGGAGATATGACCAACTGACTCTAAGTAGGTAGACTGAGTGGGAAGGGTAAGATATGGTCAACTGACGATCCTTTCTGCTTGTGCGATTTGACCAACTGATCACCTACCGTTTGGATGAACTTAAGAAGTCGGGGATGAGTGTTTAAGATGCTAGCGCCCGGGCACTCATTGTTATGAATGTAGCTTGTAGCGGTACTTAATTACTTGGCTTAGGGGACTAAAAACAACTAGACTTATGACGGGTCACCGATTTTCCAATGAGACCCTTTGTCGATAGGTTAGGACGAATGACCAAATGTTGTCCTAGCGACTTTGACCCCACCAAGTAATTGGAAGTAATTAGACGTGACATAACTATCTAGGATTAATAACTAGGTTAGCACCCCTCTCCTCTATTGATCACAACCCTTGCCTTTATTTGCTTTCATTTTCTTAGTAGTAAATAATCATTTCCACTTTAAATCATATTAAAATCTGTGACACCTAGACTTAGTTTAAATCCACACACATAGCTCTTGGGACAACCTCAGTTTTATCGAATACTACACTACACACGACCAGGTACACTGCCCGTTAGTGCATTAGGGTAGACCATAGGTATAACGAGAAATTATAAATCTTAAACCCTGTTAGTAAAACCTGCATCAAGTTTTTGGTGCCGCTGCCGGGGAGTTATTTTAGGGTTTTTATTAAGTATATTTTTTTAACTTTCTTTCTTCTCATAATGTCAGGATTCAAGACTAGAAGCTCAAGGCCATTTTGGCCACCCGCTCGATGACCCGGAAGAACAATTTCGGATGAAAAAGTTTACTCACCGGTTCTATTCATAACATTTTTGTTTTACTTAATCGACCAACTGATGCGTAACACAAGTCATTGATGAAAATAATATCAAAGAAATAACCATGGAGCAGTATTTGGAGCAACCAAATGTCAACTGTAAACGAGCCTTCACGCAAGACTCTAGTGTGGAAAAATTCTCCATTCCGGACCAATTTATCCAGGAATTACACGAGCTTAAGTTCTCAGGAGATGAAAATGAGGATGTTTAAAATCATGTGGAAGAAGTGCTCTACTTATCATCTCTTTTCGGCCCGAATATCCTAGCTATTCGATTCATGCCTAGAATTTTCCTATGACTCTTACAGGACCCAAAAGATGGTACAATAAGCTCCTTCCGAATGCAAGGAAACATGGGATAGATTAAGAGAAATTCATTCAACAATTTACCCTCCTTTGAAGATGGCTAAAATTCTCGGTAAGATCCATCAATTGCTCAATAGAGTGAAGAAATGTTGTATCAAGCATGGGAAAGATTAAATGAGTTACTTTACCGATGCCCCACTCATGACTTGAACAAGCATCAAATCGTTTATGTCTTCTACAGGGGAATTAATGCACTGACATGTGAACTACTCGATTCTCCTAGACCTATTCCAAGCATGAACCCTGACCAAGCTTTGGAGTGTATTCGTCAGATTTATGAACACTGCTATAAATGGCATATAGAGACGGGTATGGACCAAGGGATAATTTTGATCATAAGGTGATGAAAACATTGACGAAGCAAGAATATAACTATTGAGAAATTTTCGAAAAGCGAAGGCTGGAAAGGGCAAATGAAATTGAAGCCTGTAGGGTAGAAAAGATTAAGAGTGTATCTGGGACCAAGACCGGAAACAGCTTAGAAAAAAGGATCCTTGACCATATCGAGGAATCTAGGGAACGTGACGAGAGAATTGAAAAAATGATGAAAAAATTATGGAAAACACAGTTTCTTCCCCCAAGACTCATGAAGACCGGATAAAGGGTTTGGAGAAGAGTGTGAACTCATGTTCGAAAGCCATCACGGATTACCTCGCTGCACGGGAAGAAGAAGTTGTCAACACAGTTGAAACAATCTTTGAAGAGCCCACTACCTTTTCAGAAAGGGTTAAACGAAGAATCAGCACGAAGAAACTCTTGCTTCTTGACGTTGGAGCTCTCCCGGTAAACGTTACTCTTGGTAATTCCATTAAAACTAATCCTAACAATATTTTTTAGGAATTAAGTAACGATTCCGATGAGACGGTTCAACTTAACAAGAGATGTTAAGCAGTTTTAAGAAATGAACTGCCGCAAAAGTGAAAAAGATCTCGGTTGTTGATAACATCAAATAGTCCTGAATATTAAGTGTCAATTTCCCCCGATAATGCTCGTTATTTATATCATTTATAAGGATTTACGCTTGTTTTCCATTGTTTTCCACTTTCATGTAAATTACGAGCATTGCAGCTAAAGAGACGCGGACCTAGAAACATGTCTAAAGATTTATCACAGTATGCTATTTTGAAGAAGTTACGGCGTAACTCATCTCTCACATTACGCCGTAACTATTGCGTGACTCAGAATGCCAACTTATCAGAAGGTTACGGCGTAACTCTTCCCATAGGTTACGACGTAACTACATTAGGTCAAATGAGGTTCCACGCCACTGATACTTATGCCGTAACTATTGCATCACTTATGAAGTAACCGAGTTTATTGAAGACTACGGAAGATATAGAAGGTTACGGCGTAACTCCTATATTGGTTACGCCGTAACCCAGATCTGGGCTATAAATACCCCACGAATTTCAGCATTTCTAATCATCCCATTCCACACACAATACTCTGAGAACGTGGGAAAAAGCTCAAGGCAGGTCTAGAGGAGCATACGGAGCTGTTTCCAAGGGAGAAGTCACTCAATTACGATAAGCATTAGCGTTTTATATTTCTTTTACTTTCAATTCATGTATTTCGTACCTTTGAATATTGAATTGATTTGCATGATTAATATGAGCGGCTAAGCACCTTTTGGTGCTAGCCTAGTTATGATTCCTTAATTGTTTTTTTTGCGTTTACTTTACTCCGTACAATTATTTCTAAGTGTATGCATGCATAGTTCATTGGTAGCCACCCTTGGTTCGGTAGTTTTGAATGGCGGTGAGGCCAATTGCCTAGGAGATATGACCAACTGACCCTAGTGAGCGCCTGAGACGGGAAGGGTAAGATATGACCAACTGACGACCCTTTCTACTTGTGCGATTTGACCAACTGATCACCTATCGTTTGGATGAACTTAAGAATTGGGAGGTGTAGTGTCTAAGTTCCTAACGGCCGGGCACTCACTATTATGAATCTAGCATGTAGCGGTACTTAATGACTTAGCTTAGAGGACCAGGAACAACAGGACTTATGATGGTGCACCTGATTTCTCCTGTGGTGGCATCTTTGCTGATAGGTTAGGGTGAATTGACCAAATGATGTCCTCTCGACTTTTACCCCACCTGAAGTAATTGGAAGTAGGTTGACGTAGACATAACTAGCTAGGAAGATTAACTAGGTTGGAACCACTCTCCTCTATTGATTTCCCTTTACCATTTATCTGTTTTATTTTATTTATGGATTAGTAGTTTAATTAATTAAATCCCTATCGAAACTCTTATTATTCTGTGACAACTAGACTTAGTAATAATCCATCACTCATAGCTCTTGGGACGACCTCGGCTTTACCATTTACTACACTACACACAACCGGCACACCGCCTGTTAGTGCACTAGGGTAGACCATAGGTATAGCGAGACACTATAAATATTAAGACCGGTCAAGAAACTCGCATCAAGTTTTTGGCGCTACCGGGAGCTATATTAGGATTTCATATTAAGTTTGTTTTAATTTTCTTTACGATAATGTCGATTCAAGACTCGCACTCGAGGCCTTTTCTCGCCACCCCATTCGATGACCCGGAGAAGCAATTTCAAGAAGGAAAGTCTACTCTTCGGTTCCTATTCACAACATCTTCTCATTTTACTGAATCATACCAATCAGACGAGAACTGAGGTCATCAATAAAAATAATATCGATGACCTAACTATGGAGCAAGATTTAGAGCGACCAAATGAGAATCGCTAACTAAGCTTCACTCAAGATTCTCACACCGAAAATACTCTATTCCGATCATATTATTCGAGAGTTACATGAACTTGAGTTTTCGAAACGAAATGAGGACGCCAGATCACATAGAAGAAGTTCTCCACTTGTCCTCTCTTTTCAACGTCATAGGTACTCCGAGCTATTCAACATCGCAAGGATTTTTCCTATGACTCTTTACGGGACAAATAAAAGACGGTATAACAAACTCCTAACGATTGTAAAGGAGCGTGGATAAACTTAGAAAATAATTCGTCCCGCAATTTGCCCTCCTTCAAAATGGCCAAGCTTCTTGAGAAAATCTATCAATTCATTCAGTTTGGAAAAGAAACGCTTTACCAAGCATGGGAAATATTTAATGAGCTTCTCTATCGATGCCCTAGCCATGATTTAAACAAACATCAAATCGTATATATCTTCTATCGTGGGATTAATGCGCGAACACGAGAACTTCTAGATTCACTAAGATCTATTCCTAGCATGAACCCTGATCAGGCCCTGGAATGTATTTAGCGGATTTCTGAACATTGCTACAAGTGGCACATGGATACAGGGTACGGACCGAGAGACAATTTCGATCATAAGATAATGAAGACGATAACAACGAAATAATACAATTACGGAAAAAAATTCGAAAAACAAAGGTTAGAAAGAGAAGTTGAAGCATGCAGGGTTGAAAAGGTTAAGAGCGTGTTTGGGACCAAAACCGGGAGCGATCTTGAAAGAAAAATTCTTGACCACATCAGAGAATCAAGAGAACGAGATAATAGGATTGAAAAATTGACGAGGACATTCATGGATAATACAATATCTTCTCACAAATGCACAATGATAGGATTAAAAGATTGGAGAAGAGTGTTAGTTCATGTTCGAAGCTATCTCGATTATTTAGCACTAGGGAGGAGGAAGTTGTCCACATCAGAAACTATCCTCGAAGAATCTTTGACCTTTTCGGAAAAAGTTGTTACCGAATCAAGATGGAGAAACAAATACTGGACCAAACTTTGCCGGTAAACCCTCCTATCAATAATTATGTTAATACTAATCATCATGATATTGCACAGGAATTAAGTATTGATGAGACAATTCTCCTCAACGAAAGATGCTCAGCGGTTTTGAGGAACGAGCTACCGCAAAAGGAAAAAGATCTAGGATGCTTCACTCTCTTTTGCTATATCGGGAGTTTAAACATGTGTAATGCCCTAGCTGATCTTGGATCAAGTATTAGCATAATGCCTCGTTCGATGTTTTTGCGTATGGGGATTGGTAACTTAAAGCCGGCCAAGATGAAAATTGAAATGGTTGATCGATCTATGCAATCGCCATTGGGAATTGTTGAAAATGTGTTGGTAAAGATTAAGAAATTCCTTTTCCCAGTAGATTTTGCGATTCTTGACATTCTGGAAGACAACAGAATACCAGTCATTTTAGGAAGACCTATGCTTGCCACTGCTCATACTAAGGTGGATGTCTTTGCTGGAAAGTTGACTCTTGAAGCTAATGGAGAAATTGCTACTTTCAGACCTAATGAACATTTTTCTACCCCGGAGAAGGTATGTGCAATTGACCCCGTAGGAAATTTTGGTGAAGCTTTAGAAAATTTTCTTAGCGACCCCCGGATCCTGGAGAGGTTGACTCGGGGAGAGATTTTGATGTTTTCGTCAATTTTGAGGAAGAAGATAACTTAGGATTGAGTGCTAAAGACCTCTCTAGTGACGCCGAGATGGCCCATTGGCAAGATAACTCTGGTAATACTTTTTCGCAACCAGACCAACCTAAATTTCATGAGGTAGGAACACGCATACATCATAGAAACCCATATTATCTTAAGATCTCATGCAAAATCGGGTTCATCGACTTCCACCCATTTATTGACACTACTTCCCTAGTCAACATCATGTCAAAAGAATGCTACAACCAAGTTATGAAGAAAGAGTTAGAATATAAGGGGAATAATTTTCTTGGATTTGCAACTAACATCCATGTCTTCGTTGGAACTCATTCATTTTTGGTAGACTTTATGGTTCTAGACGACGTAAGTGAATTTGTAGAGGATGGTTTCACGGGAGTAATTTTAGGGAATCCCTTTCAGGAAATGTCGAGTTTAGATAAAAATGAAAAAGAAGGGTTAGTATGGTTGAACATTAACGATGACAAGACTATTTTCAAATGCCAAGAACGATCAAGAACTTTAGAAATTGGACCAAGAGGCAGTTGAGCCAAGCTCAACCTTTACTCGATATCAGTGAGGAAGACAAAGAAAAAGGCATTAATCACCCTTACCAGAAAATCAAAAGTTTCTACTCAGGCTATTTAGAATTGGGATATGACTACAAAAGGGATGAGAATTTGGTAAGTTGGATCCAGCGTGGAGATTGCCATGTCTACGAAATGATCAACAAGCACTGGTAGCCCCGTGCTATGAGTCTAACTTAAAGACTCGTAAATAAAGAAAAGTGCTCTTTCGGGAGACAACCCAAATTATCCCTTTCTTTTGTTTTATTTCCTTTTCTGTTGGGTTTTGTGTTTTCTAACTAGTTTTGCGGGAAACGAGGAACTAATTGTTGCCGCAATTGTCGATCAATGTAGTAACGGCGAACTCATCTTAGTGATTACGCCTGTAACCAACATTTTAGCAAAGAATTCTTGATGCATTACCAATTACGGCAATACCATCTCGGTGGTTACGCCAGAACAACTCGCTTTGACTCATTCTAGGTTTTGCCGATTCACAGTAACTCCTCAAAAGAGTTACTACGTAACTTTTCTCTTTAATTCTTTCATTTTAAAACACAATAACCTTGTATTAGTTTTAAATGAACTTTGTGGGTGTGTTCTCAGAAACCCTCACGAGACTTCACTCGTCCACTTGGGACACCAAGTGGTTTAAAGGCTTGTTGCATTCGCTAAATGCAACCGTGATTCCTACGAAAGTGAGTTAGGTTTGTTTTTCATTTTTCATTTTTTCTTTTTAGAATTATGCTTGTCGGTATTGTGATTTCAGGGATTGAATTTTGTTCATGATGCTTATACGAAGGCACGTCTATGGTTCGTGGGCCTTCCTTCTTTATGGAGCAAATTTTAGGGAATTCCTCGCTCTATGTCTACCTTTCTCTTTACCTTTATTTAAATGCCTAGTACAAAAGGGACTTTTTACAATTCAAGTGGAGGGACGGGAGTAGAATTATCTCTTGAACTTTATTTCGCCCTCATTTTTCTAGTTTATTTTGAAAAATTATGCCATTTTTAAAATTTTGACATGTTTTTCTTAACCTAACTAGATTAGACCTTAGCCGAGCACATACAACCCTTGATATTATATGGTGAGATTAGCCTTATCCGTTTCCAATATTTTACCCTAACTCCACCAAATTATGAGTGTGTCGGTAGCTTGTAAACTTTAGAACTTGGCCTTTGCATCATTTCGAGACCATAGACGAGGTATGTTGAGTTAGCTCTATGTATTTGGACTTTTCAGTTTTAGAAGGCAATATTATAGGATTATCACCCAAACAGCCTACCATTGTGAGTCTATCGATTAGTCACCTCCACTTTTCGACCCCCATGTGAAACCCTTTTGTTGCACTCATCTTTAGTGCAAGATACCCCTAGATACACCCTTCTAAGCCATTCCTTCATTTTGTTAACCCGATATATTGTTTCGATACACCTATACACCTTAGCCTACCCTGTAGTCTTTATTTGTGATTGTTATGTTGAAAAAAAAAATAGTTGTTATATTATGCTATTTTAAAGTGCGATGTTATAAGCACTGTAGTATGAGCTTTATTGATTTAGTATCGAGGAGGCACCTCGGTCACATTTGAATATTGGAGTTGGTAGTTATGCCAACAGTTGGAGAAAGGTAGTATGCCCATCACGACGTCCTCTAATGACACATCTACCTTGCATTTCTTGATCCGGTTTCTTGACTTCAAAGCTTGAACTTTGGGCGGACGGTAAGTGGTGATGACTTGGTTATAGATTTAGACTACCTACTTGTTTTTTAATTTACACCAATTATATATCCCATGTCTTATCCTACCCTTTTAGTCATGAAGCGTTTCTAGGTGATGCAGCGAGCAATCTTTGGTGTCTTGACCATGGATTTGGTCATGTATCATTGATTTTGTCCACTTTGCCGTGACATGTTAGTAATGACGAGTCACCCCTTAACCATTGTCGTGTCTTCCCATATTGCCTTCAAGAATTGTTTAGCCCTTAACTCTAGTGGTGGAGATTTGTGTAACCGCTAAGCTTATGATAGAATACATGCTATGATTGTGCGATTGAGTGATCACCTCGAAATTGACACTTAGAATAGTTGAGAGATTTGATTGTTTGTTCCCCTTTCGTAGGTGTTCGGTTTTGTTTTATTCTAGCATAAGGGATTTGTAAACTCATATTTTCCGTGTTATGGGAGATATTTTTAGGAATCTATCTAATAAGGTCTACTTTAGGGCAAGTAGAGTTCATGGGGGATATTTGATAACATCAAATAGTCCCGAATATTAAGTGTCAATTTCCCGATAATGCTCGTTATTTATATCATTTATATGGATTTACGCTTGTTTTCCATTGTTTTCCACTTTCGTGTAAATTACGAGCATTGGAGCTAAAGAGACGCGGAACCGGAAACATATGTAAAGATTTATCACAAGATGTTATTTTGAAGAAGTTACGCGTAACTCATCTCTCACATTACCGTAACTATTGCGTGACTCGAATGCCAACTTATCGGAAGGTTACGGCAGTAACTCTTCCCACAGTGTTACGACGTAACTACATTAGGTCAAATGAGGTTCCATGTCACCGATACTTACGCCAGTAACTCATCGCATCACTTACGACGTGGCGAGTTTATTGAAGACTACGGCGTAACCACTAACAAGGTTACTGTTGTAACCAGCAGATCTAGTGCATTTTACGAAGAAATAGAAGGTTACGGCGTAACTCCTATATTGGTTACGCCGTAACCCGGATCTGGGCTATAAATACCCCACCTAATTCCATCATTTCTAATCATCTCATTCCACACACAATACTGAGAACGTGGGAAAAAGCTCAAGGTGTCTAGAGGAGCATACTGGAGTCGTTTCCAAGGAGAAGTCACTCAATTACGATAAGCATTAGCGTTTTATATTTCTTTACATTCAATTCATGTATTTTATACCTTTGAATATTGAATTGATTCGCATGATTAATATGAGCGGCTAAGAACCTTTTGGTGCTAGCCTTGTTATGATTCCTTAATTGTTTTGTTTGCGTTTACTTTACTTCCGTACAATTATTTCTAAGTGTATTCATGCATAGTTCATTGGTAGCCACCCTTGGTTTGGTAGTTTTGAATGGCGGTAGAGGCCAATTGCCTAGGAGATATGACAAACCGACCCTAGGTGAGCGGATCGAGACGGAAGGGTAAGATATGACCAACCGACGACCCTTTCTACTTGTGCGATTTGACCAACCGATCACCTATCGCTTGGATGAACTTAAGAATTGGGGTGTAGTGTCTAAGTTCCTAACGGCCGGCACTCACTATTATGAATCTAGCATGTAGCGGTACTTAATGACTTGGCTTAGGGACCAGAACAACAGGACTTATGACGGCACCCGATTTCTCTGTGGTGGCATCTTTGCCGATAGGTTAGGGCGAATTGACCAAATGTTGTCCTCTCGACTTTGACCCCACCTGGAGTAATTGGAAGTAGGTAGACGTAGACATAACTAGCTAGGAAGACTAACTAGGTTGGCACCATTCTCCTCTATTTATTTCCCTTTACCATTTATCTGTTTTATTTTATTTCTGCATTAGTAGTTTAATTAATTAAATCCCTATCGAAACTATTATTATTCTGTGACAACTAGACTTAGTAATAATCCATCACACATAGCTCTTGGGACGACCTCGGCTTTACCGTTTACTACACTACACACGACCGGTTACACTGCCCGTTAGTGCACTAGGGTAGACCATAGGTATAGCGAGACACTATAAATATTAAGACCTTTTCAGTAAAACCTGCATCAGTTGTTTCGCTCTCCCTTTTTTTATCAGGAGTCTCAATATGTGTAACGCCCTAGCTGATCTTGGAGCGAGCATAAGCATAATGCCTCGTTCAATGTTCCTACGTATAGGTATGAGAGACCTTAAACCAGCCAAAATGAAGATTGAAATGGCCGATCGGTCCATGCAGTCACCCTTGAGAATTGTTGAGAACGTATTGGTAAAAATAAAAACAATTCTCTTCCCGGTAGATTTCTTGATTCTGGATATTCTCGAAGACAACCGAATACCTATCATTTTAGGAAGACCAATGCTTGCTACTGCCCATGCTAAAGTGGATGTCTTCACCTAAAAATTAACTCTCGAAGCTAACGGGGAGGTTGACACATTTAGACCTAATGAACTTCTGTCCACTCCTCAAAAAGTTTGTGTAATTGATCCTATTGGTGATTTTGGCGATGCATTGGAAGATTTTCTTAGTGACTCCCCGAAAACTCCTACAAATCTTGACGAGATAGCTTCAGGGAAGGATTTTGATGTGTTCGTAAATTTTGAAGAAGAAGGCTTAGGATTCAGTGCCGATGATTTCTCTAGCGACGTCAAAATGGTCCATTGGCACAGGAACTCTGAAAAGACGTTTTCACAATCTAACCAACCCCATTTTTATGAGATGGGAGCACGAATGCATCATAGGAACCCCTGTTATCTGAATATTTTATGCAAGATTGGGTTCATTGATTTCCATCCATTCATCGACACAAATTCCCCAGTTAACATCATTTCAAAGGAATGCTACAACCAGGAGATGGAAAAAGAGCTTGAATATAAAGGAAACAATTTCCTAGGGATTGCAACAAACATCCGTGTCTTTGTTGGGACTCACTCATTTTTTGATCGACTTTGTGGTTTTGAATGACGTTAGCGAGTTTGTGGAAGATGGGCTAACCGGGTGATTTTCGGGAAACCTTTTCAAGAACTATCGGGGCTAGATAAAGATGAGAAGGAAGGGCTTGTATGGTTAAAAATTGGCGAGGATAAAACGGTTTTTAAAATGCCACGGACTGTTAAGAATTTTAAAAAGTGGACAAAGAGGCAGTTGAGCCATGCTTAGCCACTGCTCTACATTAGTGACGAAGATAGAGCCAAAGGTATCGACCACCCTTACCAAAAGATCAAGAATTTTTACTCAGGGTGTTTAGAGTTGGGGACAGGTTACAAGCGTGATGAGAATCTGATCAGTTAGATTCAACGTGGAGATTGCCATATCTACGAAATGACAAACAAGCACTTCTAGCCCCGAGGCTCTGAGTCTAACTTAAAGACTTGTAAATAAAGAAAAGTGCTCATTCGGGAGACAACCCGAATTATCCCTTTCATTTTGTTTTATTTCCATTTACATTGGGTTTTGTGTTTTAACCATTTTTGCGATTTCGTGAAAAGTTGCTACATCACCGATTGGGGACTGATCGTCCATAGTTACTGGCAGAACTCATCCTTATGGTTACGCCGTAACATACCTTTTGTGCAACAATATTCTTGAGCATTTCCAATTATGGCGTAACCTGTGCAATGGTTATGCCGTAGCCACACTAGTGTAGCATCCGTCAAGTTTTGCTTAATTACGGCAGAACTCCTTATGGGAGTTACGACGTAACTTCCCTGTGTAACGCTTCTTTCATTTTAAACACAATAACCTTGTATTAGTTTTCAAATGAGCTTTGTGGGTATGTTCCCTATAAGCCCTCACGAGACTACACTCGTCCATTTGGGACACCAAGTGGTTTAAAAGGCTTGTTGCATACGCTAAATGCAACTGTGATTCCTACGAAAGTGATTTAGTTTTCTTTTTCATTTTTATTTTTCTTTTAGAATTATGCTTGTCGGTAGTGTGATTTCGTGGATTGAAGTTTGCTCTTGGATGCTTATGCGAAGCACGACTCTTTCATGGGCCTTCTTTCTTTTGGAGCAAATTTGGGAAGTTCTCGCCTAATTCTACTTTTCTCTTCACCTTTATTTAACGCTTAGTACAAAATGGACTTTGTACATTTCAAGTGGCGGGACGACAGTAGAATTATCTCTAGAACTTTATTTCGCTTTCGTTTTTCTAGTTTATTTTGAAAAATTATGCCATTTTAAAAATTTTGACATGTTTTCCTTAACCTAACTAGATTAGACCTTAGCCGAGCACATTATAACCTTGGATATTATATGGTGATATTAGCCTTATCCGTTTCCAAATTTTTACCCCAAATCAACCAAATTATGAGTGTGTCGGTAGCTTGTAAACTTTAGAACTTGGCCTTTACATCATTTCGAGGCCATAGACGAGGTATGTTGATTTAGCTCGATGTATTTGGACTTTTCAGTTTAAGAAGGCAGTATTATAGGATTATCACCCAAATAGCCTACCATTGTGTGTCTATCGATTAGTCACCTCGAATTCTCGACCCCCATGTTAAACCCTTTGTTGCACTCACCTTTAGTGCAAGGTACCCCTAGATACACCCTTCTGAGCCATTCCTTTCATTTTCTTCATCCAACATATTTTTTCGTTACACCTTAGCCTAACCTGTAGACTTTATTTGTAATTGGGAAGTCATTATTTGCCTTAGTTTAAGGTTCAAATGGAAAAGTTCGAGAATCACGCTCTCGTCGACGACATGTCCTTAAAGATCATTGAAGACCCCCCAAATTCTCATTGTTCATCTCAAGTGGGGGGATGTTATGTGTAATTATTATGTTATGTTAAAAAAATAGTTATTGTTATTTAGTGATTGTAAAAGTGCGATGTTATAAGCACTATTGTTATGAGCTTAATATAGATTTAGTATCGAGGAGGCCACCTCGGTCACATTTGAAGAATGAAGTTGGAAGTGTGCCCATCATGACGTCCTCTAATGTCACATCTACCTGATTATATCATGATCCGGTGTCTTGACTTCGAAACTTGAACTTTGGGCGAACGGTAAGTGGTGATGACTTGGTTATAGGTTTAGACTATTTGCTAGATTTTATATTACACCACTTTTATCCCATGTCTTATCCTACCCTTAGTCATGAAGCGTGTCTAGGTGATGCAACGAGTGATCTTTGGTGTCTTGGCCATGGATTTGGTCATGTATCATTGATTTTATCCACTTCGCCGTGACATGTTAGTAATGACAAATCACCCTTAACCTTTGTCGTGTCTACCCATATTGCCTTCGAGAATTATTTTGTCCTTAACTCTAGTGGTGGAAATTTGTGTAACCGCCAAGCTTATGATAGAATACATGTTATGACTGTGCAATGAGTGATCACCCCAAAATTGACACTTAGAATAGTTGAGAGATTTGAGTATTTTGTTCCCATTTCGTGAGGTGTTCAGCTTTTTTTTTATTCTAGCATAAGGGATTTGTAAACTTATATTTTCCAGGTAATGGGAGATATCTTTTTAGGAATCTATCTAATAAGGTCTACTTGAGGGCAAGTAGAGTTCAAGTGGGGGATATTTGATAACATCAAATAGTTCTGAATATTAAGTGTCAATTTCCCCCAATAATGCTCGTAT
This sequence comes from Chrysanthemum lavandulifolium, assembly GCA_022545495.1. Lineage (NCBI taxonomy): Eukaryota > Viridiplantae > Streptophyta > Magnoliopsida > Asterales > Asteraceae > Chrysanthemum > Chrysanthemum lavandulifolium. The sequence continues at coordinate 111,068,901 of CM040244.1, forward strand.
TTTATATCATTTATATGGATTTACGCTTGTTTTCCTCTATATTTTACTTTCAGGTAAATTACGAGCATTGGAGCTAAAGAGACACGGATTTGGAGAATTTATTGAAGATATATCATAGTATGCTCATTGTGAAGAAGTTACGGCGTAATTCCTCTATCACATTACGCCGTAACTAAAGCGTGGCTCAAAAAACCAACTCAACAGAAGATTAAGGCGTAACTCTCCCAAAGATTACGACGTAACCAACTATGTCAACTGAGGTTCCGCGCCGCTGTAAGCTACGCCGTAACTATTGTCTCAATTACGGCCTAACCAAGATTTATTGAAGATTCCTTCCAGAGTTACGCCGTAACCAGCATTTTTAGTGCAAAATACGAAGAATTGGATGTTACAACGTAACTCTTATCATTAGTTACCCCGTAACCAGATCTGGCCTATAAATACCCCACGAATTCCAGCATTTCAAAGCATCCCATTTCACACACAACACCAAGTGAACGTAAGCAGAAGTCGAAGGAAAATCTAGAGGAGCATACGGAGCTATCTCCAAGGGAGAAATCACTCCCTTACGATAAGCATTAGCATTTTATCTTTTCTTTACTTTCAATTCATGTATTTCGTAATGTTAAACATTGAATCGATTGTTTTAGTTAATATGAGTGGCTAAGCACCTCTGGTGCTGGCCTAGTTATGATTCCCTAATTGTTTTGTTTGCGTTTACATTGCTTCCGTATAATTATTTCTAAGTGTATGCATGCATAGTTTGTTGGTAGCTACCCTAGATAGGTTAGGACGAACTGACCAAATGCTGTCCTAGCGACTTTGACCCCACCTGAAGTAATTGGAAGTAATTAGACGTAGACATAACTAGTTAGGATGAATAACTAGGTTAGTACCCCTCTCCTCTATTGATCACAACCCTCGCCTTTATTTGCTTTCAATGTCTTAGTACTAATTAATCATTTCAACCTTAAATCATATTAAAATCTGTGACACCTAGACTTTGTTTAAATTCGCACACATAGCTCTTGGGACGACCTCGGTTTTACCGAATACTACACTACACACTACCGGGTACACTGCCCGTTAGTGCATTAGGGTAAACCATAGGTGATAAGGATTTAACACATGCACTTTTAAGGGGTCATTTAAGCCCTCAATTGCTCACTTTATATCCATTACTGCTTAATTTCGTTCCTTTTCACTTTTTAGGTCTCTTGAAGGCAAAATCTTTGGAATGATGCTTATTTGGACGAAAAGGCGTGAATATGTGAAGAAAATGGCTAAAGTCAAGATCAAGACACTCAAGTGCTGGAAGTGCACCCGACGGCCACAAACAAAGAGCGACACCGTCCCTATATTTGTGACTACGAGAGTGAATTTGTTATTTTGCACCGACGTCGGTCTTAGAAGAGTAGTAGCGTCACGAAGAATTTTCATCACAGACGGCCTAGATTCGATTCGATCACGCCGGTTAAATTTGACTACGTCACAACCACAATGTGACGCCGTCCCAAAGTTGACTTGGCCAAGATGAAACTCTAAGGGCGGCGATCTGACGGCGTCACAATTAAAAGGTGACGTCATCGCAGTTGTAACTCTATATATAGAATTCGAATTTTCAGACTTTTAAGAGGTACACTTGTGGAGTAAAAACCTAAAACGATTGTAGCCCGTCTAGGACAGTATTTTAGGGTTCTAATACCCTAATTTACATCGAGATAAGTTATTTATTCCATTGATTTCATTATGTCTTCAATTGAATGTGTGTATGCTTGCATGCTTAACATGTCCGGCTAATTTACTTGTGTGTTTGCTTAGATCTATAAAACCTAGTTATTAAATATTTATTGGTTGTCTCTTATCTTAATTGTAATTGACTTAGGAGTGCTTAAAGCCATCGTTGTGTTATTAATGCTTGATTAATCTTTGTGAACATTAGTTTATAATTACTAGTGGAATATATTGTAGGCTAAAAATCCAAAGAAAACCTTAGTGTTAAGTTTATGAATCCTAGCGATTTTGTAGTCATTAACCTTAGGTAGCTTCAAAGAGTTAGGGATAAAAGCATACCCTACGACCTTAGGAAACACAACGCGTTAAGAATAAGGACGTGACAATTCAACCATCAATAAAAGATAACTATGGAGTAATAATATCTAGGTAGACACATCTTTAATCATCATACGAGCACACTTCAATAGACATAGACTACCCCTTAGATTAGATAATTAGAATAGTAGAGTAATCGGTAGAAGTACCACCCCCCAAATCCAAACCCCAAGATCGTACCTTTTTATTTTCTAAAAAATATAAAAAAGATAAAAAAATAATCTTCCTCAACCCCAACCTTAGCATAGTAATTTCTCACTAGCATTCCTATTCCCCTAGAGAACGATATCAATCCCGAGGCTTACCCTAATACTACACTACAACGATTAGGTTCACTACCTAGGTGGTTGAAAAACTTCCTCGAAGAAAAGGAAGTTTCCTTTGACCCCGAACGCGCGTTGTACGCGTATCAATAGGTATAACGAGAAATTATAAATATTAAAACCTGGTCAGTAAAACCTGCATCAGTGTACATTCCAAATATATCTCTTGAGCCTAACACACCGGGCAATCATGTTCGTGGGTTCAACAATCTCGAAACTCGTTACTTTCATGAAGGACGTGTTGTTGACTCACTTCTAATCTTACAAGAAGGTATCAACACTTCATTTCGCACTATAGGACTAGAAGGTCTTCTCGGGATCAACGAGAAAATTTGTCCGTGGTTTGTTTTGGAATTCTTCCGTCGAGTTGAACTCGTTCGTAACGAGGATCGTTCTATCTTACTATGGTTTTGGATCAAAAACCAAATGTTTGTTTTGATTCTTGAGCAATTTGCTCACATTCTTCGAATTCCAAATTATGGAAAATGTGCTTTGACTGAAGATTGATCACTTGATTCTCTCTTCAACTGTCGTGAAGAAAACAATCCATATTATTCATACATACCTTCTCCTCAAGTAATAACTCAACTTCTATGCACTCCTCAATCCAATTACTCAAATCCAAACATAATTTATATGTGTGATCTCTGAGATGATCTCAAACCTCTCGCAATCATTCTACGTGAAAATGTTTGGAGTCTTACAGGAAATCGTGAGATACTTCCCGCATGTTGTGCTCACATGATTTAGTGTCTCCTAACTCAACAGCCATACAATCTTTCTGACTTTTTCGCAAGGCCAATTGTAAACCTCCAAGGCAACAAGGACAAACTAATTCCATATGGGATGCTTCTAACACGCCTTTATCATCATGTCATGTACTATCACCCTTAATTTCAAAGCCCTCAATATATACTTGTGAACAAAATGATGGAACCTTTGAACACATCTCTCATCACTTCATTCTTCATTCCTGATTCATCAACTACTAACAACCCACTCGATGATCCATCAAACGATAACGCATGAGCAAAATAGTTTTTTTTAAACAATCCTTAGGCTTTATCTTTTATTTACCTTTGTAACTTGATCATACGTATGAAATAAATTTTTTGTTGATCATTTGATATTCCTACATGCCACTCTTACCATGTCTGGATTATATACATGTATAGTTACTGTGGAAATTATTAGTTTCATAATTCGACACCTAAAGCAAAATAGTGCAGGCTCACTGTTGAGTAATTTGTCCTAGATGTCGGATCCCTGGCTTATAACTAGCCGGATCCCTCAAGTGAAGGATCCGTGGGATCCGAGAAAATAGAAGAGCTATTTCATCATCGTTGCATCAATCCAACCCTTCAGACCTTATTATACTAGTTAAACATGATACATTAGGTTCACTTTACCTATCCTTAAGCTCAGTTGATCTCATACTCACTCATGAACGACTTAGGATCACATTCAAGGTATTTTTGATTTATCATTACTTCAAAACTCACCATCTTTCCGCTCCAATGTTCACACATTATTCCTCTCATCTTAAAACACTTAGTTTGATATTTCTCTCAATTTTAGTAAATTGATTTTAGTCATCTTGATCTTAAAATGATCTAAAAACTAGTTTTTCATTTCCTATAATTCTTAAGGAATTTTAAAAATTTTCCTTAGATCATCATCTGGTCTTTAGGATCATTTGACTCCACTTGAAACCCTAAAAATCTTAGCGTCATCCTTGATCACCCATTGGTGTTCATAAAAACCTCCATTTCTTTCCATAAAAGACATCATTAGCTACCCTCACTCATTGCACTTGATCATTTAAGTCTCATATCATTTAAGACACCTGAGGAGACTGAAACACTCAAGATATGTAGGTAATAGACCTTACTAAAACCTCATCTTTCTTCTCCTTGGCTCTTGAGCACCGGATCCTTAAGTTTAGCCTAGACGGATCCCTCAAGTAAAGGATCCGTTGGAACCAGTTTCACAGACTAGACCTCCTACTTGATACAATCATTTCAAACCCTCATTGTTATTTTGAACATTCCACCTCTTAATTGACTACCTAGATCAGTACAACTCGTGGTTAACTCTTATACATGCAAATCATTGCAAATTGGGAATAATCCGTTACCACGGATAGTTATGGTTTATATCGCTTGGTTTAACACTAGCGGGAAACATATTCCCACCGCAAGTTCTTCATTACCACCGCTATCGCTAATGATAAGGTTAAACGTGTCTTGATAAGTATAGAATAGATCTTGTGTATATTCTATTATGTTAGCTATATACTTATCTTGTAAAGGACTCCTTCTTGTATAAAAGGAGATCCTAGGTCATAGTCTTAGGTACGACACATTACAAGATTACCTACGAAAGCTTCAAGGTGTAACCCTAGTGATACCAAGATCACTCGATTATTTCATTAATAATATTGAGCTTGAGTTTTGTGTTAACTTGTGTTTACTCTCATACATCATATAATTCGCCTTCTAAGTATTACTTAAGTAAATTCCGCTTGCTTGATAATATTATACAAAATATCATTGACACAAGGAGAGTGTCTTAGATCCAACAAGTGGTATCGAGCAAGGTTCGATATTTTGTTTTAGAAGATCCAAAGAATTAGCTTGACTTACTCTCTCAAGACAATGGAGATGGAAAACAATCAATCAAACTCTTCTTCTACACCTGCACTCCCTAAGCTTAAGCTTAATGAGTTTGAGATGTGGAGGATACCGATTGAGCAATACTTCCTCATACAGACTATGCTCTATGGGAGATCATTCAACTTGGTGATTCTTTCAAATCTGTGACCACTACTTCAAAAGTTGGTGACATAGATGTTGTGAAAGTTTCGTGCTCGAATCAAATTCAAAAGCTCAAAAGAAGAATGATCTTAAAGCTAGAAGTCTATTGTCGATGACTCTTCCTAGAGACCGATTATTGCATTCAAAGAAATACAAGACCGCTAAAGAACTGCTTGAAGAGATTTGCTCGTGTTTGGTGGTAATGATGCAACAAAGAAGACTCGTAAGACATTGTTAAAGCAAAGTTATGAAAACTTCTCGCTTCAAGCAATGACTCACTTGATAGCATTTTACCAAACTTCGTAAGATTGTTACACAACTAATCGTGTTTGGCATTGAGGTAGAAAAGGAAGACCTCAATTTGAAGTTTCTAAGAAGTTTGCCTTCGTAGTTTCAAACCAATGTTATCAGATGGGAAAACAAAATGACATTGAAACAATGAAGCTCAATGATCTTTACAACAACTTCAAACTTATTGAGCAAAGGTTGAAGAAGGCAGTGGAAACTTGGTACAAGCTCTAGTAGCTTGGCATTGTTGTCAAATTCGCTGACAATGATGATTCAAGATGAAAGTGATGATGATATTGCCACCGAGGTTCTAAAGTTTCCACCGGTAATGTTAATGTTACCACCGCAGTTCCAAAAGAAGGTTGCTAGTATTGGAGATCCTACCTTTATGCTTTTATCTCCACACAAGTTGATGGCTCTGCCTTAACTCATGAAGACATAGAGCAAATTGATGAAGATGACTTGGAGGAGATGGATATAAATGGCAGATAGCTCTTCTTAGCATGAGGGCTAAGAAATTCTACAAGAAGACTGGCAAGCCTATTCACATTAATGGTGATGATACTGCAGGTTTTGATAAGAAGAAAGTGGAGTGCTTTAACTGCCACAAGTTTGGACATTTTGCTAGAGAATGTAGAAGACCAAAGACCAAGGACAACAGGTCTACATGGTACAAGCAAAAGAAGGGACCAACTGTGGAAGAACCAAAGGCAATGTTGGCTATTGATGGTGTGAGTTATGATTGGAGTTTCATGGATGATGAACAAGAAGAAGAACATTCAGATGCTGCTCTTGTTGCTACTGAATTTGCTCTCATGGCTTTCTCTGAATCTGAGGTACAAAACTCTGAATGTTGCTCTAAAACATGTAGGGCTGCTAGAGAAGTTGAAAGACTTAATAATTTATATTCTAATGAAAAAGAGTTATACATCGCTAATTATACCGTAGCTAATCTTAGAGAGCCATGGCGCTTTAGAAAACAAATAGAGCACTATCGTGCAAATGAGTCAAATTATAATGATGATATGATTCTTCTTAGAGAGAGGTAGAACATACAACCGCCGTGAATGAAGCATACCAAAAGGAGCTTGAAAACTCCAAAAGAAACTTGAAAATGTCAATTTAACTATAGACACATGTTATCATCACCGAGTCAATTGATAAAATTTGGAATGCTCAAGTATATAATAAAGCTAAGTCCGTATGGGTTATAATATCGCGCCCCACCACTAAGGGGTGTTCATTCACCTCCGTGTATAGATTTAGCTCATACAGTATAGAGGATTTTAAGGATCTTGTAAGAGAATATGGTCCTTTAAAAGACACAGTTGTGAAGAGTGAGGAAGAGAGTAAGCTAGATAATGATGTTTTGAGAGTGCTAGTGACTCATCCGTTGTAGATGAGAGTGTTAAAAGAATGTAGAGACTACTATCCCAAAAGTTGCTAATACTATTACAGAGGAACCTAGGAAACCGCTTAATAAACCTAGACCAACCAGTAGTATGCCGAGATGTATAGAACAAGCCTCACACCCTAGGGGTAACCAGAGGAGTTGGAATCATGTTAAATCTCAACAATTAGGTAGTGATTTTGTGATGAACAATAAAGCATGCTATATCCGTGGTAGTTTTGATCATTTACATGCTTATTGTGACTATCATGTTGGGAGAAGGGTAGTCTATGGGAACAAAAGGGTGGAGTCTAACAAGTATCAACATAATGTACACCCTAGTTCTAATTGCAATATGGTCCCAAGAGCGCTCAACTTAGAAGTGGCCTCAAAACACTTGCCATCGCAAAACTGCTAACACCGCCACCCTAAGTCACCGTTAAAAGTGCAAACACAAAACAAGTTTTAATAAATCAGCACAAACAGAAAAAGAACCTTTCAAACTAAAAGGTTAATAATAACCAACAAAGGTACCTAAAGAAACCAAGAAGCTACCACCGCTCATTCAAAAGTTACCACCGCAAGGGTTTTAATAAGAAAAGGGGGACATGGGCAATGTCGTGAAGGCCTCAAAGACGCTGGGAATGGAAACCTAAAGGAAACACCTCTACAACCAATCCCAATGGTGTATCAATGACCTTTGATAGATTTAACTATATTGATACACGAGGCGCATCCAAGTCAATCATGGCTTGGGTCCCCAAAAGAAACTAACTCTTTACTCTTATGTGCAGAACATCCAAGGACTAAATGATTTGAACTTGTATTTACATATTATGGGTGTTCAAATGCACATGATTGGCAACAAGTCTTTTCTTTTGATTTTGTGCATACTAATAGATCCGTCTGCCGCTTTTGTTAATGAAGTTAGTGGATTGAGATGTGTGATGCAGAACACTAATGCTAAAAGAAAACATGGATTATTATTGTTATTACAAACCGCATCGAAAGTGCAAGAAATTACATCCATGAGGTACAAAGTACAAACATTACTACATCAATCGATATAACAACCACAAACAACCCATCCCTTCCTACCCATCATTCATCCTTTACGGCTTCTTGAAAAGCCCCACTTGGCATCACCTTGGGAGCTCCACGATGTTAATCCAAGTCATACACCCTAGGGCTTGTTAAACCCATCACCACTATACCAAGAGGTGGTGAGGATGATGAAGGAACTGTTGTTGGTGGTGCCGGTAGAAATGGTAGTGAATGTGATGAATGCAACTCTTCGTGAGGAGCTATCACAAGAGGAGGAACACTCAGACTCTTCCGAGGTTTCATCATCTCGTAACATATGGAGACACATAGAGCCGATCTCGAGCTATCTTCTTTGATTGTTGCATCCCGAGGCTCGTTGTAGTGATGAAGGTCCAAATAAAAAGGATTTGAAAGAGCAAGTGATCGCTTTCTTCTTGATACAACCTTCTCATACTCCTCTTTTCAACTCTCCTGTGGTTTTTCAAAACAAAATCATCCTGTGAACTATCGATGAACCGCTAGAAGAGAGATTGATTGGACTTGATTGACTCATGGTGTTGTCAAGTGATGATCTTTGAGAGTACAAGTTTTGGAGTATGTGATTTGAGTGGTTTGTGTTAAATGATCCGCTTAATATATATTAAGTTGGATTCAAGAAGTTAATGAGGGAAGGTGCGTGTAGTTGAGGAGTAAATTGAGTCCCAGATTCTTGGAAAATGTATCAATGCTTAAGTGTTGACTTTATTGAGTATAGCCACCGCTATGCTTAATTCTTTCAATATATTAACCATTGCCAACGAAATTATGATTCCAAAGTGTTTGGTTTATGTTAGTAAATTGCAATCAAGGATTTTGTTAGTTACTCTCCGTGAATCGATGCTCTAGGTTTATTAGACCTTATCTAAGTTGTTCACCGATGACTCGCTTTACAAAGGGAACTATATTGAAACCAAGGGTAACATACTTTCAAAGGAAAAAGGAAAACAAAGGAAATTCATTACTAACACATCATACATTACAACCAAAAGTACTCCTAGTCAAAACACAAAACCGACACCTCGCACATCCTATACCTATCTTCGCTATTCCATTGGTCTCTTGCCCTTGCCCACATAGTCATGTTTATTCTTCCGGCTCTCTTCTTGTTCTCAAAGTGGATTGCATCCTTGGACATGGAAGCCCAAGAATCATGGAGGAGGTTTTGGTAGCATTACGCACCTTGTTGGATTGGATATTTGCTTCATATTGAGATCGCTGCTTGCAATGCTATTGAAAGAGCTTTTGGCAACTCTTTAGCAAGAGAATAGGTTTCATCATTTGCATCATCATCATCTCGATGAATCGGAGTAGAACTCAAGGGATTTTGCAGCTTAGCTACAGTGCATTCGCTAGCGCTTTTTAGTATATCTTTTGGATGAAGAGCCACCGGTGGAAGTATCCAAACCATCTTGATGCTTCAAGATGATTCGATTCAATTACATACTCTTCTTCGAGTCAAGAGATGTTGATAGTGTTGGAGGATTGCTCATGCTTATGGTTTTGGGGTTATTGTGTTTGAATGAAAGTTGATTAAATTTACCTTAAGCCAAGTCTTCTTATATAGACAAAGTCGGTTGAAGGGTTATTTAATGAAGATATTTACCTTTTTCTTATTTTGGTAGGTCAAGGAGTAAATATAGATATTATTGAGTTGACTTTGGAAGATATTTTGCTTGAGTAAAAGTTTGGTTAAAGGTAATTTTGGTTGATCTCAAAATTGGTTATTCTCATCTTTTAAGTTTGCATATCATGTTTTGATGAGAAGTTGGAGTTAAAAGGTGTATATCTGAGATACACATCAAATGGTTATTGATTCACCATGTCTAATACACATAAGAATCAACTAGTCCAGAGCAAACGGCCATCGGTAAAGACTTGACAAACCGCTTATGGTTGATAGTTTACCAAAACTATATGGTTATCAACTCACCATATTCTTTATGATTAAGAGTTGGCTAGTCCATAGCAAACGGCTCATGGTAAAGACATATCAAACCGTTGATAGTTGGTAGTTTGCTAAAACTATGATGGGAGCAAATTAGTTTACTCATGATTTTATTTCCATCGCTTTTTGAAATTTTTGTGAAAATTACCATCGCTAGTTCACAGCTTCCACCGACAAAGTTATTTTACCACCGTAGTTCTAGCCGCTATAACCGATTATGTCAAGAATTAATTTTTACTAGCCGCTGAAAGTAACCATCGATATTCATATATATAGGGTTAATATTTAAAGTAAATTATCTTCTTTCTATATTATAACTACTTTCTAAAGATAATTTTACTTGCGCATAAATTCTAAACCCTAACCCTATATATATCTTTTTCTCTCAATTGGCTAGTCATTCTTTCAATTCTTACTGACGTAATAATATTTTTCATCAAAAGTTTCTATGGCTTCTTTGAAATTTGCAGATGAGCACAACCTAGTGGCCTACCTACAAAAGTCTAACGAGAAGAGTGGCCCTGTTTTTCATCAGATTGTGGATTTTCTTCATACCACTCATATAAGGTATGCTTTGCTTTTCAAACCCACAATCTATATCTCTCAAATCAAACAGCTTTGGACTTCGCCACCCATAACACTTGAGAATAGAGATACACATGAAACAAAGGATGCTCTCGAGCCATCAGAGATGGGGTAACTATTGATGTTACCGAGGCATCCCTAAGGAGAGTACTTCTCTTGGATGATCTCAATGGTCACATCACATTACCTATGTCCGACATTCATGATACTTTATCATCCATGGGTATGATACCACCGACAAAAAGGCTACTTTCAAAAGAGTGGTTTTTGTCCCCATTGGAGATTTTTGATTCATACCTTGTTACATTGCCTTAGTCCTAAGAAAACATCTTATGAGCAATTTAGTTCAACCATGGCTTATCCTTTGGTTTGTCTAGTCATCGATAAGATTTTCAACCGTCCAACTATATTTTTACCAAGATGAAAGGCAATGTACAAAGTAAAACCAAATTTTTAATGTATCCAAGGTTTGTGCAAGTCGTGCTTAATGAATTTCAACCGCAACCTCACACTCATGCTTATCAAATCGCTTGCCTAAAGCCTAAAGTTTTCAAAATTTGAATAAAGATGGCAATATGATTTTACACCTCTCCTACCCCAAATGCTTGCTAAAATTTCAACCGAACAAACACACCCATAATTAATGTTCCTAACATTGATTATACCCCACCGCTTAAGAACCTATGAGAGAAGGTCTAAACAATCAACTCCTCTCATGACAACACAAAGAAGTTTCAACCTTTGGTCTAGGAACAAGCAAGGGTGGTTCTAGACTTCCACCTAGTCCTACTATGGAGGAGTCTCGGACCAATGCCCCATGATTCACCTCTCCCAACAGTAACACAGTTGGAAGTGCCGAGGCGTGGAAACCAATTGGAATTGATGGTTATGTGTACCAAATTAGCAAAACAGTTGATTCTCTACAAAAGACATTGGCTACTTTCAAGAAGCAACATGCCAAGGATGTTCAATCATTAAAGACAGAGATTCGCACCTTAAAAGAAGAGGTGCAGAGGTTGCAAAAGCACAAGAAGACCGCAAAAGTCGGTGATTTCATCTTCATCCTCACCTTCTAATGGTGATTCAAATTGATCAAGATTTGGGAAATTCCTCCAAACAGGGAGGAAAACAGTTCGACAATCGAGGGAGGAAAATTGATTTTGAAGATGAAGGTGTTACAAGTGAAGGAGCAAAAGAAGTCGAAACTCATGGAGAGCAACTTGAAGATCAAGACATTTTCCAAACCGCAACCGATTTTACCATCGATGATATTTCCACCGCAGAGCCAATTCTTGCCACCGCAAGTGAAGAATTTGATACTTTGAAGGATAATAAGGGTAAAGCAATTATGGAAGATGTACAAGAACCTAAAGGGAAGGTTTCAAAGAAAAGACAAGTTCGATTGATCATGATGGAGAACTTGCTAAGAAGATTTCGTAAGATCAAATTGTCGAAAGAGTTGTCGAAAAGAAAAGGTTGAAAGAAATAGAAGTTGCTAGCTTTTGGAAGCTCAAAGATTGGATAGAATGGAAGATGTCGATTCAATTTCCACCGTCCAACCCATCATTATGAAAGAGAAAGCTCCGAGTTTAGTTATGTTCCCATCAAGAAGATATTCGCTCGTAGATAATAATCCGTAAATCAAGAAAAGGCAATTGACCTTGTTGTCGATGCATCTTTAATCGAGGAACAAAGAACCGCCATTGAAAGATTTCATTATGATGAAGAACAATCAAGCACTTGATAATGTAATCGCCTCACCAAGAAGAATCGAAGAAACAAAGACAACCAACCAAGGCACAAATACTTGCATCTATGAAGACTTATTGTTGTCATGTTGGTAATCGAAAAGGCATCAATTCATAGGAATGTCCGATGATCAAGTTGAAAGGGCTTACTACGTAACCGTGAAACAAGATAAATCTTTTATTCCAATGGGTTCAAGAAGAAGAAAGAATATTTCCTAGATTGAAGAGAAAGGCCAAAGTCGTTGATTCTCAAACTATTAAGAAGACTAAGGTTGATGAAGATCATACAAAGTCTATCGAGAAGGAGATTCCTACCGAGAAGTTCACTAAAGATCAAATGACCGAAATGATTGTGATTGAAGATGAGATTTTATCCGTAACCACCGCAAATTCGACATCCTATCATTGATTGGGAAGTTTACTCGCTAGCAATTTTGCTTCAACATGGAAGATTACAAGGTCGGAGGTGAAACTTCATCATTCATAACATTTGAAGATCTTATTAAAGCTTTTGACAGAGATGACCTTAATACATTATGGAAATTAGTTCAAGAGAGGTTTAATGGTCAAGATCTCAAAGATACAAAGGAGATGCGCTTATGGGTAAATCTTAGAAGGCTTTTTGAACCAAATGTCGATGATGACTACTGGAAAACCTTATTCACATGTCTTGGTACAAAATGGTTTTATTATGATTCATGTGATGTTCATCATGTCTCTACAACTAATGGAGAAGACTTTTCATGCTTGTCGAGAAAGAATATCCACTTAGAGTCGGAGCTCTTACAAGAATGTTAACCTTACACATACGAGTTAATGAAGACAAGTGAGAAGGTCGAGCATTATTACAAAGGCTTCAAGATCGTGTTCAAGAGCTATACAAAAGTTAAGAGAAAAGAAGTGAAGTGTTTGATTGAATTCCCAAATCCTTGAAGTTAATACATATTGAAGAAACTTATTGATTTGCAGAGAAATCATAAGTTTAGGGAGGATTGTTGGGAATAATCCGCTACCACGGATAGTTATGGTTTATACCGCTTGGTTTAACACTAGCAAGGGAAACATATTCCCACCGCAAGTTCTTCATTACCACCGCTATCGCTTAATGATAAGGTTAAACGCGTCTTGATAAGTATAGAATAGATCTTGTGTATATTCTATTATGTTAGCTATATACTTATCTTGTAAAGGACTCCTTCTTGTATAAAAGGAGATCCTAGGTCATAGTCTTAGGTACGACACATTTTACAATATTACCTACTTAAAGCTTCAAGGTGTAACCCTAGTGATACCAAGATCACTCGATTATTTCATTAATAATATTGAGCTTGAGTTTTGTGTTAACTTGTGTTTACTCATACATCATCATAATTCGCCTTCTAAGTATTACTTAAGTAAATTCCGCTTGCTTGATAATATTATACAAAATATCATTGACACAAGGAGAGTGTCTTAGATCCAACAACAAAGGGGAGCATCATCAAGGGAAGATAAGACGAGAATCTTTCTCTCATCTTACTCTTTATTCTTCATTTTGTTATTTTTCACAAGTTTTTTCAAAACAATGTGTTAGTTTCTTTTCGACACTCTTTTTGTTTCGACAAAAAGGGGGAGAAAGAGTAAAAACTCCAATTCAAATTTTTATGAATTTTATTTTCTTCTTAAAATAATCTTATGTTTTGTCATCAACAAAAAGGAGGAGATTTTTAATACAAATAAGCCATAAAAACGTTTATTTATATTTTACGATCTTCCAATGTTTTCTCGATATCAAACGTGAAATCATTTTAACGAAACAAATAAAATACGTAAAAGGTTTGAGCCAATAGTTTACTAACACACTTTTACTAAACATATTAAAACTATATCAAAACATGTTTAATAAATAAGTTATATAAAACCAAAGACATTTTTATATAAACATTAAAGTAATATTGTTTACATCTTATAGAAATGCATATGTATAACAACTAGTGTTTACGAAATATAGAAATGCTTTGTATATATTGTAATGGGTAAAGTAATGGGTAAAAACCAAAGTCCATGACCCATAACCTATGATCCATTGACTAGGTACAATGAATGTTGTTGGTTAAGAACCTAAGTCCAATACCCATACCCATGGAGCATCCATAACCCATGACCCATTGCATGACATCATGCATGAAGTCATGTTGGGTATTATCCATGATCCATGACCCAAAGTCCATGACCCCAGATACATAACCCAATGACTAGGTACATTGCATCTTATTGGGTATCAATAATCCATTACCCATAACCCATGGTTCATAACCCATAACCCGGTTTGCAACCCGAAATCCAGAATAAACTGACCTAGCAGCCGGATCCCTGGTTTTGCACTAGCTGGATCCCTCTGGGAGGGAACCGTGGGACAGTAGACAAATTTTGTCTATAAATAGTGAGTCATTTCTCTCTTGCTCACTACCACTTCATATATACTTTCTCCCAGTATTCTAACATCTCTAACATCTGATCCAAAGGATCATTCTATGTAGTTTTATGTTTGTGTTATTATCTAGGTTCCTCTTAAAGACGAGATCACCACCTCTTGAAAACGTGCAAGCTCAAGTCATGGGTTGCTAAGCTTCGTCATCATCAAGACCACTCAAGTGCATCTTGTTGATAGTTCTTTCCTCTCTCCATAGAAGTGTTGTGTTGAAGGCATTAGTGAAAGGTGCCGAAGGGTCGTGTTAAAGGCATTAGTGAAAGGTGCCAAAGGTGTACAATCGATATGGTGCATCAATGTACAAGTTAGATAGTTTGGGTTAAAGGGTGTTGATGTCCTTCTAGTGTTGTAACAAGGAGTGTGTCTCATTTGGGTAGTTGTGTAGTGGTGTAGTGTTTGGTACTGGTTCCTTCTTTGTAATGGAACTTGGTATCTAGCCTTGTACCGGATAAAGTGTAGGCGACGTTGTGATAGGTTTGGTTCTACCTCGTGGAAGAACTCGTGTCTAGCCTTGTACCGGATAAAGAGTAGGCGACGCGTGAAGGCTTCTCCGCCATATTAAGGAGCTTGTGTTGTGTAGTGCTTACGAACTCTCGAGTGGGGTACTCGGGGAGTGGAGTAGGGCGAGGAAGGTGTCCTTGTAGCCGAACCACTATAAATACTCGTGTTGTGATTTTGTGTTCCTTACTCTTTATCTTTTGCATTACTTACTTATATGCTTATCTATTACTATCCAACGCACATATTAAATAGATTGACATAAGTCGATCTAAATAGTTTAAAACGAAGTTTTAATCGGTAAAACTATTCAATCCCTCTTCTAGTTTTCCACATGGGTGTTTGGACAATAAAAGAAGGCGACGATACCTTTGGAGTTAACAATAATTTTAACAAGCGTTAGGGTTTTGGACTGTGATGGAGTGAAAATGACCACGTTGGAGAATAAACGCACGAAACCCTAGATTTGAGGATCAAATGCGTAATCAGCTATGACTTTGAGGACCAAAGGTAGTTTACCATTTTCGTTAACTAAGGAACAATAGTAATGAGATGAATAAAATATTATTTTTTTCTCTTAAGCTATGTGAATTTTTGTTTCACTGATGATGTTGATATCTCAATAATTTTCCCGTAGTGTAATATATAGTTACCTATGTCAAATAAAATTAACCCGATATTATCCTTTCTAAACATGCTCTAAAGGCATTCATTATAGTGGTTTATGAATAGGTTTAAGAATAGGTATATAAAATTATGAAGAGATCTAACTTGTAAATCATAGTGAACATCCATTTCAAGCTTGTGTGACACGAATAGTGCCTAGGACATCGAACCTTTTCATAATTTAACGATTTGAATATTATGAGTTGTTTGTAAAACTCAATAAGGTTTATACATAGTGGAGATAGCTTTATAAATAAAAAAAAGGTTTGTAAATTAATGTCATAACACAATTAAAAACATTTAGAAAGGTTTAACATAATGGATGACTTAAAAATCAAGAAAATAGTAAAATCATATAAGATCAAGAGATTGTTAAAGTCTTAAAAAAGTTTAAAAGATTAGCAAAGACTATTCAACTTTTATGATTTACAAAAGACAAGTATTTCTCTACACTCAATGTCACACTAGTCTTATCTTGTGCCTCAACTTTTCCGTGTTTCATTGCTTTTGCCGATCGTTTTTCGCGTTTTAATTAACTTTTATACAAATCTCTACTTGCAAATGTGATTTTCAATCTTAAAAAACTTAAAATTGAGTAATATTAAATCTCAAAATACTCTTAAAAACTTAAATTTTAATCAATTGTTTACTTTTCAATATAAAATGGTTTAAAAATATTTTTTGAAATAGTTGTCTTAAAATTAGTTTTTATTCTAGAATTAATGTTGTTTCTAAAATTACTCAATTTTTATCATTTATAATTATTATTTTTTTTTTTAACAAATTAACAATCTCCTTTTCAATACCAATTCATATTTCAAACCCAATTTGTGAAAATGGAATTGCTATGATGTTATTGCCATTTTCGAAGATGTTGAAGATTTGCCATTGTCAAATACAAAACTTTACACGAAACACTTAATCAAAAAATCGCAACTATAACTATTTTTCGTTTTAAAGTCCCTGTAAAAATACAAAGTTTTTAGTATCACGACCAATTTAGTTTAGTGATAACAATAAAAGTTTTTCTTTTAAATTCTTAAAGTACGTAATAAGTTACTAGAACTACATTTAAGTTTATAAAACTGAATTTATAATTATGCCTTTTTTAAGTTTTAGACTCAATTGCAAGCACTATTGATCAATCAAAATATACCGTTATTTTACTATGTTTAAAAGTAAACACAATAAAATCTCTTAAAATCATGTCGTTTTTTTATTTTATTTATTTATTTGTTTATTTTTTGCGAAAAAAAAATAAATTGATTCAGTTTTTACCAAAGTGGTAGCCAGTCAGCAAAATCGATTTCTGGTTCAACTAGATTTTGTCAAGGGATGTGATTTGAACACTCTTTATTTTGATTGAAACACTCATTATACAACCATATAAAACACACTATAAATAATATACAATTATATAAAACACACTATAAATAATATACAATTATATAGTGCACACAACAATAGAATGCCCCAATCAAAAATGAATTTGCTGATCTTAGATGAGCGTATACAAGATTTAAGCTATCTAAATATTCATGAATCATAACATAAATAATTTCTGATTGCTTTCATTTGGTAGAGCGTTTACATAACATATATGATTAATGCGATTTTTTTTTAACTTTTGTTATAATGGCACAAACTTTTAATCATTTAACAAATTGAAATTACCATATTCATATGTTAGTTGATATTTATATTTTCTTAAATTTGTGATGTTTACCAACATTATCACTATTTTATATAAAAGTAAAATTATTTAATAAAACAAATGTTTTTATTTCATGATACAAGTTTAAAAAACCCATAACCAATTTTTAAAAAAATGATACATATGTCTTACGTACATTTATGTCTAAAAGTCCTAAACAATGGAATTTGGAAAAGTTAACAACATAGGTAACTAGGGTGAGCATAAAACCGAAAAACCGAATCGAAACCGAAAAACCTAAAAAAACTGAACCGAAAAAACCACCGCATTTGACAAACCGATGGTGGTGGTTTTAAATTTTATAAAACCGAATGTTTGGGCGGTTTTGGTTTCATGTTAAAACCAAACCGGAAAACCCCCGCCCCCACTTTATATATGTTTTTATATAATTTAATCTATATAAAAGATTTGCTAGTTAATTTTAAAGATTTAAGTATACAACTTTATCTATTAAAAAATGTGTTGTTTATTATCTATATATTTAAATTTTGTTTTGTTTATAGATACTATATCTTTGTTTCGAACAATAGTGTTTTCAAAATTAAAAAATTCTCGTAGCGAACGAAAAGTGCAAAGCCGCAAAGACGTGCATCTTATATTTTAGATTGATGTTTGGTTGTTTTGTACATTTTTTCAAGCTTTGGATTCTAGATAATATGCTATTATCGATATTTGTTTAAATATTTTTGCTTGAAAACTTGGAATTGTAAACTTCATATAAGATTAAAACTTGCTTGTTTTCAAGTAAGAAAAAACCGAATAAAAACCGAAACCAAACCTATTCAATGTGAAAAACCTTTCTATAAACCGAAATATACGGTTCGGTTTTTGGTTTTACCATAAAACCGCTCCACCCCGCCCCATACTCACCCTTATAGGTAAGACAATATCATACTTATATTTTTATAAGATTGCCTTTAAAAAAAATTATAATTATATTTATAATAAAATAATTTAAGATGAAATAATAGAATAAAGTTTTTTACTTTTTACGTGTCAATATTATTATCTATATTTTTATTTTAGATTGTCTCAAATTAGTTTTTCATTATTAAAAATAGATAAAAAAAAATTTGATCGAAATTACTATGATATTCTTACTTAAAATTGTTATTACAAACTTTTAGTAACATAAATTAATTATTTAAAGTTAAAACTGTCAGCTAAAAAATATGTATATAATAGTTAGATTTTTCTTAGACAGTATGTTTATTTATTTATTAATTTATTTATTTATCGATGAATAGTTATTTTGAGATGGAGTAGCGTTTAGTTGCAACAAACTAGGACACAATGCATGAGTAAAGATAAGTGAAAGAGGAATGATACCTACATTATATATTTTGATGCATGCACCATAATTTATGCATTATAATTTATACTGTCAAATAATATACTGCATGCATAAAAAAATATGATGTGAGCATCACCTTTAAGTGAAAACATAAAAGTTTGGTGGTGTGTTTTAATTTGGTACGGATAGAAAGTATATAGTATAATTTATGTAACCGAAGGAAGAAATGAACACTCTCCCCATCTGTAAGTTTTACGAACACACGTACCCACATCACATTTCCAAGTGTCACAACCTCCTTTTCCCTTTTATTTATGTTGCCTTAATCCTATTGGCCTACCTTCACCCTTAAAATACCTCCAACCCACCCCACCCCTTAAACTCACACACATTCACTTGACACAGCACAACACTACACAAACTTAACACCATGTTGCAAACCTTGAACCCTTATCCCTCAACTGCTAAAACAGCTGAGATCATGGCTAGATATAGGCCTATTGCACCAAGGCCTCATACTAGTTTGAATGGTGGTGCTAGTGGTGGTGAGGGTGATGGATCACCTGGCTCAGGTTCTGGTTCAGGTTCTGCAGGTTCCATGTCACCGACTATAAGGCAATCACCTTACTTAAGAAACGTGTGGCCTCATTTGCAATCAAGACCAACAAGGACAAGAAAACGAGGTAGGACATCATTGGGTCCACCTCCATCAACAAGTACTACTTTCAAAAGACCAAGAACACTACTTCAAGGACTATCACCACCTTTTCATGTCACCACATCTATGACCCCACAACAAAGAACTACAACCACTTTAGTCACCTTACCATTACTACCTTGTTCTTCTATGTCACCACATCACATGCAACAAACCAATGTCATTGATCTCAACAAGGTGGCTGAAATACCTGAAGAAAAAGATTTTCTTGCCCAGTTAACGAAACCAACATCTAATGTTATCTCACCTAGGCCAATTCGCCTCGTTTCGTCATACATCACGATTCGTGCTGTTAAAGACGATGCTGTTTCGGTCCATAACTCACCGGTTGTAACAAAGAAGGCTGAGGAAGTTGAGAAAGAGCTAGAGGCACAAGTTTTGCCTGCTTTTGTTTCGGACTCGAAAAACAAAGTTAGGCTAGTGAATTCGGCTTATAAAGAGATGGTGGGTCAACCTGAGTGTTCATGGCTCGAGTCTATGGTGACTGGTGATGGAATTGGGGTTGCATGCAAAAGCATTTGTGGTGAAGTGGTGCTTACTTTTAGTGATTCGGATCAGGATTTGATGGTTTCGTCATGTGGGTTTTCGTGTTGGGCAAGGATTGAATGGGGTGTGAATGGAAAGAAGAATTCGGTCAATGCATTTGGTGAAGTAATGCGGTTATCGTGCGAATCAAAGGATTACAAGTTTGCATGGAGGTTCCACACAAGAGAAGCCTCAGAAGGTGCTTCAAATGTGTAGAGGGATTCAGCGTATGCAAGGTGTGAAAAGATGAAGAATCCTACAAGGAATGTATCTATGTAGAATGTATATCATATATTATTATAAATAGTAGATATAAGTATAAGAATATATATTATATAGTAGATAAGTCCTTTTTTGTTGCAAACAAGGAACAATCAGAGATTGTACATCTTGGTGTTTTATTTAAAGTGTGCCTCTGAAATGGAAATGGGCTTTTTATTTTGTATGTTTTTACAAAGTTAAAGAGACTAATTTTGTTCAGTTTTTGGTGGTCCTTTCCATTTGAAATTGTCTGCATATGATTTAGCCTGCAACAAACAGGATTCAAAATAAGTCAGCTATCATGCATCCAGTCCCTAGTTACTCACAGAAAAGAGAAAAATAAATAAAAAAGAAGGGAGAAATTCTGGCATGGTGAATGGTGAAATTATTTGCAAGATGACTGGCTGATAAAGCAATGGTGGTAAAAGAAAGGATAAACAATGCATTGATTATGATTGCAAAAACGACATCTGGTGTAAAAGGATAAACAATGCAGTAAATGGTTTCAATCTGTTTTTCTTTTGCTACTTTTGCCAACTGTTTTTATGTGACCATTTTTGTCAAAATTGACCCATTGACAAAGTAAATGGGTCAAACTGGCTTGAAAATAAATATATAAGCAAAAGTATCTATGCAACCTCAATGAAGAAAAATAACATTGTCATTTTAGTAGGGCAGAACTCATTAAGCTTGGACCAGTAAAAAATATGCACCTTCAATATAGGAGTGTGATGCTTTTTGACCTGTAAAAACAATACAAGATAAATCAGCAACCACAATAACAATGAGTGCGTTTTTCATCGAATATATGCAACCTTGTGCTCACTAAACAAACGGTACATATTATTAAGAAGTTCTTTTCAGATGGATAGATTTGTTTATCTGTGTACAGGTTTATTGCCAAAGTTGGTTTCAAAAGGTTTTTCATTGTGATGTAAATCGAATTGTAGAGAGGATAAGTGCAGTAAAATAACAAAGGATACAAAGTATATAATAACAACAGGTAATGCATATAAGTAGATAAAGGTTGATGTGATTTACATTTAAATCTACACTTATATAGTTTCCTAAGAGGCACCAAATGATGCTTATTTTTCCTCCAAACGTTGTGATGTTTGGGTGATAATCGCCATGATAATCGCCAAATCTAATCGCCACAATATGGGCTGCATGTACCCATTTGTGCAGCCTTAATTCGTCCCGTACATAAAACATAAATATGTCCATAATCATAAGTACTTAAACATACTAATACTATTATTCAAACTTGATTTAAATGTAATTAACAAGGGACTAACAATCTCCCCCTTAATTCATTTATGGTCAAGTCCTTCAAAGTTGTTCTTCACTTGCTTCTTTCTTCAAGCAATGATCTGAAAATCATTGCTGTCCATGCTGCTTTCATATCCATCTTCTTCTGCATTGCCAAGCTTGACTCCAAATCTGTTTGCTCCATCTCCACTTGTTCTATCCACCATCGCATCTTCCTCCGCAAGATAGGTCCTCGCCATCTTCATTTGACCGGTTTCACCTATTTCTTTGTGCATTTCACCCAAGTACTACTTGCGGTTTCATAATAAATAACAAGGAGATCAATGAAATTTCAGCAAACTCTAACGTGTTACCATCTTCTTTATCCAAGCCTTGCAACTGCAGTAATTGTATTCCCGCTTGTCACCCATGGTGACGGTGAAATATCCTCCCATACTATCAACGACCTTGTATACACATAGCAAGTTAATCTCAACATCTTTAATCCTTGGTGGTATTGCATCTAGTGTATCATAATTGAGATGCACCAAATAAAACCACTTAACTAAATCAATGAACCTTTATTGAATATTTCCCGGTTCTATACGTAAGATCATCCTTCTCCAATAATTTCATGAATGATATGTACCTTGAAAATGAGTTCACTTTGAGTGCATAAAGGGTACCATTATAACTGATGTAATCTTCATCAATATAATCCTGTGTATCATTCTTGTTCCAATCAAGATCTTCTATGCCCTTAATGAGAGAGCATTCATCAGTGGGATCCATTTGCTTGAATTGATCCTCCAAAAACTGGTTATGTTCATTGATAACTTCATTCATATCAACCTTTCCTTTGCCTTTATCTAACAGTGGTGTCTGCACATGGTTTTCATCATGGTACATGTAGAATATGTTGCATACACCATCTTCAATCTCAGTCCCATACCCTTGAGTCTTAAGCAGGTCTAAACTAATCATATTTGATGATACCTCGTGAGTGTATTGAACAGATTTCACCACTACTTCCCCTACATCGCTCTAATTGTGACATCCCCACCCCATACGAAGATAAATTTCTCTCATGCTCTTTCTTTACCAATCATTTTGAACTTGTATTCAATATCATTAAACAGGCTCTAGATGGGCACATATGAAACCGATAGGAATCACTAGCATACCATATATCATTCCAATTAAGTAAGTCAAGACTTTTACCACATAATTTCCAACAGTAGACTTTACTGTACTTTGCTTCTTCCACAAAACTTTCTCGCTTAGTTCCTTTTCTTGTTCAAGTTCAAGTCTTTGCAAGTCTCTCTCTGCCTTTGCATGCCTGCACGCATGCCCTTTCTCCTTGCAAACATGGCACTTGGCTTTCTTGTCTTTCTTCATCTTCATGATCTTTTCTTTAGTGTCACAGCTCTGCACTTTCCTTTCTTTGTTAAAGGCTTCATTCTCTCTAACTGCTTGTGCCAAAATGCTCTTTCCTTTTGGTGATATTGTTGTTTTCTTTCTTCTAGCACCCCATAGGTTTACCCTATTTGGTGTTTCTCGAAGAAGATACCTTCCTTGCATGAAACCTGAGTTTGGCTTTTCCCAAGAATAAGAGCCTAAGCCCTGATGCCATTTGTGTACAGGTTTATTGCCAAAGTTTCTTGGTTTCAAAAGATTTTTCATTGTGATGTAAATCGAATTGTAGAGAGGATAAGTGCAGTAAAATAACAAAGGATACAAAGTATATAATAACAACAGGTAATGCATATAAGTAGATAAAGGTTGATGTGATTTCTGTTTACAGAAATCTACACTTATATAGTTTCCTAAGAGGCACCAAATGACAGTTATTTTTCCCTCCAAACGTTGTGATGTTTGGGTGATAACTGCCATGATAACTGCCAAATCTAACTGCCACAATATGGGCTGCATGTACCCATTTGTGCAGGCCTTAATTCGTCCAGTACATAAAACATAAATATGTCCATAATCATAAGTACTTAAACATACTAATACTATTATTCAAACTTGATTTAAATGTAATTAACAAGGGACTAACAATATCTACTACAAGGCTAGATATGTTAGGTACGAATAAAGAATATCCAACCTTTCTATGGAGACAACTCTTATGAGGATCGACTTTTTCCTCAATAGATCGAAATCTCCGAAGTGTACTTCTATCACAACACCTCACCTTTCTCTGTAATCATTTTTTCAAAACCAACGACGAAAGTACAAACTTCATATCGATTTCACGTCAAATTACGGTCACAAAAATACTTCAAACTTACTGAAAATGGGATTGTAGTGATGAATGCAGGTCAGCTTAATAAAACAAAACAGTACATAAATGATTGCATATTATTGAGATTGTTTGATTAAGCTGATATCTTAATATGATAGTCAAGTCAGGATCCAAAAAAGATGATGCTCAAGGAATGGTTTTAGTATACTTGGCAAAAATAAGCCAGGTCAAAACGTGTATTTTGTTTTTGTATGTCTATATCTATAGACATTTAAGACATCAAGTTGATCCAACCCACAAAATTCTTTGTCGTTTTTTAGTTAACTTAATAAATATTTAAAAGCATACCTGATATTCCCAACCATGTTTCTCAGCAAATGCCTTTGCTGCCTCCTCGCTATCAAAACTAAGTCCTGCTTCACCAACATTAGCGTATGGGTCTCCTGTTGATGTCCAGCCCATCAATGGATTTTCCCACCTAAAATAACATGTAAAGGCGCTTTATTGACCAACTGCAAAAATGTTCGCAGAGAAGCATAACAAGGCACTTAAATCTAACCTCAAGAGAATTCATCAGATTGTTTTTTTTTTACCAAACATCCAACAAGAATCAAATAAAAATTATTTACATGTATAATAAGCAGCAAGTAAAAGTGAAGTGTAAAACTATCCAATTTTAATCCAAGTATAGCAATACACCAAAACTTGGGATTGTGAGTTACTTTAACGGTATATATTCATTTGAAGATTCCATAAGCATAATGGTGCAGTTACAGCTGATGTAAAACTGATTCTTTTGTTACAGTACACAAAACAGAATGTATGTACTAGGAATGGGGTATAAATTTAAGTTCCACCATATATAAACAACTACTAGGAATGTAGTCAGAATCTGCAGTAATGATTTGAAATCAGTATCCGAATAGTCCGCCATGACCCATACATACATGTCGTTAGAGGCTAGTTCCCAAAGCCACACATAAGTAGTTAAAAGCTGTATCTAATACCTATATGACTATATGTTTCCATGTGCAGATGCGAAAATGTGAATGCCAGGTGTACAATGAAGCTTGTTAGGCACATCATTAATAGATTATTGACTACTATAAATTTAACCATTAGAAACTTTAATACGTAATAAAATGGGAGCTAGTGGTTGAGTATCAAGATTGTATTACCATTTAGTTTGCATGCAATCCATACTCTCAGTTACCATCTATTTTAAATTAAATAAGAAGAAACGATTCAGTCATATCAGCAATGTACGCATAGCTTTCAAGTTTGTCAGATCGTTACAAATCTTAACTAAATTTAGGTATACATGTCCCCTCTCATATTATTGCTAAGTTAGTCATTGGATTCTTCTACTCCAGCACCCCTCAAATGACGCGATCAATGAAATATTGGCTTACATATACCAATGAGTTGGTGAAACGTCAGGTGTATAGCCAAATAATATCAAGAGGTTGGTAATAACAGCATTAAGAGTAATAGTTGTGTGGGAACTTGATAGAAGCATATTTTGTTCCGGTGTTAACAAACTTTACATCCTAAGAACTTGGACCATCTACAAGAGACATTATTATCATTATTATGCCTCATGACGTATTCAACTCTATTGAAGATGTTCCTATTAGAAAAGAAACCGCTAAAAATTTATGAAGCAAGTAGACATGTTGAGTTTCTTCAAAACGCAACTCCATAAACAAGTCTTTCACACCTAACTAGCTAGAGAAAGTTAGAAATGTGACCCATCATAGGTTAAAAAGAGAAACATTCCTAAAGTGCATGAACTATAATTGTTCTATGCTCCCTTTGTCACAACCAAATCTTTCCTGTATTAAATACATTTAGATCTGACGTAACTACTTTACCAATGTTTTTTTTTTTTTTTCCGACTTTCAATCTTTACTCCTTATGCCATATTCTGGGAGTAAGGTGCTCTTTGTTTCATTAAGATGCTTTGTGTTAAGAGTTGCTAGAAAGTCTAGACATGAATCAAATAATGTTGTTTGTTTTTGTTAAATTGCCTTAATGATTTTAATTTGCAATTTATATATAAAACCATCTCATTGTGATGAATATGTAACTTGTATAAACATAAAACAAGCATTTTTATCATAAATTTAACATCTCCATAAACTATTAAATAAATTATCTTCATAAATATCCTAAACTAACATACTAAAAAAACTATCACACATCCTAAGAGACAATAAGAGGCAACAAGACAAGTCCCCCATGTCTGACTCAAAAAGAAAAATATAAACAACTCAAAGTCTGACCGTGTCTGACTCGGTAAGAGGTAAGAGGCTAGTAAGCAATTTTTTGTAAAAACAGAAGTCTTCCCAAATTATTGATGCATCCAAGGGTTTACATTCAGCATATTTGACACATCAAAGTGATACAACCATATTCGATGACTAATGAAAGACAGTGTTACCTCGTATGATAGTACATCATTGCCCTTATGACAGAGAAGTTTTATGTGCATGTAACGTAAACCGTATAGCTACTTTAACATTTTGATATAAGCAGCTGAGTAACTTGGTTTTAACCTCAGTAAAGTATCCTAAAGATTCACCCATTTCAACACCCCTCTACATCAACATCTCACTTTCCTGATCTATAATATTCTCCCAAAATAGTAAAGATGCAATTGGTAATTTAATGGTGGATGTACTGCTTACAATGAACTACCCAAGCAACAAGGATTTGATAAACATAAAGAGATAAATTAGCTGAGACAACAATGTAACCCCACATATGGAAGATGGACCAGTTCAATTAATGAAGCATATAAGACGTGGCATGGCTTTAAACTGGTCATACTCCATATAAGAGAATTATTTGGATAAAAATAATTTACTAGAAGAGGAGAGGTAGGGATATCTAAGATACTTACTTCTGAGTAGATAAAAAATTGATTTTCCACTTCCCGACTTTTCCAGAGCCTTGTTGAGATGCAGTGCGAGCAGGCGAATAAATCAAGACCTAAATGCAGAATGTCCCACAATAAATCAAGAATATATATAATTAGTACAATTTTAGTCGTCTTATGATAAAGAGTCATACAGTAACTAAGAATAGAAGACCAATAATAGAATTCGATGAATTGTAGCAACACAATTTAAATCTTTAACATTCAGCAAGAAACTTATATCAGTGTCTTAGTTCTACAATGACACGATTTCAGTATACTTCACTTTTTTGCTATAATTTGAACATTCACGGCACATACATACTTATGTTTGAATCAGCAGAAACTGTCTTAGAGAAGAGAAGCCACATAGAAAAGTAGACCAGGAAGCTTAATAAGGCAGCGGAATATAATTCTTTTGAGTATTAGGTTTGTTATTTCAGGACAAGGATACAATTTATAAAGTTATAAGTTGGTCTCTGCATTGTTTAGCAATCTCCAGCATAGACTTTGATGCATTATTGAGCAACGGGAGCTTAAGGGAGAGTTCATCAAAGTAGCAATGGCAAAAGATGGGCAGAGTTGGTAGTAGTCAAAAAATATCTAACCACGGTCAGCAAAGCAAGAAGAATCACAACATCATTCATATGCTTCAGTCTAATTATGAAGCAAGTGATGAAAAGGTATCCAAAAAAAATTAATTATATTTGAATTGCCATAGTATTTGCCAATTGCTTAAAATGCTCAAATAGGTATTTACTCTTACTTTTAACCAAACTCCCCATGCCAAGAATTTATGTGAAACATGATCAAGCATCTCGCTAGATTGATCTCAAAAGTCAAAAGACATGACCAGAGTTTTATATCATTTCTTTATGGGAGTTGATTGGCACACTTCCATTTTTTATTTGTACACTCAAATGTATAATCTGTAGAAGCAGCATAGGTTGATGTGTGCAAATCAAAAGTGAGAGTGTACAAATCACCTCCCTTTCTTTATACTCTATTGCCATGCATACTCTTCATGTTCTTTCTTCTATTTTAATATCTAGACTTTTTACTTAAACCAAGAATCATGTCTTGTCTTCCCAAAATACTCGCTAAAACTATTAATTATCTAAACAAAAGTACTGCACAATGCTAACACTAGATAAAACAATGAAAATTGCCCACTAAAATAGTTCGTCAAAAGGTTTAGATCGACAAAGAACCCCGGCCCCGTGCACCTTTTTAGGGTGTCGACTGACCCTTCCCCATGGACCTTGCCCCAGGTTGGGATTGAACCCATGACCTATTTCCTCAAAGCTCTCCAACACAATTGTTAAAAAGCAATAAATTCAAAATGATCAAAATTCAAAGGTGGATGGTGTACTAGAATTTGGGACACATAATCCTACACTCTTATCGCCCAACAAAGGTGTATGGTGTACTAGAATTTGGGACAAATGATCCTATTCATTATGCGTCCATATGATAGTGTTGAGAATTTTAAGCAATAAATAAGACTAGAAGTTATTTAAACCAAAATGAGATTCGTTAGGTCAGAAACGAATCGAACGTTCATGAACATTTCATGAACAGTTCGGTAAAAGTTCGCTTATGTTCGTTTATTTATTAAATAAATGAACATGAACAATATTTTACGATCGTTTAGTTAAATGAACGAACATGAACAAAAGTCACGTCCGCTTATTTATGTTAGTGAACGTCTAATTATGCGTTCGTTAACGCTCGCTTATGTTCATTTATTTATTTATGTTCGTATATCAAATCTTTTAATTGTATAATTTTTAAATTAGTTTGTTTAAACAAAACGACACTTATAAAACAATATTAGATGCATAATTTAATAAATTTTATGATTGTTTGTCTATGTTCATTTATGTTCGATCGTTTATGTTCGTTTAGGGTTCGTTTAGTGTCTTAATGAACGAACATAAACGAACATGAACAACTCATTTTGTTAATAAACGAATATGAACAAGAAATTTCGTCCGTTTAAGCGTTCGTGTTCGTTTATTTGTCCGGTTAAAATTAAATGAACGAACATGAACAAGGCCCCGTTCGTATTCGTCCGGTTCGTTTACAGCCCTAGATACAAATCAGACTCAAAAATAGAAAAACTGTGGAACTAATTGAAGCAAAACAACGGATTATCACGGTTACATCTAAATCATATATAGGCCTAAAGCGACCTCTTTAATTGGGGATCTTTAAAAGCTTATAAGAGTAATTAGTTTTGTAATCCATATAAACAATTATCGCTCTAGTTTTCTTCAATCGAAACCCCTACTAACATGTTGAGCAAAACTTGAATCTTCCCACAAGTTCGCTCGCATTAGCCAAATTTTGTACAAAATGTTTAACCAAAAGTCTGCGTTTTTCATTTTATGATGATTCCTTTACTTAAAATCTCAATTGGACTATTTTCTACTAAGATAATAATTATATTTTCATCAAACAAAATTTTCGATCCTTTTACTCCTTTTCAATCAACCTAGGTTGTTCTAAGTCGATATTTAATCAAATAAGAGTAGTTTCCTTCGCTAGTAGATTATTCTAGTAGTGAAAATCCAAAAAAAATCGATAATTTTCAATAACAGTATGTTACTTAACAATAATAATTATGAGTTTACTCCTTTAATTTCTTAGTTTTCACCGAATCACGTGTGTTTCTCAACTTGTTCTTCCTCTACCAACATGCCATAAAGACACTATCTATCGAAAGCCATAAATAACTTCATTTTAGAATATCTAGGTGATCATAGTCGAGGCGGATCTATGCATTGTCGGTGGTGCGGGAACCACCTTGGACGACGAAACCTTTGAAGCGATACGAAATTTTTTAGGAACGACCTTAGAAATTATTTGGGAACTACCTTAGAATTTTTTTTTGGAAAATACTTTACTTTTAGTATGAAATATTCTTAGTCCAACCCTCAAATAGCCCAAAAAGATTAGCACATTTAATAATTAATGATTAACTTAAAAGAAAAGTCCATTAATCGGCAGTTGTGGAGGGAATTAGGGAAACGAATAGTCGGATGATGGATACTCGGACAGGATAGTCGTCTCACAGATTTCATCCAATAATCCAATTGTAAGTTTGTTATTTTTTAGTTTATTTTTTTCTTTCTAGGACTAATTAAAGGGTATAAAGTATGTTATCTAATTGTACTCCTGTATTAGTAGTATCGTTAGATTGTCAGATTATTTAGACTCAATTTGAAATTAAAATTGTAAACGCATTAACTATTATATTGTAAATCTATGTTTAATGTTTTCTTATTATCGCATCTTGTAACTTATGTTGTTCCTCTACAATTTTACTAACATCAAATCCATTTCAGGAAAATGCCAATACTATACGCATAGACAGTCTCATAAATAATTCATTTGCACCCGTGATCATATTTTTCATCATTATACACGTACAATTTTAAATAAAAATTGATAAATACCTTACGACGGAGGTGTTGTTGAGGAATACCAGCAATGATTCCAGCGTCGCCAGGTTTAATACCTTCAACCAAAGCAGAAGAATCGGATGAACATGATCTCAATCCCAACGCTGATCGTTCAAACAGACTAACACGTGCTAAAATTTTCGCCATTACAGATCACCTGTTTGTTAGTTAGTTTTTTTTTTTTTTTTTTTTTTGAACTTGTTTGTTAGTTAGTTCGATTGTTGTAGAAACTTCGAGTTTTTCTTATTTCATTTGAATTCAATTCTTTCTCTTTATTACTGGGCTAAACAGGCTTGTAAATAGTCCAAAATCCTTTCAAACTTATGTACTTGGGCAAATAAAAGAGGTTAGGGTTTTATATCAATCAGGCTTATGACCTTATTTGTGTTTGAGTTTATATTTTATAAGTTATAAACTTTTGGCTTATTTTGAGATTGGCGGGCTTATAAGTTTATTATGATATGATAAACTTATATAAATTCATAAGTATTATAATAAATTTGAAAATTAGAACTTATAAAATATCAGGCCAGAAAATCATTGCGCCCAGGTGAAATTTAGCTTAACCTGAGGCTTAATGATTAATCGGTTAGGCGGGAATTAATCGGGATTAATCGAATAGGATTTTATGCAAAAATTGTAATTTTAGATATTTTATTATATTATATGTATGAGATAAGCGTGATCGTCAAAATTCAAATATTTCAGTGTTCAAATATAAACATAATACATAATTATTCAAAGTTCAAAGTCAAATATAGATATTACTCGGTTTGTTTACCATTTTTAAGTGAGCTTTGACCAATTTTGTTCGATTAATCGGTTTGTTGACCGATTTTTAAGCACTTTTAAGCGATTTTGTTGACCCATTTTAAAGTGATTTTGTCCGATTAGACCGATTTTGTTCGATTTTGTTCGATTATCGGTTTGTTGACCGATTTTTTAGCGATCTTTGACCAAACCGATTAAATAGGCCGATTAAGATAAATCAAGGCGCTTACTGAACGATCAGCGATTATGCGGAGATTAATCGGCCGCCTGGGCCATTTTTACAACAGAGTAAAATATAAGTCGAAATCAAATAAGCTTAAACAAACACTCTCTTAGTTTGTTTAAGCTTGTATGTTTATTTACTAATTTTGTTCTTGTATTTTTGGGTTAATCTTTTGACCTTATTTCACCTTACTTTTTGATTTTTAGATTGACATTTTCTCTTTTAATCATAATAAGCTAACAGATTGGTCCAGTGGGTGGGGCTTTGGTCTTGAGTCAATAGACTCGGGGTCGAATCTCATCCCTGGCACTTTGCTCCCAGATAGGTACCCACCTCCGCAAAACCTATGGGCTCACTTGAGAGACTTTGTGGATAAGAGCTCTTGAGTCCGAGAGTCTCGGCTCACTCCAATTGGTGCCCTAGTAAGCCAGGAGAGTTGCCCGGAGCTATTCCTTGTGGGGTGGAAAATGGCTGGTGCCAAAAGGCACCCGGGGTCAGGGTGTTCCCGCAAATCTACACCTTTTTTGTGGATAATAAGCTAACAGGACATGAAATAAACCAAAAGTGTATGCTTTATATTTCTATATTATAAAGCATGAATGCCTTTTAAAAATAGAAATACTTAAATTTCAGCATTACTTAGAATAGCAATACTAATTAAAACACATTTTCTAACATTGATTTATCTACTACATAACTTACAAGTCTTAAAGCTTAATGTACAAAATACAAAGCATTATTAATATGGTCAAAATAGTTAATGTAGTCAATTAATTAAATGGTCAATAAATATAATTAATGCAATTATTAAAACATCCTTTACATAAGAAATACAAATCATCAAACATATTGTACAACCAACTTAAACACAATTCATGCATTAAATGTCACTAATACAAATAATAAAGCACATTATACAAATATTCAAGCCCGAACGGGCAACGGGCCAAATGGGCTCGAGCCCGAAGGGGCACGAGCCAACGGGCTTGAACCCGAACGGGTTAAACGAAATTCTTGATATCTGTAAATTTATTTTCAAAAAGAACACAATAAACTAAAATACATGATTCATCGAATTTTTTTATTTCAGAGTACCCGCCGCCGCAACGAGCGGGTACCCTGCTAGTTTAATATAAGCCAAAAATGTAAAGTACTAAATCCGTAGTAACGCTAAAATAAAGAGACAAATATCCGTGAGAAAGATAAAATTATTTAAAAGTAAAAGTTTTTAAAAAAATTCCACAAGATAGGATAAAAAATATGTGAAGGAAGTTGTTTTTAAAAGTGTAGTTTTGATAGATTAAAAAAAAATGCTTTCCACCAAGACAAAGCATCTTCCAAACAGATTGCCGATGAGAAAATTAGCTTTGCGTCTTTCGAGCAGTCACTTAAGAGAAACACAGTTTGGATCTTCGAACCAATGGATAAGGCTAACAGCGCCTTCGGTTCCTTTGAAGAAAGTGGGCTTGCAGTTCATGAATTCTTTGTAACCGTATTTTCGTGTCACAATAGATTCACTTCAGTTAGTCTAATTAAAGATTTCATTTGAGTGAACAGCCTCAGTAGGTCGTGCAGCAAGAGCGGCATCAACCTCATCAGTGACCAGCTTTCGAGTTGCAGCTGGAGTTAAAGCGGGAGCAGGAGTAGATGTAGTTTTCTTCTTTGCCATCTTTCTAAAATTATTAAGAAACATACATCAAAAAATTTGAATTATTGACATTCACATAAGTGAAAATTATTAAAAAAACAAATTTCATAATAGCCAAGATCACCACATTAAATCAACGGAATGTAATCATCATAAGTAGGAATCTTACAACATCACGACATGTACATATATGATCATATCGATTTGCACAAACTGATATATGTAAAAGAATCACCATACACAAGAGTATAAGAAAACAACCATAATGTCATAAATCAACATCCATACATAGCGAATACAATAACCGATCAACATAACATTAATAACTTGTTCAATTGTTTGACAAAACAAAAGATACAAGGCCTTTTATTAACACCACATGAGAGGGGCTAAAATACTACTAAGCTACATAGGTGCTTGATAAGGATTTAAAACATACGTTTTAGGGGTCATTTAAGCCCTAAATCGACACATTTTATATCCGTTATTGCTTAAAATCGTTCCTTTTCACATTTTAGGTCTTTTCAAGCAAAGTGCTAGAATGAAGCATATTTGGACGAAAAGGAGCGAAAACATGAAGAAAATGGCAAAGTCAAGATCAAGGCCATCCAAAGACACCGACGGCGTCCCCAACCAAAGGGCGACGGTGTCCTCTATTGAAGACTTGATCAAAAGTGAGCGAGGGCGGCTCGGTGAATTTCCGGTCCTAAAGCTCGACAACACACGCCTAAACTCTGAAGGCGTCACTCATAAAATCTACACCGGCGCCCAAGATCCAAGATTCGCATAACGTCGCTCTTCAAGACCGACCACACACATCTCAACTTACGTCGTCCCAACGATGACTTGGCCTAAACGAAACCCTAATGACGGCGACTGACGGTGTCACTAGCAAAAGTGGCCGTCGCGATTGTAAATCTATATATAAATTCGATTTTTGTATTTTAGAGGTAGAATTTTGGAGATCAAACCCTAACTCGCTTGTAGTCCGACTTGGACAAGATTCTAGGTCCCATACCCTATTTTACACCACAAGATAAGTTTGTTTATCCAATTTATCATTATGTCACCCCATGTTCAATTGATTGTGTGTATGCTTGTTTGTTTAACATGTCTAGCTAAATTACTCTTATGTTTGCTTAGATCTATGAAATCTAGATATTGATTGTTGTTAGGTTGTCTCTTGTCTTAATTGGTAGACGCATTGATGAGTGTGTAAATACTCATCATTTTTGTTAAAATCGAGCAAAACGTTTAAAAACTCGAAATGCATCAAAATCTGAAAATATCTCAAAATTGCATTTTATATGTTTCGGATGCAAAATGTTCAAAATCGGATGAAAATGAGCTAAGTTTGCATAATTGGCGCTTTGGTCCCCAAGTTTCAAAAATTGTCGAAATAGTCCCCGAGCACTTAATTTCAAAGAAAAATCACCAAAGGTCCTTTTAAATCATAAGTTGTCAAAATTAGTCCTTTGGTGAAAAATATCAAAAGTTTTGAGAAATTACAAGTTTGGTCCTCCAAATTTCAAAATTGGCAAAAATGGTCCTTGGAAATTTGAAATGTCAAGTTTGGTCCTTTTACTATGGAGCTTGTCACTTTTAGTCCCTTGGAGCAACTTTGATAAAATGGCGACCTTGGTCCCTTGTATTTGAATTTACACAATAGGTCCTTGTTATTAATACCTTTATACCTTGGACCTTGTCACAAAACCAAATGAACCCCCGCTAATATACCTTGTGACCCCAGTCCAATATTACTTTTGACCTCCCTATTATTAATATCCAACAAACCATGGTCAAACCTCACGGGTCTCCCTTTCCTCCATCATCACCCCCGCAACACCTTGCACTGCAACTCCCGCCCCCCATCATCATCACTACTACCTCCACTTCACTTTGAAGCCAAGATGCATTCAATGCATCTTCAACCTAACACTCAACCCCAACTGGCATATATACCATTTTGGCGCCAAATTTCATCAAACGGCCAAAATTGATACCAACCAATCCAAGGGCCAAGATTATAGATGGGATTCACTCAGAGGACACGTGGAAAGAGATTTTGCATATAAAAGAAGGAGGAGATAGAGAGAAGGGGTGGCACTTAAGTTTAATTTCCAAATGTATGTCGTTTTAAATTTCTAAGTCTTAAATAAACTCTTAGTTGTAATTTCAAGTTCAATTTGTATCAAACTTAAGTATTTCAGTGTATTGCAACTATTTTCAAGCATCAATTCAAGTTTGTGTTTACAATTCATGTTTCATGTTCACTGTTTCAAATTTCAATTTCAAAGTCTTATTTACAAGCGTTTAGTGGCTTATTTTTAAGCTCAAACAAGCTTATATAAGCTTATTATAGCTTTTTATAAGCTTACATTCAAGTTTCAAGCAACTTTGGATTTTGGTCAAAGAAAGTCAAACTGGGCCAAAATGGAGAACAAATTGGATATGGGTTGATGCAGTGCTGGAATTGGGTTGATTCAGAGTTATTGGGTTGATAGAAATAGGCTAGTGGTTCATTGGTTAACTGATCTCAAGCCATTGTGGCTAAGGACCAATTGTAAATTTTCAAGATAGATTGCATATTATGTACTTGTAGTTTAGACTGGTTTTTATTTGTTGATTAAGTGTTAATTAGGTTGGTTAGAGTCAGTTTTAGTGTCTGCAATAACTAGTTAAGTGGTTATCTTATTTTATTTGCAAATCAGTAGGAATAGTAGTGTTTGGATCATAGGGTTAGCAAGTGTTTGAAGCTTGCTCAGTGGTTGAAACTTGTAGTTCTAGGCTTGCTTAGTTCATTTATACTCATATCTGTCTTAAAACTGCACCTGCAAACACTCAAAGTCAAACTCATCTCAAATCTGTCTTAACTGCATATCTGTTGGGATTTTGGAAAAGCAAAATCTTGTTCTATGTTTAGAAATCAGTAGAATAGCCTAATATAGTTTTATTTCACCTTATAACATCAATCTTAGTCCTTAAAATCAGTTGCAAAGTTCATTAAAGTAAAACCTTTCAAAACTGTTAAAAGTCAAAAGCTGAAAATACCAGTTTTCACCCAAATGGGGTGATTTTTCTTGGACTCATTCTTGGTTCAAATCAAGTAAAATTGTGGGTTTTTAAACTTCACTTGGTCTAGTTTCTTTATCTCATTTTTGTAGATTTTTGTGAATTTTTTATAAGTTTCAAACCGCTTGTTAAAATGGGCTTAGTGCCTCGTGCACACTCAAGATTAATCGAGTGTGCACAGTATTGTCTTGAGCTTGTCACGAACTCGCTTTAGCTTGTCCAAGTCTCGGATTTTGGTTTACAAATTCTTAGCCAAGTCTATTTTAAGTTCCAACTTTTGGATTTGAGTCTTAGCTTGTTGGGTAGCTTATTTTTGGTCGCAAAGTAGTGGTAAAACTGCTTTTAAGCACTTGAGCTAAATTCACCAAATCATAGCATTTTATATTTCGAGGTGTAGGATAGTTGTAACTTGTTTCATTTGGGTACTTTTAGCATTTCATAGCTTCAGACGGTTTGGTGCTTATTTGTGGCTTGTGGCTTATTCTAAGTCTTATTCATAAGCACTTTGCATTCTGATTGCATTTTCTTACACACAAGCCTGCTTTTATATTTTCCTAGATTCAGATATTATTTTAGGCTTATCTTGAATTTTTCATATTTTTCCAGACTTGTTTGGTATTTTCTCCATTTAAATCGGCTTTTAAGTCTTTTAAATAGCTTTTAATCCAATTAATTCGAAAAGTTTCAAAAAATAATTTTTCATTTTCTTAGGTTAAGATAAATATAAAAGTCAAAAAATATTTTTCCAGATTTTTCTTAGTTAAATTTGTATTTTAAGCAATTTAAGTAGTTTTAAATAGTTTTAATTCATAAAAATAGAAAATAATCGGAAAAATACAAAAATAGTTTTGAAAATTCTCTTTGTTATTTTAGATTTTCCTAGTCATAATTTCATTTTCAAGCTTTATTTTATATTTTCTTGTATTGTAGGCTATTATTAAATAGTAAAATAGTTTTAATTAATAATAATTAGATAAATAGTTTTAAAAATAATTTTATTTTTCTAAAATTTTTCTCTTATCATTAGGTTTGTAGAAATGTCATTTTATATTTTTAGGATTAATCTTGCTTGAGCTTCATATTTTCATTTATGCGTTACGTAGTTTTAAATTAAGTTTTATAAAGAAAAATCAAAACATCATTTTGCAAATAGTGATAGCGTTTATTTAATATATTTTATCTTTTAATTTTCTTTAATTTGCATTTAAGCCTTTGTAATTATAGGCTATTTCGTAGTTATAATAATTCAAATCCTTTTTCCGTTCAAATCTCTCGATCACTATTCGTTTGGTGATTCATCGCATAGCTTTCATTGGACATAACGACCGGAAACACTATACTCTCACGATCTTCATTGCATTTTGTGTTTAAACTGCTTTTAAGTTTCTTACGGTTAGCCATTCATGAGTGGCTAGCTTGTGTGAGATAACTTGACGGTTTAGCACGAATCAAATTTTACAGCCACGCCTTGAGTCAGGTCTTGATTATCTTCCGTTTAGCAGATTAGTAATTTGAATAATCACTCTTTGTTCATACCATCCATCTGTATCTATATATATCTATATTCTCTTATAAAAAAAAATCCAAAAACCCAAAAACATCCAAAAACGTATAAAACACAAAAATATTTTTCCTTTTGTTTCTATATATGTTTCAAAGATAAAAATACAAAGAGATTTGTCGTTTTTTAATAATAACAACATAAAAGATTACCACCGCAAACCAAGGCAGTGTACTACCTAACTGGGGGTACGACCATAATAAGTTCCCGAACCAAAGATTTAAAACTTGCCTTTGTGTCCTTGTGATTGGTGTACCTTTTTCAAAGAAGCCATTCATCTTGTGATTATTGGTTAAGTTCATCGTTGTTTTGCCTCGATTTTGTTTTAATTGGATTTGTTGTTATATACTTTTCGAACACGAAAACCCAAAAGATTCTTCTCACCCCATTTTCATAAAATATCTTCATAATTCCCATTCCTCTCCTTAACTCGAGGTTCCCGAGTTAACTCTAGTATGCGCACTCGCTCTTCTAGATCCGTGAGCCCATTTCGTGAGCTTGTCAAGATTCCAAGAAGGCGTGTCCAGTGACTTTCTTTCCCATCATCGGATCGAGATCCGGACTGCTCACACTACTCCGTTATCATGGCGGAAGAACGTCCTATGTGTGAGCTTCCGAGCACCCATCGGCGGGTATGGAGATGCTATTGTTATCCCACCATTGTGGTGAAAATTTTGAACTCAAAACCGGGTTCTGAATCTTGTAACCTCAAGTCGGTTCTATGGTTTTGAGCGGATGATCCTCATGCTCATATTCGATGGTTTAACAAGATTGCATCTACCATCAAATACAAGAATGTCCCTACCGATGTTGTTAAGCCTTTCTATTCCCATTTTCTCTTGAGGACAAGCCCGAATTTGGCTTGAAAAACAACCCCTCGGTCAATTGAGACATGGGAAGACACGGTGAAGAAATTTGTGAATGAATTTTATCCACCTTCCAAAACCACGAGTCTTAAAAATGAAATCATCAAGTTCACACAAAAGTTTGATGAATCCTTCATGAATCGTGGGATCGTTTTAAGGAATTGCTTCGAAATGTCCTCACCACGGTTTCTCCGAGTTGATGCAACTCGATACTTTCTATAATGGAGTGAGTCAATCGATCAAGATTCTTAATTCCTCCACTGGAGGAAATTTCTTAAACAAAGCTGTCAAAGAAGCTTTAGCGATCATTGAAAACAAGTCTAAAGTCCGTGACCGCATGAAGCAAGCCGGTTGTTTCCCAGTCGGTGTTGGTCCTTCTACTTCATCGCTCGTGAGTCAATCTAGCACCGATGCTAAGATTGACAAACTCACTAAGCAATTCGAGCTTTGGTTCTCTCAACCAAAGAAAGTCTCTTTTCCACAAACTTCACCTCCTGCTGAAGTTAAGAAAGTGGAAGTCTGTGTTACTTGGTGTTTTATTTAGTAGATAAGTCCTTTTTTGTTGCAAACAAGGAACAATCAGAGATTGTACATCTTGGTGTTTTATTTAAAGTGTGCCTCTGAAATGGAAATGGGCTTTTTATTTTGTATGTTTTTACAAAGTTAAAGAGACTAATTTTGTTCGCTTTTTGGTGGTCCTTTCCATTTGAAATTGTCTGCATATGATTTAGCCTCGCAACAAACAGATTCAAAATAAGTCACTATCATGCATCCAGTCCCTAGTTACTTACGAAAAGAGAAAATAAATAAAAAGAAGGAGAAATTCGGCATGGTGAATGGTGAAATTATTTGCAAGATGATGGTGATAAAGCAATGGTGGTAAAAGAAAGGATAAACAATGCATTGATTATGATTGCAAAAACGACATCTGGTGTAAAAGGATAAACAATGCAGTAAATGGTTTCAATCTGTTTTTCTTTTGCTACTTTTGCCAACTGTTTTTATGTGACCATTTTTGTCAAAATTGACCCATTGACAAAGTAAATGGGTCAAACTGGCTTGAAAATAAATATATAAGCAAAAGTATCTATGCAACCTCAATGAAGAAAAATAACATTGTCATTTTAGTAGGGCAGAACTCATTAAGCTTGGACCAGTAAAAAATATGCACCTTCAATATAGGAGTGTGATGCTTTTTGACCTGTAAAAACAATACAAGATAAATCAGCAACCACAATAACAATGAGTGCGTTTTTCATCGAATATATGCAACCTTGTGCTCACTAAACAAACGGTACATATTATTAAGAAGTTCTTTTCAGATGGATAGATTTGTTTATCTACTACAAGGCTAGATATGTTAGGTACGAATAAAGAATATCCAACCTTTCTATGGAGACAACTCTTATGAGGATCGACTTTTTCCCTCAATAGATCGAAATCTCCGGAAGTGTACTTCTATCACAACACCTCACCTTTCTACAGAATCATTTTTTTCAAAAACCAACGACGAAAGTACAAACTTCATATCGATTTCACGTCAAATTACGGTCACAAAAATACTTCAAACTTACTGAAAATGGGATTGTAGTGATGAATGCTGGTCAGCTTAATAAAACAAAACAGTACATAAATGATTGCATATTATTGAGATTGTTTGATTAAGCTGATATCTTAATATGATAGTCAAGTCAGGATCCAAAAAAGATGATGCTCAAGGAATGGTTTTAGTATACTTGGCGAAAATAAGCCAGGTCAAAACGTGTATTTTGTTTTTGTATGTCTATATCTATAGACATTCAAGACATCAAGTTGATCCAACCCACAAAATTCTTTGTCGTTTTTTAGTTAACTTAATAAATATTTAAAAGCATACCTGATATTCCCAACCATGTTTCTCAGCAAATGCCTTTGCTGCCTCCTCGCTATCAAAACTAAGTCCTGCTTCACCAACATTAGCGTATGGGTCTCCTGTTGATGTCCAGCCCATCAATGGATTTTCCCACCTAAAATAACATGTAAAGGCGCTTTATTGACCAACTGCAAAATGTTCGCAGAGAAGCATAACAAGGCACTTAAATCTAACCTCAAGAGAATTCATCAGATTGTTTTTTTTACCAAACATCCAACAAGAATCAAATAAAAATTATTTACATGTGTATAATAAGCAGCAAGTAAAAGTGAAGTGTAAAACTATCCAATTTTAATCCAAGTATAGCAATACACCAAAACTTGGGATTGTGAGTTACTTTAACGGGTATATATTCATTTGAAGATTCCATAAGCATAATGGTGCAGTTACAGCTGATGTAAAACTGATTCTTTTGTTACAGTACACAAAACAGAATGTATGTACTAGGAATGGGGTATAAATTTAAGTTCCACCATATATAAACAACTACTAGGAATGTAGTCAGAATCTGCAGTAATGATTTGAAATCAGTATCCGAATAGTCCGCCATGACCCATACATACATGTCGTTAGAGGCTAGTTCCCAAAGCCACACATAAGTAGTTAAAAGCTGTATCTAATACCTATATGACTATATGTTTCCATGTGCAGATGCGAAAATGTGAATGCCAGGTGTACAATGAAGCTTGTTAGGCACATCATTAATAGATTATTGACTACTATAAATTTAACCATTAGAAACTTTAATCGTAATAAAATGGGAGCTAGTGGTTGAGTATCAAGATTGTATTACCATTTAGTTTGCATGCAATCCATACTCTCAGTTACCATCTATTTTAAATTAAATAAGAAGAAACGATTCAGTCATATCAGCAATGTACGCATAGCTTTCAAGTTTGTCAGATCGTTACAAATCTTAACTAAATTTAGGTATACATGTCCCCTCTCATATTATTGCTAAGTTAGTCATTGGATTCTTCTACTCCTGCACCCCCTCAAATGACGCGATCAATGAAATATTGGCTTACATATACCAATGAGTTGGTGAAACGTCAGGTGTATAGCCAAATAATATCAAGAGGTTGGTAATAACAGCATTAAGAGTAATAGTTGTGTGGGAACTTGATAGAAGCATATTTTGTTCCGGTGTTAACAAACTTTACATCCTAAGAACTTGGACCATCTACAAGAGACATTATTATCATTATTATGCCTCATGACGTATTCAACTCTATTGAAGATGTTCCTATTAGAAAAGAAACCGCTAAAAAATTTATGAAGCAAGTAGACATGTTGAGTTTCTTCAAAACGCAACTCCATAAACAAGTCTTTCACACCTAACTAGCTAGAGAAAGTTAGAAATGTGACCCATCATAGGTTAAAAAGAGAAACATTCCTAAAGTGCATGAACTATAATTGTTCTATGCTCCCTTTGTCACAACCAAATCTTTCCTGTATTAAATACATTTAGATCTGACGTAACTACTTTACCAATGTTTTTTTTTTTTTTGGGACTTTCAATCTTTACTCCTTATGCCATATTCTGGGAGTAAGGTGCTCTTTGTTTCATTAAGATGCTTTGTGTTAAGAGTTGCTAGAAAGTCTAGACATGAATCAAATAATGTTGTTTGTTTTTGTTAAATTGCCTTAATGATTTTAATT
Source organism: Chrysanthemum lavandulifolium (assembly GCA_022545495.1). Classification (NCBI taxonomy): domain Eukaryota; kingdom Viridiplantae; phylum Streptophyta; class Magnoliopsida; order Asterales; family Asteraceae; genus Chrysanthemum; species Chrysanthemum lavandulifolium. Next base: position 111,110,938 of record CM040244.1, read on the forward strand.
TGCAATTTATATATAAAACCATCTCATTGTGATGAATATGTAACTTGTATAAACATAAAACAAGCATTTTTATCATAACTTTAACATCTCCATAAACTATTAAATAAATTATCTTCATAAATATCCTAAACTAACATACTAAAAAAACTATCACACATCCTACGAGACAATAAGAGGCAACAAGACAAGTCCCCCATGTCTGACTCAAAAAGAAAAATATAAACAACTCAAAGTCTGACCGTGTCTGACTCGGTAAGAGGTAAGAGGCTAGTAAGCAATTTTTTTGTAAAAACAGAAGTCTTCCCAAATTATTGATGCATCCAAGGGTTTACATTCAGCATATTTGACACATCAAAGTGATACAACCATATTCGATGACTAATGAAAGACAGTGTTACCTCGTATGATAGTACATCATTGCCCTTATGACAGAGAAGTTTTATGTGCATGTAACGTAAACCGTATAGCTACTTTAACATTTTGATATAAGCAGCTGAGTAACTTGGTTTTAACCTCAGTAAAGTATCCTAAAGATTCACCCATTTCAACACCCCTCTACATCAACATCTCACTTTCCTGATCTATAATATTCTCCCAAAATAGTAAAGATGCAATTGGTAATTTAATGGTGGATGTACTGCTTACAATGAACTACCCAAGCAACAAGGATTTGATAAACATAAAGAGATAAATTAGCTGAGACAACAATGTAACCCCACATATGGAAGATGGACCAGTTCAATTAATGAAGCATATAAGACGTGGCATGGCTTTAAACTGGTCATACTCCATATAAGAGAATTATTTGGATAAAAATAATTTACTAGAAGAGGAGAGGTAGGGATATCTAAGATACTTACTTCTGAGTAGATAAAAATTGATTTTCCACTTCCGACTTTTCCAGAGCCTTGTTGAGATGCAGTGCGAGCAGGCGAATAAATCAAGACCTAAATGCAGAATGTCCCACAATAAATCAAGAATATATATAATTAGTACAATTTTAGTCGTCTTATGATAAAGAGTCATACAGTAACTAAGAATAGAAGACCAATAATAGAATTCGATGAATTGTAGCAACACAATTTAAATCTTTAACATTCAGCAAGAAACTTATATCAGTGTCTTAGTTCTACAATGACACGATTTCAGTATACTTCACTTTTTTGCTATAATTTGAACATTCACGGCACATACATACTTATGTTTGAATCAGCAGAAACTGTCTTAGAGAAGAGAAGCCACATAGAAAAGTAGACCAGGAAGCTTAATAAGGCAGTGGAATATAATTCTTTTGAGTATTAGGTTTGTTATTTCAGGACAAGGATACAATTTATAAAGTTATAAGTTGGTCTCTGCATTGTTTAGCAATCTCCAGCATACACTTTGATGCATTATTGAGCAGCGGGAGCTTAAGGAGAGTTCATCAAAGTAGCAATGGCAAAAGATGGGCAGAGTTGGTAGTAGTCAAAAAATATCTAACCACGGTCAGCAAAGCAAGAAGAATCACAACATCATTCATATGCTTCAGTCTAATTATGAAGCAAGTGATGAAAAGGTATCCAAAAAAAATTAATTATATTTGAATTGCCATAGTATTTGCCAATTGCTTAAAATGCTCAAATAGGTATTTACTCTTACTTTTAACCAAACTCCCCATGCCAAGAATTTATGTGAAACATGATCAAGCATCTCGCTAGATTGATCTCAAAAGTCAAAAGACATGACCAGAGTTTTATATCATTTCTTTATGGGAGTTGATTGGCACACTTCCATTTTTATTTGTACACTCAAATGTATAATCTGAGAAGCACATAGGTTGATGTGTGCAAATCAAAAGTGAGAGTGTACAAATCACCTCCCTTTCTTTATACTCTATTGCCATGCATACTCTTCATGTTCTTTCTTCTATTTTAATATCTAGACTTTTTACTTTTTACTTAAACCAAGAATCATGTCTTGTCTTCCCAAAATACTCGCTAAAACTATTAATTATCTAAACAAAAGTACTGCACAATGCTAACACTAGATAAAACAATGAAAATTGCCCACTAAAATAGTTCGTCAAAAGGTTTAGATCGACAAAGAACCCCGGCCCCGTGCACCTTTTTGGGATTGAACCGATGACCTATTTCCTCAAAGCTCTCCAACACAATTGTTAAAAAGCAATAAATTCAAAATGATCAAAATTCAAAGGTGGATGGTGTACTAGAATTTGGGACACATAATCCTACACTCTTATCGCCCAACAAAGGTGTATGGTGTACTAGAATTTGGGACAAATGATCCTATTCATTATGCGTCCATATGATAGTGTTGAGAATTTTTAAGCAATAAATAAGACTAGAAGTTATTTAAACCAAAATGAGATTCGTTAGAAATCAGAAACGAATCGAACGTTCGATGAACATTTCATGAACGGTTCGGTAAAAGTTCGTTTATGTTCGTTTATTTATTAAATAAATGAACATGAACAATATTTTACGATCGTTTAGTTAAATGAACGAACATGAACAAAAGTCACGTCCGTTTATTTATGTTCGTGAACGTCTAATTATGCGTTCGTTAACGTTCGTTTATGTTCATTTATTTATTTATGTTCGTATATCAAATCTTTTAATTGTATAATTTTTAAATTAGTTTGTTTAAACAAAAAGACACTTATAAAACAATATTAGATGCATAATTTAATAAATTTTATGATTGTTTGTCTATGTTCATTTATGTTCGGTCGTTTATGTTCGTTTAGGGTTCGTTTAGTGTCTTAATGAACGAACATAAACGAACATGAACAACTCATTTTGTTAATAAACGAATATGAACAAGAAATTTCGTCCGTTTAAGCGTTCGTGTTCGTTTATTTGTCCGGTTAAAATTAAATGAACGAACATGAACAAGCCGTTCGTATTCGTCCGGTTCGTTTACAGCCCTAGATACAAATCAGACTCAAAAATAGTTTACAAATCAGACTCAAAAATAGAAAAACTGTGGAACTGATTGAAGCAAAACAACGGATTATCATGGTTACATCTAAATCATATATAGGCCTAAAGCGACCTCTTTAATTGGGGATCTTTAAAAGCTTATAAGAGTAATTAGTTTTTGTAATCCATATAAACAATTATCGTTCTAGTTTTCTTCAATCGAAACCCCCTACTAACATGTTGAGCAAAACTTGAATCTTCCCACAAGTTCGTCTGCATTAGCCAAATTTTGTACAAAATGTTTAACCAAAAAGTGCCGCGTTTTTTCATTTTATGATGATTCCTTTACTTAAAATCTCAATTGGACTATTTTCTACTAAGATAATAATTATATTTTCATCAAACAAAAATTTTCGATCCTTTTACTCCTTTTCAATCAACCTAGGTTGTTCTAAGCTGTATATTTAATCAAATAAGAGTAGTTTCCTTCGCTAGTAGATTATTCTAGTAGCTGAAAATCCAAAAAAAAATTCAGATAATTTTCAATAACAGTATGTTACTTAACAATAATAATTATGAGTTTACTCCTTTAATTTCTTAGTTTTCACTGAATCACGTGTGTTTCTCAACATGTTCTTCCTCTACCAACATGCCATAAAGACACTATCTATCGAAAGCCATAAATAACTTCATTTTAGAATATCTAGGTGATCATAGTCAGAGGCGGATCTATGCATTGTCAGGCGGTGCCCGGGAACCACCTTGGACGACGAAATCCTTTGAAGCGATACAGAAATTTTTTTAGGAACGACCTTAGAAATTATTTGGGAACTACCTTAGAATTTTTTTGGAAAATACTTTACTTTTAGTATGAAATATTCTTAGTCCAACCCTCAAATAGCCCAAAAAGATTAGCACATTTAATAATTAATGATTAACTTAAAAGAAAAGTCCATTAATCGGCGGTTGTGGAGGGAATTAGGAAGCGAATAGTCGGATGATGGATACTCGGACAGGATAGTCGTCTCACAGATTTCATCCAATAATCCAATTGTAAGTTTGTTATTTTTAGTTTATTTTTTCTTTCTAGGACTAATTAAAGGGTATAAAGTATGTTATCTAATTGTACTCCTGTATTAGTAGTATCGTTAGATTGTCAGATTATTTAGACTCAATTTGAAATTAAAATTGTAAACGCATTAACTATTATATTGTAAATCTATGTTTAATGTTTTCTTATTATCGCATCTTGTAACTTATGTTGTTCCTCTACAATTTTACTAACATCAAATCCATTTCAGGAAAATGCCAATACTATACGCATAGACAGTCTCATAAATAATTCATTTGCACCCGTGATCATATTTTTTCATCATTATACACGTACAATTTTAAATAAAAAAATTGATAAATACCTTACGACGGAGGTGTTGTTGAGGAATACCAGCAATGATTCCAGCGTCGCCAGGTTTAATACCTTCAACCAAAGCAGAAGAATCGGATGAACATGATCTCAATCCCAACGCTGATCGTTCAAACAGACTAACACGTGCTAAAATTTTCGCCATTACAGATCACCTGTTTGTTAGTTAGTTTTTTTTTTTTTTTTTTTTTTTTGAACTTGTTTGTTAGTTAGTTCGATTGTTGTAGAAACTTCGAGTTTTTCTTATTTCATTTGAATTCAATTCTTTCTCTTTTATTACTGGGCTAAACAGGCTTGTAAATAGTCCAAAATCCTTTCAAACTTATGTACTTGGGCAAATAAAAGAGGTTAGGGGTTTTTATATCAATCAGGCTTATGACCTTATTTGTGTTTGAGTTTATATTTTATAAGTTATAAACTTTTGGCTTATTTTGAGATTGGCGGGCTTATATAAGTTTATTATGATATGATAAACTTATATAAGTTCATATAATATTATAATAAGTGAAAATTAGAGCTTATAAAATATCGAGTTAGAAAATCGCTGGCCGTAGGTGAAATTAACCTGGGTAGAGGCTTAACATGATTAATCGGTTAGGCGGGAATTAATCGGGGATTAATCGGAATAGGATTTTTATGCGCAAAATTGTAATTTTAGATATTTTATTATATTATATGTATGAGATAAGCATGATGCATCAAAATTCAAATATTTCAAGTGTTCAAATATAAACATAATACATAATTATTCAAAGTTCAAAGTCAAATATAGATATTACTCGGTTTGTTTACCATTTTTAAGTGAGCTTTGACCAATTTTGTTCGATTAATCGGTTTGTTGACCGATTTTAAGCACTTTTAGCGATTTTGTTGACCCATTTTAAAGTGATTTTGTCCGATTAGACCGATTTTGTTCGATTTTGTTCGATTATCGGTTTGTTGACCGATTTTTAGCGATCTTTGACCAAACCGATTAAATAGGCCGATTAAGATAAATCAAGGCGCTTACTGAACGATCAGCGATTATGCGGAGATTAATCGGCCGCCTGGGCCATTTTTACAACAGAGTAAAATATAAGTCGAAATCAAATAAGCTTAAACAAACACTCTCTTAGTTTGTTTAAGCTTGTATGTTTATTTACTAATTTTATTCTTGTATTTTTCGGGTTAATCTTTTGACCTTATTTCACCTTACTTTTGATTTTAGATTGACATTTTCTCTTTAATCATAATAAGCTATGATTGGTCCAGTGGGTGGGGCTTTGGTCTTGAGTCAATAGACTGGGTCGAATCTCATCCCCAGCACTTTCTCTCCTGGATAGGTCCCACCTCCGCAAAACCCATGGGCTCACTTGAGAGACTTTGTGGATAAGAGCTCTTGAGTCAGAGTCTCGGCTCACTCCAATTGGTGCCCTAGTAAGCCGGAGAGTTGCCGGAGCTATTCCTCGTGGGGTGGAAAATGGTCGGTGCCAAAAGGCACCGGGGTCGAGTGTTCATAATCTACACCTTTTGTGGATAATAAGCTAACAGGACATGAAATAAACCAAAGTGTATGCTTTATATTTCTATATTATAAAGCATGAATGCCTTTAAAAATAGAAATACTTAAATTTCAAAGATTACTTAGAATAGCAATACTAATTAAAACACATTTTCTAACATTGATTTATCTACTACATAACTTACAAGTCTTAAAGCTTAATGTACAAAATACAAAGTATTATTAATATGGTCAAAATATTTAATGTAGTCAATTAATTAAATGGTCAATAAATATAATTAATGCAATTATTAAAACATCCTTTACATAAGAAATACAAATCATCAAACATATTGTACAACCAACTTAAACACAATTCATGCATTAAATGTCACTAATACAAATAATAAAACACATTATACAAATATTCAAGCCCGAACAGAATAAATGGGCTCGAGCCGAAGCACACGAGCTAACGAACTTGAACCCGAACAGGTTAAACGAAATTCTTGATATCTCAGAATTTATTTTCAAAAGAACACAATAAACTAAAATACATGATTCATCGAATTTTTTATTTCGAGTACCGCCGCCATAACGAAATGTACCTACTAGTTTAATATAAGCCAAAATGTAAAGTACTAAATCCGTAGTAACGCTAAAATAAAGAGACAAATATCCGTGAGAAAGATAAAATTATTTAAAAGTAAAAATTTTTAAAAAAATTCCACAAGATAGGATAAAAAATATGTGAAGGAAGTTGTTTTTAAAAGTGTAGTTTTGATAGATTAAAAAAAAATGCTTTCCACCAAGACAAAGCATCTTCCAGTGATTGCCGAGAAAAATTAGCTTTGCGGTCTTTCGAGCAGTCACTTAAGAGAAACACGGTTTGGATCTTTCGAACCAATGGATAAGGCTATGGCGCCTTGGTTCCTTTGAAGAAAGTGGGCTTGCGGTTCATGAATTCTTTGTAACCGTATTTTCGTGTCACAATAGATTCACTTGATTAGTCTAATTAAAGATTTCATTTGAGTGAACGACCTCGATGAGGTCGTGCAAAGAAGAGCGGCATCAACCTCATCGATGACCGACTTTCGAGTTGCAAATTGGAGTTAAAGCGGGCAGGAGTAGATGTAGTTTTCTTCTTTGCCATCTTTCTAAAATTATTAAGAAACATACATCAAAAATTTGAATTATTGACATTCACATAAGTGAAAATTATTAAAAACAAATTTCATAATAGCCAAGATCACCACATTAAATCAACGGAATGTAATCATCATAAGTAGGAATCTTACAACATCACGACATGTACATATATGATCATATCGATTTGCACAAACCGATATATGTAAAAGAATCACCATACACAAGAGTATAAGAAAACAACCATAATGTCATAAATCAACATCCATACATAGCGAATACAATAACCGATCAACATAACATTAATAACTTGTTCAATTGTTTGACAAAACAAAAGATACAAGGCCTTTTATTAACACCACATGAGGCAGGCTAAAATACTACTAAGCTACATAGGTGCTTGATAAGGATTTAAAACATACGTTTTAGGGGGTCATTTAAGCCCTAAATCGACACAATTTTATATCCGTTATTGCTTAAAATCGTTCCTTTTCACATTTTAGGTCTTTTCGAAGCAAAGTGCTAGAACGAAGCATATTTGGACGAAAAGGAGCGAAAACATGAAGAAAATGGCAAAGTCAAGATCAAGGCCATCCAAAGACACCGACGGCGCCCCAACCAAAGGGCGACGGTGTCCCTCTATTGAAGACTTGATCAAAAGTGAACGAGACGGCTCAGCGGAATTTCCGGTCCTAAAGCCTGACAGCGCCACGCCTAAACTCTGGAAGGCGTCACTCATAAAATCTACACCAGACGCCCAAGATCCAAGATTCAGACAACGTCGCTACTGAAGACTGACTGCGTCACACATCTCAACTTACGTCGTCCCAACGATGACTTGGCCTAAACGAAACCCTAATGACGGCGACCTGACGGTGTCACTAGCAAAAGGTGACGCCGTCGCGATTGTAAATCTATATATAGAATTCGATTTTTTTGTATTTTAGGAGGTAGAATTTTGGAGATCAAACCCTAACTCAGTTGTAGTCCGACTTGGACAGTATTCTAGGGTCCCATACCCTATTTTACACCACAAGATAAGTTTGTTTATCCAATTTATCATTATGTCTACCCCATGTTCAATTGATTGTGTGTATGCTTGTTTGTTTAACATGTCTAGCTAAATTACTCTTATGTTTGCTTAGATCTATGAAATCTAGTTATTGATTGTTGTTAGGTTGTCTCTTGTCTTAATTGGTAGACGCATTGATGAGTGTGTAAATACTCATCATTTTTATTAAATCTGAATCGCAAAACGTTTAAAAAGCTCGAAATGCATCAAAATCTGAAAATATCTCAAAATTGCATTTTATATGTTTCGGATGCAAAATGTTCAAAATCGGATGAAAAATGAGCTAAGTTTGCATAATTGGCGCTTTCAGTCCCCAAGTTTCAAAATTGTCGAAATAGTCCTGAGCACTTAATTTCAAAGAAAAATCACCAAAGGTCCTTTTAAATCATAAGTTGTCAAAATTAGTCCTTTGGTGAAAAATATCAAAAGTTTTGAGAAATTACAAGTTTGGTCCTCCAAATTTCAAAATTGGCAAAAATGGTCCTTGGAAATTTGAAAATGTCAAGTTTGGTCCTTTTACTATTGGAGCTTGTCACTTTTAGTCCCTTGGAGCAACTTTGATAAAATGGCAGCCTTGGTCCCTTGTATTTCAGAATTTACACAATAGGTCCTTGTTATTAATACCCTTTATACCTTGGACCCTTGTCACAAACCAAATGAACCCCCTGCCAATATACCTTGTGACCCCCAGTCCAATATTACTTTTGACCTCCCCTATTATTAATATCCAGTCAAACCATGGTCAAACCCCTCACGGGTCTCCCTTTCCCTCCATCATCACCCCTGCAACACCTTGCCTGCAACTCCTGCCCCCCTCCATCATCATCACTACTACCCTCCACCTCACCCCAAGCCAAGATGCATTCAATGAATCTTCAACCTAACACTCAACCCCAACTGGCATATATACCATTTTGGCGCCAAATTTCATCAAACGGCCAAAATTGATACCAACCAATCCAAGGGCCAAGATTATAGATGGGATTCACTCAGAGGACACGTGGAAAGAGATTTTGCATATAAAGAAGGAGGAGATAGAGAGGGTGGCACTTAAGTTTAATTTCCAAATGTATGTCGTTTTAAATTTCTAAGTCTTAAATAAACTCTTAGTTGTAATTTCAAGTTCAATTTGTATCAAACTTAAGTATTTCATGTATTGCAACTATTTTCAAGCATCAATTCAAGTTTGTGTTTACAATTCATGTTTCATGTTCACTGTTTCAAATTTCAATTTCAAAGTCTTATGTACAAGCGTTTAGTAGCTTATTTTTAAGCTCAAACAAGCTTATATAAGCTTATTATAGCTTTTTATAAGCTTACATTCAAGTTTCAAGCAACTTTGGATTTTGGTCAAAGAAAGTCAAACTGGGCCAAAATGGAGAACAAATTGGATATGGGTTGATGCAGTGCTGGAATTGGGTTGATTCAGAGTTATTGGGTTGATAGAAATAGGCTAGTGGTTCATTGGTTAACTGATCTCAAGCCATTGTAGCTAAGGACCAATTGTAAGTAATTTTCAAGATAGATTGCATATTCTGTACTTGTAGTTTAGACTGGTTTTTATTTGTTGATTAAGTGTTAATTAGGTTGGTTAGAGTCGGTTTAGTGTCTGCGATAACTAGTTAAGTGGTTATCTTATTTTATTTGCAAATCGGTAGGAATAGTAGTGTTTGGATCATAGGGTTAGCTGATGTTTGAAGCTTGCTCGATGGTTGAAACTTGTAGTTCTAGGCTTGCTTAGTTCATTTATACTCATATCTGTCTTAAACCGCACTGCAAACACTCAAAGTCAAACTCATCTCAAATCATCTTAATCTGTGATATCTGTTGGGATTTTGGAAAAGCAAAATCTTGTTCTATGTTTAGAAATCGAGAATAGCCTAATATAGTTTTATTTCACGTTATAACATCAATCTTAGTCCTTAAAATCAGTTGCAAAGTTCATTAAAGTAAAACCTTTCAAAACTATTAAAAGTCAAAAGCTGAAAATACCAGTTTTCACCCAAATGGGGTGATTTTTCTTGGACTCATTCTTGGTTCAAATCAAGTAAAATTGTGGGTTTTAAACTTCACTTGGTCTAGTTTCTTTATCTCATTTTGTAGATTTTGTGAATTTTTATAAGTTTCAAACCGCTTGTTAAAATGGGCTTAAGTGCCTGTGCACACTCAAGATTAATCGAGTGTGCATGTATTGTGTGCTTGTCACGAACTCGCTTTAGCTTGTCCAAGTCTGGATTTTGGTTTACAAATTCTTAGCCAAGTCTATTTTAAGTTCCAACTTTTGGATTTGAGTCTTAGCTTGTTGGGTAGCTTATTTTTGGGCTGCAAAGTAGTGGTAAAAACTGTTTTAAGCACTTGAGCTAAATTCACCAAATCATAGCATTTTATATTTCAGAGGTGTAGGATAGTTGTAACTTGTTTCATTTGGGTACTTTTAGCATTTCATAGCTTTTGTATCAGTTTGGTGCTTATTTGTGGCTTGTGGCTTATTTTAAGTGCTTATTCATAAGCACTTTGCATTGCAGTTGCATTTTCTTACACACAAGCCCCTGTTTTTATATTTTTCCTAGATTCAGTATATTATTTTAGGCTTATCTTGAATTTTCATATTTTTCCAGACTTGTTTGGTATTTTCTCCATTTAAATCGGCTTTTAAGCCTTTTAAATAGCTTTTAATCCAATTAATTCGGAAAAGTTTCAAAAAATAATTTTCATTTTCTTAGGTTAAGATAAATATAAAAAGTCAAAAAATATTTTTCCAGATTTTTCTTAGTTAAATTTGTATTTTTAAGCAATTTAAGTAGTTTTAAATAGTTTTTAATTCATAAAAAATAGAAAAATAATCAAAAAAATACAAAAATAGTTTTGAAAATTCTCTTTTGTTATTTTAGATTTTCCCTAGTCATAATTTCATTTTTCAAGCTTTATTTTATATTTTCTTGTATTGTAGGCTATTATTAAATAGTAAAAATAGTTTTTAATTAATAATAATTAGATAAATAGTTTTAAAAATAGTTTTATTTTTCTAAAATTTTTCTCTTATCATTAGGTGTGTAGAAATGTCATTTTTATATTTTTAGGATTAATACTGCTTGAGTTTCATATTTTCATTTGTACGTTACGTAGTTTTAAATTAAGTTTTATAAAAGAAAAATCAAAAACATCATTTTGCAAATAGTGATAGCGTTTATTTAATATATTTTATCTTTTTAATTTTCTTTAATTTGCATTTAAGCCTTTGTAATTATAGGCTATTTCTGTAGTTATAATAATTCAAATCCCTTTTTCCGTTCAAATCTCTCGATCACTATTCGTTTGGTGATTCATCGCATAGCTCGCTGGGACATAACGACCCGGGGAAACACTATACTCTCCTGATCTTCATTGCATTTTGTGTTTAAACTACTTTAAGTTTATTACGGTTAGCCATTCACAAGTGGCTAGCTTGTGTGAGATAACTTGACGGTTTAGCACGAATCAAATTTTTGGCGCTTGTTCTTGGTGTTGTCTTGATTATCTTCCGTTTAGCGATTAGTAATTTGAATAATCACTCTTTGTTCATACCATCCATCTCGTATCTATATATATCTATATTCTCTTATAAAAAAATCCAAAACCCAAAACATCCAAAACGTATAAAACACAAAAATATTTTTCCTTTTGTTTCTATATATGTTTCAAAGATAAAAATACAAAGAGATTTGTCGTTTTTAATAATAACAACATAAAAGATTACCACATAAACCAAGGCGTGTACTACCTAACTGGGGTACGACCATAATAAGTTCCCGAACCAAAGATTTAAAACTTGCCTTTGTGTCCTTGTGATTGGTGTACCTTTTTCAAAGAAGCCATTCATCTTGTGATTATTGGTTAAGTTCATCGTTGTTTTGCCTCGATTTTGTTTTAATTGGATTTGTTGTTATATATACTTTTCGAACACGAAAACCCAAAAGATTCTTCTCACCCCATTTTCATAAAATATCTTCATAATTCCCATTCCTCTCCTTAACTCGAGGTTCACGAGTTAACTCTAGTGTATCGCACTCGCTCTTCTAGATCTGTGAGCCCATTTCGTGAGCTTGTCAAGATTCCAGAAGGCGTGTCCGTAGACTTTCGCCCCATCGATCGGATCGAGATCCGGATCGCCACACTACTTCCGTTATCATGGCGGAAGAACGTCCTATGTGTGAGCTTCTCCGTGCACCCATCGACGGGTATGGAGATGCTATTGTTATCCCACCATTGTGGTGAAATTTTGAACTCAAACCGGTTCTTGAATCTTGTAACCTCAAGTCATTTCTATGGTTTTGAGCGGATGATCCTCATGCTCATATTCGATGGTTTAACAAGATTGCATCTACCATCAAATACAAGAATGTCCCTACGATGTCTTTGCTTCTTCTATTCCCATTTTCTCTTGAGGACAAGCCCGGTTTGGCTTGAAAAACAACCCCTCGGTCAATTGAGACATGGGAAGACCAGTGAAGAAATTTGTGAATGAATTTTATCCACCTTCCAAAACCACGAGTCTTAAAATGAAATCATCAAGTTCACACAAAGTTTGATGAATCCTTCTGAATCGTGGGATCGTTTTAAGGAATTGCTCGCAAATGTCCTCACCACGGTTTCTCCGAGTTGATGCAACTCGATACTTTCTATAATGGAGTGAGTCAATCGATCAAGATTCTCTTAATTCCTCCATTGGAGGAAATTTCTTAACAAAGCGTCAAAGAAGCTTTAGCGATCATTGAAAACAAGTCTAAAGTCCGCCTTGCATGAAGCAAGCGGTTGTTTCCCAAGTCGGTGTTGGTCCTTCTACTTCATCGCTCGTGAGTCAATCTAGCACCGATGCTAAGATTGACAAACTCACTGAAGCAATTCGAACTTTGGTTCTCCAACCAAAGAAAGTCTCTTTCCACAAACTTCACCTCCTGCTGAAGTTAAGAAAGTGGAAGTCTGTGTTACTTGTGGTGGTCCCCATGCCTATTACAATCTGTATGGCCACCGATGGTAACCCTTTGAAGCTAATGTTGTGGCGGGATTTCTAATCAAGGAGGCAACCAATACCGTGCTCCTATAGACCAACCATAGTCCTAACCACTACCTGGACCTCCGGTTTCAACCAAAACCGTAATCAAAATCGAATAGACCAAACCAAGGTTTTCAAAACCAAGGTTTTCAAAACCAAGGTAATTTCAAATCAAACAACGGTTTTCAAAATCAAAATCAAAATTTCCAACACCAAGGAAATTTCAATAGAAACCAGTCGGAAATTTCAACCAAGGGTACTTTCATGGCAATAATCAAGGAATTTTCAAAATCAAGGCCCTAATCCTAACAATAAAGGCCGAATTTTCCTGTGCAAACTCAAGCCATTGTTCCAACCGGACCATCATCGATGAGTTGTTGAAACAATTCATGAAATCCCAAGAGGAAATGAATCGGTTGTTGGTTAGCCGATTTCGACATTAAGAAATCTTTAAATGATCGACCCTCGGGCTCGGTACTCTACCTAGCAACACGATCGCTAATCCGAGGGGCGATGCAAAGCGATCACAACCGAAGTGGTGCTTCAGATGATGGACCCGCTATTCCTACTACCTCTTCTTCTTCTCTCCAAGGTAGTGGAAAGCGAACCCGAGGCGACAAAGGACAAGGAACTTCCTACTAATAACGGAGGTACCAAAGATCGTCCATCCTCGGGTTGTCCGAAACCCAATACCAAACACAGAGTTGTTTTGAACCTCCGGTTGGTAACCCCAAATACAAAACTTCTATTCCTTACCTCACGTTTAAATGAGCAAAACTCCGCGAAAAGCTAGTCATCAAATGGAAAATTCTTTCAAATTTTCCAAGAACTTCATTTTGACATAAGCTTTGCGGATGCTATCATGTTGATGCCCAAGTTTGCATCGACTCTCAAACACATGTTGAGCAATAAGGAAAAGTCGTTTGAAATGGCTAAAACTCCTTTGAACAAGAACCGCTCTGCGATTCTTAAAGAAGCTTACCGAGAAGCTTGGAGATCCCGGAAAATTTCTTCTCCTTGTGTTTTCCAGGAATGATTGAATGCTTTGCCTTGCCGATCTTGGTGCAAGCATCAATCGATGCCTTATTCAAGATGGAAGAAGCTTTCTCTTCGAACTAGTTCCCACCGCATGACTCTTGAGCTTGCGGATCGTTCTATATCGCGTCCTCTTGGCATCGCCGAGGATGTATTCGTGAAAGTAGGAAAGTTCCATTTTCCACCGACTTTGTGGTTGTTGATTTCGATGCGATCCTCGGTTTCCCTCATTGTTGGAAGAGGATTCACGAGAACGGCCGTGCTCTCATTGATGTATTTGAGCAAGAAATCACGCTACGTGTGGGTAATGAAGTCGTCACTTTAACCTTGATCAAACTTCGAGGTACTCCTCAAATTATGATCTTGAATCAATTAATCGAGTCGATGTAATTGATATTGCTTTAGAGGAGTACTCTCAAGAGTTTCTTGGTTATCGTCATAATTCGTGAGTGGGATTCCACCACATCTTCTAAACCTATCATTGCCGACTCTTCCCCTCTCTCACTCCGTTTGAGGAGGTGACTTCCTCCGGAAGAGATCGATGAATTTCTTTCTCTCGATGAATCAATTCCGCTGGAATTGATGGTGTTTATGATTCGGAGGAGATATCCTTTATCTTGAGCAATTGTTAAATGAAGATCCATTACCTTCACTCCTCCGAAAGAGATCACGATTGAGGAAATCAAATCGGTACAAACATCTCTCAAGAATTTCCGAGGTTGAACTTAAGGACCTACCTCCTCATCTCGAGTATGCATTCTTGGAGGTGATGATAAATTACCGTCATAATTACTAAAGACTTAACCGAGGAGGAGAAAAGCGCTCTCATAAAGGTCTTGAAGTCACACAAGCAAGCAATTGCTTGAAACTCTCCGACATTAAGGGTATCAACCCCGAGTTTTGTACTCATAAAATCTTAATGGAGGATGACTTCAAACCAGCGATTCAACATCGAGAAGGGTGAATCCTAAGATTCATGAGGTTATCAAACAAGAGGTTCTCAAACTTCTTGATGCGGTTTAATTTACCCGATCTCGATAGTCCTTGGGTTAGCCCAATTCATTGCGTTCTAAAAGGGTGGCATAATCGTTGTCACGAATGAAGAAAACGAGTTAATTCCAACTCGATTGGTTACGGGATGGCGTGTGTGTATTGACTATCGCAAGTTAAACGAAGCCACCCGTAAAGACCATTTTCTCTACCCTTCATGGACCGGATGCTTGAGAGATTAGCGAGGAACGAATACTATTGTTTCCTTGATGGTTTCTCGGGTTACTTCAGATCCCCATTGATCCATTGGATCAAGAAAAACTACATTCACCGCCCATACGGAACATTTGCCTATAGACGTATGCCTTTTGGCCTATGTAATGCTCCCGCACGTTCCAACGATGTATGATGGCAATTTTCCACGACATGATCGGGGAAACAATGGAGGTGTTTATGGATGACTTCTCGGTCATTGGGGACTCGTTTCATACATGTCTCTCCCATTTAGAAAAATGCTTCAAAGGTGTGAAGACACCAATCTTTGTCTAAATTGGGAGAAGAGCCACTTTATGGTCAAAGAAGGCATAGTCCTTGGCCATAAGATTTCCAAAAATGGGATTGAGGTAGATAGAGCAAAAGTTGATGTTATTGCTAAATTACCTCATCCTACTACCGTCAAAGGTATTAGGAGTTTTCTAGGACATGCCGGGTTTTATCGTAGATTCATTCAAGATTTCTCTAAAATCGCTCGACCTATGACCCATCTTCTCGAAAAAGATGCTCCTTTTATATTTTCTCCTGAGTGCATCAAGCTTTTGAAACACTAAAGAAAAATCTTACGGAAGCACCCATTCTAGTTGCCCCGAATGGGATTTACCCTTTGAGCTCATGTGCGATGCAAGTGATTTTGCTATCGGTGGCGTCTTGGGCAACGAAAAACCAAGCATTTTCACCGATCCACTACGCAAGTAAAACTATGATCAAGCTCAAACCCATTACACCACTACGTAAAAAGAATTATTAGATGTGGTGTATCGTTTGAAAAGTTTCGCCATACCTTATCTTGACCAAATCGTGGTGTATACGGATCACTCGGCTCTTAAATATCTCTTTGCAAAACAAGATGCAAAGCCGAGATTGCTCCGTTGGGTTCTCCTCCTACAAGAATTTGATATCATTATACGTGATAAAAAGGAGCCGAGAACACAGTCACGATCATCTGTCCGCCTAGAAAACCCTCACCAGATGTGTTCGAGAAAAGGAAATTAACGAAACATTTCCTCTCGAAACAATCAATGTGGTTTCTTTTCGTGGAGACTCTTCTACCCCATGGTTTGTCGACTTTGCAAATTAGCATGCGGGTAACTTTGTGGTGAAAGGATGTCGTCCCAACGGAAAAACAAATTCTTTAAAGATGTGAAACATTACTCGGGACGACCCTACTTGTTCAAAATTTGCGCAGATCAAGTCATCAGCGATGTGTGTATGGTCGTGAAGCTATTGACATTCTCAAAGCTTGCCATTCGGACCCTCTTGGGGACATCATAGCCCCAACTACACCGCCAAGAAGGTGTTTGATTCCGGATTCTATTGGCCCACGATTTACAAGGATGCCCATGAATTTGTCAAAACCCATGACGCTTGTCAACGCCACGGAATATCTCACAAAGAAATGAAATGCCACAAAACGCCATTCAAGTGTGTGAGATTTTGACATCCGGGGCATTGACTTTATGGGCCATTTCCTTCGTCTCGCGGTAACAAATACATACTCGTGGCGTTGACTATTTGTCAAAATGGGTTGAAGCTAAGGCTTTGCCTACCAACGATGCCCGAGTTGTTGTGAAATTCTTAAAATCTCTTTTGCTAGGTTTGGAACCCACGAGCTATAATCGGTGATCGTGGTACGCATTTTGCAATGACCAATTTGATAGAGTCATGCAAAAGTGCGGTGTAACTCACCGCCTCTCATGCGTACCACCCCAAACAAGTGGGCAAGTGGAAGTTTCCACCGGGGATTAAAGAATTCTTGAGAGGACGGTTGGCGAAAACCGTGCCTCTTGGTCGGACAAGCTAGATGACGCACTGGGCCTTCCGTGCAATTTATAAAACACCCATCGGTGCACTCCATACAAGCTAGTGTACGGAAGGCATGTCATCCGCCGGTTGAGCTTGAGCACAAGGCATACTGGGCCTTGAAGCATGTCAACTTTGATATTCAGATACCGGTGATCACCGGAAAGTTCAAATGAATGAATTAAATGAACTCGTGATCAAGCATACGAGAACTCTTTGATCTACAAACAAAAGACAAAGAAGATTCATGACTCAAAATCAAAACCGCGTTTTCAACGTCGGTGATCGAGTCCTTCTTTTCAACTCAAGATTGAAGATTTTCTCGAGAAAACTAAAATCCTACCGGTCCGGACCATTTACCATCACTAAAGTATTTCCATATGGAACCATTGAGTTATCTCAACACGATGGTCCAAACTTTAAAGTGAATGGTCATCGGTTGAAGCACTATTTTGGAGAGGACATTCCTCCGTGGTTGTCCGGATCTACAAACTTTCCCATGAACCAATGAATGCGGGATCGAGTCAAGCTAGCGATTCGAGAATCAAAAGCGAAGAGCATGCCATATGGGTTTTCACCCATATTTCGATCTCTTTCTATCTTTCTACCACCCTAGTGTGGGGAGTTGCCCACATGTTGTATATAAGATTACAAAAAAAAAAAAAAAAAAAAAAAATCTTTCAAAATAATGGCCGTAGTATTTCCCTTTACGTTCTCGGTTCGGCATAACCATCGGTACTTTGAATATTGAGGCAATATTCATTTCTAAGTTCGGGGGAATTCTCACGAATTTTATCATGTAATTATACCGCCTAATTCCCCATTTTGGCCAAAATTTTTTTTTTTTCGAGTAAGTGTTTTGCACTTACTCAATTGGTTATCGATCCGCCATGTCTAATAAACAAAAGGATTGGCTAATCCAGAGCAAACGGCTCTTGGTAAAGATATCTCAAACCGTTGACGGCTTGCAATTTGCCCAAAATTGTATGGTATTCACCACCATATCCTTAAAAGTGAAGAGTTGGCTAGCCCGCAAGTTTATGGCTTGTGGTAAAGGCGTGGAAAACCATAATTGGTAATCACTCACCAAAGATAATATTGATAATTTATCTAAGAGTTGGCTAGTCCGAAGCAAACGGCTTCGGTAAAGACAAATCAAATCCGTTGGAAGTCGGTGGTTTGCTCAAAATCACATGGTTATCGATGTACCATAGTTCTTACTTGAACCGAAACATTTGGCTACTCCGTAAGTAATGGCTTTTGGTAAAGAGATTCAAATCCATTAAGTTTTTCTCAAAAGATTGCTAGGGACTAGCAATAGTTTAGTGTGGGGATTGATGAGTGTGTAAATACTCATCATTTTGCTAAATCTGAATCGCAAAACGTTTAAAAAGCTCGAAATGCATCAAAATATCGAAAATATCTCAAAATTGCATTTTATATGTTTCGGATGCAAAATGTTCAAAATCGATGAAAATGAGCTAAGTTAGCATAATTGGCGCTTTCACCCCCAAGTTTCAAAAATTGTCGAAATAGTCCCCGAGCACTTAATTTCAAAGAAAAATCACCAAAGGTCCTTTTAAATCATAAGTTGTCAAAATTAGTCCTTTGGTGAAAAATATCAAAAGTTTTGAGAAATTACAAGTTTGGTCCTCCAAATTTCAAAATTGGCAAAAATGGTCCTTGGAAATTTGAAAATGTCAAGTTTGGTCCT
Organism: Chrysanthemum lavandulifolium; assembly: GCA_022545495.1. Taxonomy (NCBI): domain Eukaryota; kingdom Viridiplantae; phylum Streptophyta; class Magnoliopsida; order Asterales; family Asteraceae; genus Chrysanthemum; species Chrysanthemum lavandulifolium. Next base: position 111,129,827 of record CM040244.1, read on the forward strand.
TCTACTATTGGAGCTTGTCACTTTTAGTCCCTTGGAGCAACTTTGATAAAATGGCAGCCTTGGTCCCTTGTATTTCAGAATTTACACAATAGGTCCTTGTTATTAATACCCTTTATACCTTGGACCCTTGTCACAAACCAAATGAACCCCCTGCCAATATACCTTGTGACCCCCAGTCCAATATTACTTTTGACCTCCCATATTATTAATATCCAGTCAAACCATGGTCAAACCACTCACGGGTCTCCCTTTCCCTCCATCATCACCCCTGCAACACCTTGCCTGCAACTCCTGCCCCCCTCCATCATCATCACTACTACCCTCCACCTCACCCCAAGCCAAGATGCATTCAATGCATCTTCAACCTAACACTCAACCCCAACTGGCATATATACCATTTTCGCGCCAAATTTCATCAAACGACCAAAATTGATACCAACCAATCCAAGGGCCAAGATTATAGATGGGATTCACTTAGAGGACACGTGGAAAGAGATTTTGCATATAAAAGAAGGAGGAGATAGAGAGAAGGGGTGGCACTTAAGTTTAATTTCCAAATGTATGTCGTTTTAAATTTCTAAGTCTTAAATAAACTCTTAGTTGTAATTTCAAGTTCAATTTGTATCAAACTTAAGTATTTCAGTGTATTGCAACTATTTTCAATCATCAATTCAAGTTTGTGTTTACAATTCATGTTTCATGTTCACTGTTTTAAATTTCAATTTCAAAGTCTTATGTACAAGCGTTTAGTGGCTTATTTTTAAGCTCAAACAAGCTTATATAAGCTTATTATAGCTTTTTATAAGCTTACATTCAAGTTTCAAGCAACTTTGGATTTTGGTCAAAGAAAGTCAAACTGGGCCAAAATGGAGAACAAATTGGATATTGGTTGATGCAGTGCTGGAATTGGGTTGATTCAGAGTTATTGGGTTGATAGAAATAGGCTAGTGGTTCATTGGTTAACTGATCTCAAGCCATTGTGGCTAAGGACCAATTGTAAGTAATTTTCAAGATAGATTGCATAATCTGTACTTGTAGTTTAGATCGGTTTTTATTTGTCGATTAAGTGTTAATTAGGTTGGTTAGAGTCGGTTTTAGTGTCTGCGATAACTAGTTAAGTGGTTATCTTATTTTATTTGCAAATCAAGTAGGAATAGTAGTGTTTGGATCATAGGGTTAGCCGATGTTTGAAGCTTGCTCGATGGTTGAAACTTGTAGTTCTAGGCTTGCTTAGTTCATTTATACTCATATCTGCCTTAAACCGCACTGCAAACACTCAAAGTCAAACTCATCTCAAATCAGTCTTAACTGCATATCTGTTGGGATTTTGGAAAAGTTAAATCTTGTTCTATGTTTAGAAATCAGTAGAATAGCCTAATATAGTTTTATTTCACCTTATAACATCAATCTTAGTCCTTAAAATCAGTTGCAAAGTTCATTAAAGTCAAACCTTTCAAAACTGTTAAAAGGCAAAAGTTGAAAATACCGCCACCCAAATGGGGTGATTTTTCTTGGACTCATTCTTGGTTCAAATCAAGTAAAATTGTGGGTTTTTAAACTTCACTTGGTCTAGTTTCTTTATCTCATTTTTGTAGATTTTTGTGAATTTTTATAAGTTTCAAAACCGCTTGTTAAAATGGGCTTAAGTGCCTGTACACTCAAGATAATCGAGTGTGCATGTATTGTGTGCGAGCTTGTCACGAACTCGCTTTAGCTTGTCCAAGTCTGGATTTTGGTTTACAAATTCTTAGCCAAGTCTATTTTAAGTTCCAACTTTGGATTTGAGTCTTAGCTTGTTGGGTAGCTTATTTTTGGGTCGCAGTAGTGGTAAAACTGCTTTTAAGACTTGAGCTAAATTCACCAAATCATAGCATTTTGTATTTCAGAGGTGTAGGATAGTTGTAACTTGTTTCATTTGGGTACTTTTAGCATTTCATAGCTTCTGTATCAGTTTGGTGCTTATTTGTGGCTTGTGGCTTATTCTAAGTGCTTATTCATAAGCACTTTGCATTGCAGTTGCATTTTCTTACACACAAGCCCCTGTTTTTATATTTTTCCTAGATTCAGTATATTATTTTAGGCTTATCTTGAATTTTTCATATTTTTCCAGTACTGTTTGGTATTTTTCTCCATTTAAATCAGTTTTTAAGCCTTTTTAAATAGCTTTTAATCCAATTAATTCAGAAAAGTTTCAAAAAAATAATTTTTCATTTTCTTAGGTTAAGATAAATATAAAAAGTCAAAAAAATATTTTTCCAGATTTTTCTTAGTTAAATTTGTATTTTTAAGCAATTTAAGTAGTTTTAAATAGTTTTAATTCATAAAAATAGAAAATAATCGAAAAATACAAAAATAGTTTTGAAAATTCTCTTTTGTTATTTTAGATTTTCCCTAGTCATAATTTCATTTTTCAAGCTTTATTTTATATTTTCTTGTATTTTAGGCTATTATTAAATAGTAAAAATAGTTTTTAATTAATAATAATTAGATAAATAGTTTTAAAATAATTTTATTTTTCTAAAATTTTCTCTTATCATTAGGTTTGTAGAAATGTCATTTTATATTTTTAGGATTAATACCGCTTGAGCTTCATATTTTCATTTATGCGTTACGTAGTTTTAAATTAAGTTTTATAAAAGAAAATCAAAACATCATTTTGCAAATAGTGATAGCGTTTATTTAATATATTTTATCTTTTAATTTTCTTTAATTTGCATTTAAGCCTTTGTAATTATAGGCTATTTCGTAGTTATAATAATTCAAACCTTTTTCCGCTCAAATCTCTCGATCACTATTCGTTTGGTGATTCATCGCATAGCTCGCTGGGACATAACGACCCGGGGAAACACTATACTCTCCTGATCTTCATTGCATTTTGTGTTTAAACTGCTTTAAGTTTCTTACGGTTAGCCATTCACAAGTGGCTAGCTTGTGTGAGATAACTTGACGGTTTAGCAGGAATCACTAGGGTAAGGAAAACTGGCTTCTTCTTTCATTGTTGCGAGATTGAACGTCCTAAATAGCAAAAAAATCTTAAGAGTGCACTTAGGGCATTCGTTGTGTTTATTGCGTGAATTGTAGCTTTAGGATAGTAGTGTATTCGGGGGAGATTTTTGGGAATTTAGCAAAGACAGTTTGTACTGCCAAGGTTAAGGGTTAGTATTGTTAGCCTTAACTGTGGACTGTGAGAAGATCATACTAGCAATACAAACTGCCGTACAATTATTTAGTACTACTTATAAGATTTTGTATAGTCGGTTAGATAATTATAGAAAAGATCCTATAAGATGTATCTTGTGTAGAAAGTTATTGTAAACGTAGTAAGACTCCTACGCCTATAAAAGGAGGTCCTAGGTTAGATTTAGAGTACGAGTTATTATAAGAGTCGATCACTTCAAGGTTTTGTAACCCTAATACTTTTGAGTATTCGTATAATATATTGAAGTGTTTTGTGAGTAACAAACTTTGTTTAGTATTCTCTTTGTCATTAAACATTAGATTTCGCATATTGTTTAATCTTTGTTACAAGACGACTTGATATACTATTGTTTGTGTTAGATTTATCTAGCTCAATCAACTTGATCAATTGCTCAACTGGGATCAACAAGTGGTATCGATCTTGTGATCTAGAAGTCGCGATATAAGAGAATTAGTGTTCAAACTATGGAAAACTAGAAGGGGGGGTTGAATAGTTTTACCGATTAAAACTTCGTTTTAAACTACTTATATTGACTTATGTCAATCTATTTGATGTGTGTGTTGGATGTTGATAGATAAGCATATAAATAAGTAATGTAAAGATAAAGATTAAGAAACACAAAACCACGATGCAAGTATTTATAGTAGTTCGGCTACAAGGACACCTTCCTTGCCCTACTTCACTCCCCAAGTCACCTAATAGAGAGTTCATAATCACTACACAATACAAGCTCCTTGTGGCGGAGAAGCCTTCACAACGTCACCTACTCTTTATCTGGTACAAGGCTAGACATCGGGTTCTTCCACGAGGTAGAACCAAACCTATCACAACGTCACCTACACTTTATCCGGTACAAGGCGAGATACCGGGTTCTTCCACGAGGTAGAACCAAACCTATCACAACGTCGCCTACACTTTATTCGGTACAAGGCTAGATACCGAGTTCCATTACAAAGGAGGAACTACTACCCAATACTACACAACTATCCCAAAGGAGACACCCTCCTTATTACAACATCAAAAGGATATCACTATCCTTGACCCAAACTATCTATGTTATACATCGATGCACCATATCGATTTTACACCCTTGGCACCTTTCATCGATGCCCTTGACACGATCCTTCGCACCTTTCACCGATGCATTCAATACGGACCTTTAGCACCTTTCACTAATGCCTTTGACATGGACCTTTGGCATCCTTCACTAATGCTATTGACACGGACCTTGACACCCTTCACTAATGCCATCAACACTACACTTCTATGGAGGAAGAAAGACTATCAACAAGAGAGCTTCATGAGTCTTGATGATGACGAAGCTTGGCAACTCATGGACTTGAGCTTGCTCGACTTCAAGAGATGGTGATCTCGCCTTTAAGGGAACCTAGAGAATCACACAAACACGAAAATACATAGAAAGATTCTTTGAATATGAGGTTAGAGAGTTTACAATACTAAGAAAAGTATGTGTAAAGGGTGAGTTAGAATGAAGAAATGGCTCACTATTTATAGGCAAAACCTCTAATGTTCCCGGATCCCACGGATCCCTTACTCGAGGATCCGCCCATGTAATATTAGGGATCCGTGGACGCCCTCCATATTTGGGTTATGGGTCATGGATCATGGGTCATGGGTTATGTACTTTGGGTCATGGTACCCAAATAGATACAATGTATCTAGACATTAGATCATGGGTATGGTTTAGGTCCATGGGTCATGGATAATACCCAATATGACTTCATGCATGATGTCATGCAATGGGTCATGGGTTATGGATCAAGCTCCATGGGTATGGGTCATGGACTTTGGGTTTTACCCAACTACATTCAATGTATCTAGTCAATGGGTCAAGTACTTAGATTTTTACCCATTACCATATATATACTAAGTATATATAAGTACATATCCATATTATGTAAACACTAGTTGTTGTACATATGCATTTATATAAAATGTAAACATTATTACTTGTTTAGTGTTTTATATGAAAATGTAAGTGTGTTAGTAAACTATTGGCTCAAACTATTTACGTATTTTATTTGTTTCGTTAAAATGATTTTACGTTTGTTATCGAAAAATATTGAAGATCGTAAAATATAAATAAACGTTTATATGGATATGTACTTATATATACTTAGTATATATATATGGTAATGGGTAAAAATCTAGTATATATCCATACTTAGTATATATATGGATATGTACTTATATAGATCGTAAAATATAAAACACTAAACAAGTAATGTAAACATTATTATTTGTTTAGTGTTTTATATGAAAATGTAAGTGTGTTAGTAAACTATTGGCTCAAACTATTTACGTATTTTATTTGTTTCGTTAAAATGATTTTACGTTTGTTATCAACAAAACATTAGAAGATCGTAAAATATAAATAAACATTTTTACGGCTTATTTGTATTAACAATCTCTCCCTTTTTGTTTATGACAAAACATAAGATTATTTGAAGGAAAAACTAAAATTCGTAAAAGTTTGAGTTGAGTTTTACTCTTTCTCCCCTTTTGTCGAAACAAAAGAGCGCCGAAAAGAAACTAACACATTGTTTTAAGAAAACGTATAAAGCAATAAAATGAAAAATAGAGAGTAAGAGAAGAGAATAATTCTCGTCTTAGCTCCCCTTGACGGTGCTTCCTTTTGTTGAGGGCGTAAATATTTAGGAAGACTAAGCGAGTGTTTTGCAATTTTGTTTGCAAATGGTTTCGCTTTTGATTTAACATGCGCCTTGACGAGTGCTCCTTTGTGAGGAGGACGCCAAGTAGTAATGTAATCCTATATGAAAGTATTGCAAGCGTTTTGCAATGTTTTGCTTTGACAAGCTCCCCTTTTTGAGGGTGTCAAAGTCTTCATGTGTATATTGAAAATCTACAAAACAAATGTTAGAAGGCAAGTATATGATGCATAATTTTCGCAAATGAGACTCAAATTAGTAATAAAAGGTCTTACATTCCACGGATCCCACTTCCTCCTCGGAGGGATTCGTGTAGGCAAAAGTCGGATCCGTCTCACCGCATACTTATGATAGCAATATAGATTTAAATGTGATGTCAACATCAAAGTGAGTTATGTATTAAGGCAATAACCATATTCTCATGACCATATGGCATATAAAATGTAATTTCATTCAATAAAAACACGAGAAATGATATACATATCTCTAAAACTAAGAGAATGACAAAACATGTAATACATTTTCTAATAATGCTAAGAAGTGTCAAAAACTTAATAAAAAGCATCAATGTGCTTGTAACCTAAGGACGAGTAGACTTGTTGATTTAGTCGAGCCCTTCAAGGAGATGATTAAACATGAAATGCAACTCATTTCGTACTTCTTGAATAAGTCCTTGGGTAAGTTGACAATTAGAGCAATTATTGTTATGAATAGGAAACAAAGGAGGTGGAATGTTTTGAGGAGGCTCCTCAAAGGATGGTGGGATTTGTGGAGATGAGTTGAGCGACGTAGGGTGTGGTTCAACTAAAAATGAGGGTGATGATGCACGAGTTGGTGGTGGAGATGTGATGTCCTCTATATGGTTGGGTCTTGGTGATTCCTTGTCTCCAAAGACGGACTATTTGATGGTTAAGGTGGTTCCCTATTTAATGAGAAGCTAGGTGAGTGAGAAGTCCTTGGTGGCGAGTCTTCTAACGAGTAGAGATTTGGATGGGAAAGAGGTGCGGTAAAGGAATGTGGTCTAGGTTCTAGAAATGAAGCCTTAGGTGTTCTACTTGAGCTAGGTGTATTTGGTTTAGTGCTTGATGAGGGCCTTTCCAACTCAAAATGTTGAATGCTAATCCTAGCGGTTTTTCTAGCTTTGGTTGGTTGAATTAGTTGAGTAGGGATTCTAGCATTTGGACTTCTTACAGGTGATGACTCGGTTGATGATATCTCATGAACCATATAAGCATTTCTCTTGGAGGAACATTTGGTTGAAGAAGTTTTGCAAGATGCTTTAGTCATGGTGAAAAGATAGGATGTAATGGATGTCTTAGCTAACGATTTTGAATGGTGGTTTAGATACATAAGCACACTTGGTTTATAAAGGATGAAATTCGGTTGATGAATTAAATTCTTGACCACTAAGAATTTTGGCATGCACTAAAGTCAACTATAGTGTTGTTCTTTCCTAGGAGTTATTTAAGGTAAGGAAAAGTGTTTAAACTACCAAAGAGAGTTTGAATTAGAGAAGTAAAGAGATCAGAAACTGTTCTGGAGACCCGGATCCCACGGATCCCTGAAATTGGGGATCCGTCTAGTTATAAACTAGGGATCCTTCTATCAAACAGCAAAGTGATGAAGTGATTATATTCTATTATGGTCTAGTACCTATAAATTCTGAGTGTTTGGGTTCCCTAAGAGGTTTTAAATGGTATGGGACTTTATTGTCCAACCATAAGGAGTGAGGATACCTAATGATGATTTTTGATGACCCTTTTATGAGTGCAACTAAGTGTTTAAGCATGAAACTAATATTTTGAGGATGACAGATGAAGAAAAATAACTCGAGATCGATGGTGACTTAAGAAAATTTTAGGAAATTCCTAAAAAATCAAAAGAAATGAAAACTAGTTTTAGCCTATTTTGAGGTAGAGATGTGTTAAGGTTGTTAAGTCCATGATGTTGTCCGAATTGGAGTTGTTATATTGCACATTCTTGGCGATGGTTCTTAGTCACACACTAAGGTGTCTACGTTGTTATGATCCGAATGCAATGTGAACATAGAGGTACCTAATTTGGTTCCACTATTATCAAACAAGCCAATTCATATTAAGCATGATTAATATCAGCTTGAACTGTTAATCTTCCTATATATATGTACACTAGTTTATAAACCCGTGATAAATCACGGGTGGCTTATAAAGTTTGAAACAAACATCGCTCAACTTATAAAAGTTTCCAAGGTTCGTAGGAAATCCAATTGTACTCAACAATAATAAACTATTGAAATGACCCAATTGACCGCTTAATTTTGGAAGTAAATTAAATAGACGAAAACTGAATTTAATATAAGGAGCTTAAAACTGAGGAAAGTATACATAGGCGGCCAAACATACCCATTTTCAAGTTAACATGTACACAAATAAACAAATATATCTTCGGTTGTTATATGTTATGCCATTAGTACAAACTAATACTAAACTCATGACCACATGTGACCAGTGTGAAACAACAAAATGTCAACGACAATACTTGCACGTGACTTCTTCAAGACGTATCTAATTTAAGCACATCAGGCCAACGACTGCATCACTATTCACGAGATATGATCCTGCATTTATTTCATATAGTGGGGCAAAAAGTAACTTAAATCGATGAGGTATAGTCTAAAAATACTTACCATCAAAATTGTATAACATCGTCGTCTATCCAATCATTATTGGCAACCATGGCATCAAACAACATCTTGCGTGCTTTTCACCCGAGTGAATCTCTTTTTAACATCACTTCTGATAAGGAACATCACTTAAACAACTATAAGTTAAATATGAGGAACTGGTAGGCTGGTTATAATAACATGTTTAAGTGAGATATAAATTAGGAAAATATACAGAAAATATTGAGAAAGGATGTTAATGTGAAGCAATACCATTGCATATAGATGATCATGAGCATACGATGTTTAAAAAGAAATAAGCAAAGATAAATCAGTGTGAAGCAAGCAATCTTGAATCGTCTATTGAAATCAGTTTTGAGCATTTTCATCAACACCCAACCACAATAAAGCAAATAAACTGTTTAAATGCGCAAACCCAAACAGCCAAAGACCTCTTTAGAGTCAAAGGACTCTTTAGAGTCAAAGGACGGTTGATTCAATCAAAATCTAACCATGAATCTTGAACACAACTGTTTAAGTGCAAATTACATGATCACAAAGAAATAAAAGGCACCACTAAGTGCAAATTACAAAGAAATATAATCAACACTTGAATCCAACATGATCACATCATCCTTGATTCTCATTTCGAGATATGACAAAACAAAAGGCAACCAGTCATACAGATAAACAAAAATTGCCAAATAGACATATAAATTAAAACCTTAAATTTATATTGAAACTTAGAATCTAATGAATCCCATTAACACAACATTAAGTAAACATATCACTATATCAGTTAGTGCCCAAATATGGACCAAAAATTAGGATTATAAAGATTAGATACCGATTAACAAATGAATCAATAGCATATCAAATAGGACCCTAAACATATGAATTACAACCCGATTAACACAAACGTAAAAATAAAAATGACAAGTTAACATACCTTATACGAATTGAGATGACGGAAGCTTCGTGAATGATAGTATATGATAGCATCTGTAATTTGAACAGAATATTAACCAGGTGACAATTAGAAAAAATGAAGCTAACAACTTATAAAGAAAAAAATAACGATTGAATCATACCTTATACAGATTAGGGATTTGTGAATAGGCAAGTACAGGTTTATAGTACAAATTAGGCAAGAAAAAAATAATTTGAAAACATAACTACAAAGATACAAACCAAGAATACTTAACATCAATAGATTCAATACACTGTTATAAAAATTAGGCAAGTATATGAAGTTGTTAAGTAGATTCGGCAATATGTAACAACTATAAATCGGTGATAACTAAATCATAACCCATTTATGTAGGAAATAATTGAGTAATCGTTTTATATATGTGAGACTAAAAAAATACCAAAAAAATATTTGTGTGATCCCTAAAAATACTTTTGAGATCCATAAACTAAAATCAACAATCAGTACCTACAAAAAAACCCCAAATAAAAATTAAATAATCAAATTGAGTAATTCATTTTTTTTCAATGCACAACCAGATTACTCAATTGAGTAATTCGTTTCATATTGATTGTTAATTAAAAATATTGAAAAAAAATCCAGCCCATCAAATTGACATGAAACAACTAATAAATTATACCTTGTACCAATTTGAGAGTAGGAAAGCTTGAAATTTTCGATTGGGAAGTTTGAAATTTGATGAGATATAAATAGATAGTTACATTGCATAATTCTTGGTTAATATTAAATGAGGGTTGAAAGTTAAAGGTTGGTGAGTATATGGCTGTAATAGAAGCGTGGATTATAGGTGACATGAAATTATTGACGTGGCTTAAATGACGTGGAGTAGTTGCCAGCATGGATTAAATGACATGGCAAAATTTAAATAATCCTTTGTTTATTATATATATAGATTTTCAAGAAATAAACTGCTTTTATTTTTGGTATATGTGTATACATTATACAAATGAAATACACACATCTTGTAAGTATAGAAAAAATGTGGAGCAGAGGCAAAACAGGGGTAATATATGAATACATACAAACGTATGGACAATCCTATGTAGTCCAAATTAGGACTTTAACATAACTAATTTACAACCACATTTTAATTAATCAGGTTTTGTTGGTTATTATGATTTTTGATTTCAAACATTTGCTTGGAAGCAAGAGATGAAGATTTTTAGATTAAAATTCATTCAATCTCCATCTTCATCAAAACAAGTTTATAATAATATTATAGTACCACAATAAGTGCATATATGTTACATATCGTTCATCTACCCCTTCCAAGGTACGTAACTTCCTTGTAAATAATTTTCGTATGATCATATGATTTAAATTAGGATTATAAGTTTTTTATGGTGTCGTGGTTAAATGGATTCAAATGCATACAGCTTCATAATATGAATAATACGGGTAGAGGACGAGGAAATCAGGTTGAGAATCATAACAATCATGTTCGTAGCGATAGCAATGATAGTTCATCAAATGCACCAACTTTAAGACCGCACACAGGAGGTGATATCCGATGGGAGGCCATCAATTCTGTGATTGCAAGAGATCGAGAAATTGGGCTTAGCCATTTCAAACTTTTGAAAAGAATCGGGTATGGAGATATTGGCAGCGTGTATCTAGTCGAGCTTAGAGGGACTAACACCTACTTTGCCATGAAAGTGATGGATAAGGCTTCATTAATTAGTCGAAACAAGCTCCTTCGTGCTCAAACAGAAAGGGAGATTCTTGGTCTTCTTGATCATCCGTTTTTGCCAACTTTATATTCTTACTTTGAAACCGACAAATTCAATTGTTTGGTTATGGAATTCTGCAGCGGAGGTAACCTCCATACACTTAGACAAAAGCAACCCACCAAGCATTTTACCGAGGAAGCAACAAGGTAATATAGCAAAAAATTCTTTGTTTTCAGTACTTGCTTATTTTTTGAACGAAAAATACTCTTGCACAATAGTTGTTATTCGTCCTTGTTTGAACTCAAACTCATACCTCATACATACTATCAGGCTTTTGTATTATCGACAATATAATTTAGTCCCTCGATTTGTTATATGTTCATTTGCAGGTTCTTTGCATCACAAATTTTGTTGGCACTCGAATACCTACACATGTTAGGGATTGTGTACAGGGATCTAAAACCTGAAAATGTACTTGTTAGAGAAGAGGGTCATATCATGCTCTCTGATTTCGACCTTTCACTCCGTTGTTCTGTCAACCCAACCCTCGTCAAGTCTTCATCGGGACACAATGCTCCTGGGATGAGTGGTGCTGGTGGTGGTGGCCATCATGGTAGTGGGATGGTGGAGGATGACAATGTGCTCCAGCCTACTACTAATCAACCAACCAACTTTTTTCCAAGAATATTGCCTTCAAAAAAGAACCGCAAATCCAAATCCGATTTTGGGCTATTTGTTGGAGGTTCCCTCCCAGAGCTAATGGCAGAACCAACTAACGTGCGATCTATGTCATTTGTGGGAACACATGAGTACTTAGCCCCAGAGATCATACGTGGTGAAGGTCATGGAAGTGCAGTTGATTGGTGGACATTTGGTATATTTTTATACGAGTTATTACATGGGACAACCCCGTTTAAGGGCCATGGTAATCGAGCTACTTTATTTAATGTCGTCGGACAACCATTAAGGTTTCCTGAAAGCCCACAGGTGAGTCACAATGCTCGTGATCTGATAAAGGGTTTGTTAGTGAAGGAACCTCAAAAGCGAATTGCATATAGAAGAGGTGCAACCGAGATTAAACAACATCCGTTTTTTGAAGGCACGAACTGGGCACTTGTAAGGAGTGCTCATCCTCCGCATGTGCCAGAGCCGGTTGATTTCAGCCAGTTTGCAAGCAAAGACAGTGGTGCAGGAAGTCATTCAACTGATAAGAAAGTTCCAGAAAATCACAAGAGTAGTTCTACCGATCCTGTTTATGAAAACTTTGAGTACTTTTAGTCTTGAAAACAAGAAGAAAGTACACCAAGTACATGTATTATTAACTTGTACATTATTTTTAGGTAAATATCGGTACGTTAATATTATGAATTTTACCATTAATTGTCGTAATGAAATCATTGAGCAATTTGAGTTATAAAAAATATCTAAATTATTCGGAACCAAGAGTTTTCAAATAGATAGTGTTTGTATGTATATGGTTCGAAACTTCGAACCATTTAAGTTTCCATAAGGGCGGCGCCTGTAACTCTTTTTTCTTTTTTTTAAAGGCAATAATTTTTTTTTAAAGTTAAGACTAGCAAGATGCTAAAAATTATAACAATCTCGATTAGAATTGATCACAACAACCCTCACAAACTATAACAACCATAAACACGACCCTCGACAACGACCCTTACTAAACTACATCATATCGACTTTAAAGGCTTAAACAACTACGGTGACTAAAAAATCTCTATTCAAAACGGTCCTTAATCGACAATGGAGATCTAACGATCAGAGGGCAACCCGCCTTCAAACTCTAGCGCAACACCTAACCACTTAAGGGCATCACCCGATTTGAAAAGCATGTAGATGGATTAAAGATGGGTTAAAAACCCGACCAAGACCTTGACACACAACAATGACCACCTTGACACTGAAATAAATATGCTGAAAACCATGCAAACAAATCGAGTGGTGGCACGGTCATATGTAAAATCCGTAGACGTAGAAGAAACCTCATAATTGTAGAACCACCATACGCCAAAATTTGCTCACCTCGACCCTCCTAGAACTACATCAACATGAAATTCTAAACAAACACATGATTCGCACCAAAGACTATACAACCACCCACAAAACCGCCTCGACTGGCGACACTAAAGCAAACTATCACAACCACACAATATGAACCATCTCACGACCTCACTATCTTAACCATGTCACGACCACAATCATAGCCCAAAACAATCTCACGACCTCACACTCGAATCATATTTACGACTACAACCATCTCACGAACCACACTTTCAACCATATTCACGACCACAACCATCTCACGACCACACTCCCATATTCACGACCACAACCATCTCACGACCCACACTCTGAACCATATTCACGACCTCACACCCTCAACCATATTTTTTAGAGAGAGGTAGGAGGATTATTTTTTAGAGAGAGATTGAATCGAGTCCTTATAGTTGTTTAACAGGAAGTACTTTGGCGCCTGTAACTCTAATTGTTGTTCTAGAGGCATGCCCCTAGAGATGGAACACTCAATGAGCGGCTACCTCTTGACCAACCCTGTCCAGAATTCTTTTCAATTTATATGGTATTCTTGAAGAAAATTATCGGTCATAGTATTGCCAACTATGCTCAATTGTATGACTAGACCTTTCTGATGACTTTTTGGAGGTCATTATTTGGATTTCAACCCATTCTGGTTGATCAAGAAAAAGCCTTTGAAAGTAACATCTTTTCAGCCTCGTCAAGTTTTTAGCTCTCCTCAAGAAACACCTATTATACCGCCTGATCAAACCTTCGATGTTCCAACCTTTCTATCTATGCCATGTAACTCTTCAAGTCTTAGTTTGATTCCGACTCGAGAATCTTTCTTTGTACAAAAGCAAACCTACAATCTACCTCATGCACACTTAAATCTAAGTTAAACAAAAGATCTGAATGTCATGCGATTTGCAGAAAGGCTTTGATATTTGCTAACATAGTGCAAGAAAAGAAATCAATTTCAATGAAAAAAGAGAGGGATGCCGGAAAGATATCAGCTAGAATCAAGAAAAAATAGGTAGAGTTAAATAAGGAAGATCGACATTGTGTATGAAGGTGATGACGATCAATTGTGTTCACTATCTCAAGCGTGATTCTCAAGATGATGAATCCATTTCTAGGTTTAGTCTGGGGCTTCATGTCACTCTAGATGGAAAATCGGCTCGCTCAAAATATGACGTGGTTTAGTGACTTTTGTTCGAGGTTAGCAACAATGACATACCACCTCCCTTTGTGAAGAACAATGGCGATAAAGAACAACAACTATTTATCTTTACCCATGTCGCAAGCTCTTTATTCCCACCGCCACTGTGTGATCTAGATGTTTCACCCCGGTTACAATTGGTTGAAGAATCTACTATAATTGTCAAGTTCACTATGGTGCTCTGGAGTTAAAGTTTCGCTCAAAACTCAATTTTAGTTGGTAGTTCTCACTTTGTTGATATCAATTAGTTTTAACTTCACGAGTATGTAGCAATTTCTACTTTGTTCTCAAGCCATTTTAATTTAGGATGCCATCTTGCATCTTTCAAGTTTGTTTCATCGTTTGGATCTTTTTGTGATGCATTTTCAATACAACTTTTTCCTAAGAAAAAAATAAAAATAAAAGTTGGATTTTAACTAGCTTATGTCTGATGATCAATTATAAAGGATGCATTAATTTTGGTATCAAGCTTTATTTTAATTGTTTAACTACACCAACCTATAATCCACAATGAATATGAGTTGCATGTTGACATATTCGTTACATGCTCATTAAGTAGCTTGTTTACTAATAAATTTTTCTCCATATATTTAGTTTGGTAAAAGGTCAGTATAGTAGTCTATAACTTTGAACTTGTAACGGTAGAATTCAATGTGCAAACCTGATTAGGATATGTTGTGACCCGGCCAATTATTCTTATAAAGTTTTGAGGAGCATACTAGCTAATAACTTTCAGCAATAGATTTAAATGACACACAGGTCGATTCATAAGTCACTACAAGTGTCTTCGATTCATAAGTCATTACAGGTGCCTACGAGCATAAAAGCTAGAGATTTTAGAGATGTAAAACTAAGGATTTAATGTTAAGCTGCCCATGACATTTAACACGTTATCTATAAAAGAAACGATTCAATTTACCCAATTTGTAAAACAGGTCAATAGACTCTCAAAGGTGTACTTATAACGCATTTAAAAAATATATAAAAATCATCTGAATTTGAATAAAAAAGACAACAGTATCAAAGGATTAATCTAACTTTGTACTTAAGCAGATGTTAATTATTTCAAATAATAAGTAAAGAACCCAACTTTTTTGGATTAAAGTTGTTTCGGGTCGGATATCCATATTGACTCTTACAAAATCAAACACATTTTGACATGTTACCTTACACGCTTGTATCAGCTACAACTACTTGTAGTGATATTGGGCTGTTTTGATTTACTTATTAACAACAGCTCGTGATTTAACCATTACAGAACCACATACTGTCCAGAGATCACACATTGTATCGGAATGTTACAATACGGGGCAACTTAATGTGAAGCTTTATATTACACACGACCATAAAAACACATTACAGTAGAATCTCATGTCCAAGCAGCTCATCTTTACCTATTTCCCATCATTCACGCTCATCTTAGAGCCATCATAGGCCAGGGTGAAATCCCAGCAGCTGGCAACGCTGGCCTAATGATGGGCGACCGCTTCACTACTGAGAATGCTTCATTGAGTCGTGCAGCCCGGTTCATAACCTGAGATACCTTCTGTACAAGAGCAATTATAAACACACATCAACTTATGTTAAAAAATATACTATATAACATGAGTATATATAGGCATATAGCATATAAACAGTTATCTCTTGGTTAAGGTTACGCTTGGAACTGATTGTCTTATTAGTTCACCTCAAGTGGCAATAATGATTAGATAGCAACGCATGGATAAGATATTTTGTTTCAGTTTATTTGCATGAGTCATCTCCAAAAATAAGTTCCCTTTAATACTTAGGTGCAGCAAAGCTGGTTATCAAAATATAGACTAAGATTACTTATTTACCCAATCTTCTAACCTAACCTAATCTAACCTGCGAGACTTTTACTCCCATATCACAAACATTGCCACCTTCATTTCCCCAAAAATATCCATGATGCCTTATAACTATGAATTCCTTAAATAAACTAAATTTGAATACTTGAACATCTAATTACCAATTAGTACAATTTTAAAAAGTTGAAGCACATCCAAATACTCCAATACTACTGATTATCTAGTTCTCATTACTTGATATAACATACTCACGTCAAGACGCACATTCAAACACCTCCTAAAAGTAAGGACTGAACCAATTGCAAACAATTAGCACACAAAGGCCATTGCTTGGAGATTGTAACTTGGTCATAAACAAATTTGTTGACAGATACCAAATGCCCAAAAGGGCAAACTAATGAGCGGAGAAGCATGTGTGAAACACACCTTTCTACCAAAAAAATAGTGATCACTGTCCCAAAGCAAATACAACAATCACCAAAAAGTACGTAATCCTTATACATAGCTGTTTATATTTCATACTTTCAAATAAACAGCATCTACTTTGTTTAACTTCATGTTCATTTCATACATATACTGATATACCTTAAGTAAGCGAATACCAACTCCCTAAATTTAGTGATCTGTCAGATGATACATGAATATCCATGTGTTTTATTGAATAAAGAATCTCATCACCATTAACCAGATTCTGACAAGCACGTTAAAAACTAGATATATACAGAGAACTTATCAGGAAATCATGAAATGAAAAGACTTAAATTTGAAATCGTGATAACTCATTTTACAGCTTCTCTCTCCATATTATTATTCCTCAAATGGACACTAAACCCCTTCGCTCCTCGGTGAATTTCGCGGTTATCTTTGCTCATCCGGCCATTGCAGATTGGGTTTGATATTTTAAACTAGCTTCATATGTGTTTTAGAGGTCTTATTAATATACATATGCTACATGTATATATGTGTGTGTGCGTAATAAAACTTGCAGTTTGGATAAAGGGTCAAAATGGGTAACCTTTTTGTCCTTATTTATGAATTTTACAAATAACAATTAGATACACTTTGAATGACTTACAACCCATATGTAACCCTTTCAGTATTTTGCTAGAGCTTTAAAGTTTACCCATATCAAGATGAAATATATCACAAAACCACACCTTTAACTCCTTACAAAAACTAATCCTAATTTGTAAATTCTTTTTTTAGGTAAGTAGATATAATAAAAAAATAAAACATGTTTGAATTCCATGGATCGATTGTAATACCTGAAGCCCAAAGTATGACGTTAGCATCAGAAGGGTTAATACACACTAAGGTTACTCAACCTTGCATTTTTATTCACTTCAATTACTCCAATACGATTTTTTTTTTTTTTCCACTTAGTTGATCAACTTATATAACATGAAATTTAGGTTACTTGACCTATAAAATTGTAAGTGCAGCTAGCTTATTTAACATGATATTTACTTGGGGTTTTTTTTTTACAATAAGATCTTACTAGGCTCGAAAAGACGTGGAGGCTGTTTGTTTTTCTTTTTCTAGTTAGAGGCGGTAAGACCTTGCCCATCTTACCCAATAAGAGGTGGTGCACAAGCCTTATTGCCTCTTAACCCTTCATCCTCACATCCCTTCAACCTATAAACACCCTAAAAAGCCTTCCCCCTTCACAGCCGCCGCTGGCCACCTCCAACCTAGGCCGATCACTTCTTGCCGCTGTCATCATCTCCATCTCCAGCCGCCGTTATCAATAATAGTTAAAAGGGTTACCCAGATATTATGATAAAAATGTCTGGTTTCATGTTTACACAAGTTACTTATTCATCGTATTGCTTCATTCAGATTGAGACTTTATGACCACCTCCTAACAGATTGAGACCCAAAACATCTTAACGAAACAAGGACACCCTTAGTTATCGACGACCCGATTTAGCACACTTTTTTTTAGGTGATCTAAATTTCGGTTAAAAAACAGTAGAGTAGCCTAAATGAAGAAATCGCAAAATTATATTAACCCGCAACAAAATAACCTCCAAATCCACCAACAACAAAACCATGGTAAATATCATACTAACCGCAACAAACTGCGACAAATACCACTAATAATCCCAGTCACATAGATTATAATTAGCAAGTAGAATAACAACATATAACAGAAAACACAAACCTTATCATCCATAGCAACCTTAAGCTGCAAAGTCCTAGTCTTATGCTTCATCTTATACAACCTCCTTCCCAATAACACAACTCCCATCATGGCAGCCGCAACAGACAAACTCCACACAGGACTCGCCTTAAACAAACAATATTTCAACAAATCCATTGGCAGCTTCCACCACACCATGACCCTATTATCCGAAACATCCTTCTCCCCTAACTTTTCAGTTTCCGTTTCCGCTTCAACAATATCCGGTCCTAAATTATCGGAAACATTAACTAGACTAGTTTCCCCTTGGACAATAATATCCGAGTTGATACTATTGGTGTCGGATTTTCCATCATCAGAACTACTACTAGTGGTCCATAATTCATTAACAGGTTTAGTTTTGGTATAAGTATTAACATCACAAACAGGATCAATCCAACTAGGATTATCACTTTCAACCGAAACACGTTCATCATCATCATCAAATACATGTTTTCTACCATCAATTGAAAAGTAATCAAATTGGATTATACCTTCACGGCTGACGTCATGTTCTAACAAACTTGGGTTGTCATGGGTGAGCTCATCATCATCATGGTCTAGTAACAGTTCCCAATCGTTTAATTCATGATCCATTAGTGGAACCCTAGAAAGAAAGAAAGAAATAGTTATTTGGTTTTGGGGGAAATGGATGGATGGATTGAATGAGTGGTGTACTGCCTGACAAGGTATAAGATAGATTGCCCACCTTATATTATTATTTTATTTACTCTTGTTGTTGTTTTGGATTTTGTTTTTAGAATCTACTTATTTGACTCTTTTAGACTATTTGACAAATTACTATTTGTTGGGGGAAATAAACGTCTTATGTGGTTTTAAACGAAACAGACAAACACGAATGGAGTTATGTTCATATTCATTTGTAATATTAATTGGACAAATAAACAAACACAAACGCATAAACATGCTAGTTTTTTTGTTCATGCTCGTTTATTAAAAATTAAATTGTTCATGCTCGTTTGTTGACAAAAAATGGCTGCCTGTTTGAGCCCCGCCTCGCACTAATCACGATCGTTCTTGAGGCCCGCGACCAAGAAGACCAAAACACCAAGAGCTTATCATGATTGTCTCCCACGATTATCCTCCCATGAGAGTAAGAATCGCATTAGGGTTAAAGCGAGAAGCAGGGTTTTGTAGATCGTCACTTTAACGGCGGATGAGATTCCTTTATATACACACGTAATCCTTTGTTGGTTCCGTGTTCCTCAACCTCCGGCGCATCCCGCCTTAAGTTTGTTGGGAATGATTATTCCATAATTGGGAGATAATCAATATCATGTTACGAATAACATCGGGTTTGGGCCTTCGGGGCCTAAACACTTATCAGTAGCCCAGTTGGCTTTGGCCTATTAGTATTAGGCTTTGGTCGGCTCATGACCCAATATGACTATACGCCATCACGTCCCCAGCTCTGTATGCGCAACAAGGATCGGACGCTAGACTAATAACGACAGACTATAAAAACTACAAGCGTAGCAAAGAAGCCAAAAGAAATTCACCGATACATTGTATCTAGACATATATTTTAAAATGGACGCCTCGTAAATCGCGGAAAGAATTGCAGCAGTCAGCCACATCGTGATCCGAACCACATGTTGGTGATAGGATCCACGTGACACTCATCGTGTGGATGAGGACACTTATATAACCTACCGCTTCTCATTTTACCGTGTTTTCACAAGTTGAAAAACTCAATCCGCCATTGTTAAGAAACCTTTCATTTGCAAAATGTAAAGTCACCTATTTCAAGGTAACCACGCCAGACGCCTTTAAAAAGAAAAAGAATACCATGGTCAAGCAGCTTATCCGATTTCACCTCCAATATAACTCGAGGGTGAACTTCTGTAGTTTACCTCGGATTATTTTATACCACTGACGCGCATCCGGTTGTTCCGGTTCGCGGCCTCCATTGCGATTTCAAGGAAAATAGAGTATACACACGCTTTTCGAGTTCGCGAATCAACGTGCGCCCATATCCCTATTTCGTATTTATGTATTAAATTATTACAATCTCCACCTATCCCGCCTTCACCGCACGGCAACAAGATCACCAACTTCGAGGTTAATTGCCGATTATTGGCGCTAACCCAACTATCCACCTATTCCGCTGCTTCTACCACACAACGTGGTCACACGGTTGGGTTTCATTCGCTAAACGCTACTGGCGCTTCGAAGTTATATACGTAAAAACCGACGCCTCGTGAACTAGAGAGTTTTTTCGGGTAGACGACGTGCTTCCCACCGCGTTTGAATTTTATACCTGTGGACATTGTCAAGGACGAGCGCCTGCACGGATCATATGTCGTGGAGGATGCGAATCGATAAATGCCAACCGCATCCCCATTAGTTCCTATCCCGAGGAATTTCGGTGCATATGGGCATTAGCCGAATTACTTTGGTATGTCGATGAGATGCCAATCTTCTTAGGCGCTTAATGCCGTGGGGGTGCTCGCTCATTCGCATCCCTTTTCTTAATTAATGTAAGAGCGTTCTTTTCCTTTATGCACATTATGTAACCTATGTATTTGTTGTATTCTGCTACAGAGATGGATCTGCTCACCGTTGTTCAACTAGCAAGCCGATTCAGTTAATGTAGGGACGCCGCCACCGAAGGAGGAGAAGAGCCCATCACCGAGGCTACCGTCATGCACTCGAAATGAATGTGGGAAACAGGACCGCCCTCGGTCGCAGCTGAAGTGACGCCGCCGCAAAGCGTGCAAACCCCGTGAGCGCCATCCTGCAGAGCGCAGCCCACCGCCTGAGTAGCGGGCGCACCCCATGGAAGAAGTTAAGAGGAGGAGCAAGAATCCGGGCTAAAACGCAAAAGATCACTCGGAGAGGATGGCGAGCTCCTCGAGGAAAACGCCCGCGATCCTCACCGTGGAATCATCCGAGCAGTGATGTTAGGCCATCTCACCCTCTCGCTAATGCCTCCGCCCACGAAGTAATGTCGCCAATGTTTTATGCGCACTAACTGTTTATATGGGAAACGATAATTCTCGTCTGTGTATGCAGGTTTGAACAGTCACTGAGTCGCCACCAAAGAGAGTCCCACTCTCCGCTTTTCTCGAGCCGCACAGCCAAAGATCTCGAGCCATTGGTGGTCGGAGATGCGCCCATGGAGCAATTTTTGTCGAAGAGTTGGCAAGCGGCCGAGCATCAAGCTTCCTCGTAGTGTAAATGAGCAAACCGACCGATACCCGACAAGCCCGACAAACCGACCGACCCGACAGTCTGACTAACCGACCGACTATGTTTCGGCCTGGGACTCGCTGTAATTTTGTTATATACTCGATCGGGTCGGTTCTGTTAAAAACCCGAGTACACCCGATAACACCCGCCACCAAAGTAAATAGGGTTTCTAAAAACAAGCGCTTTCTTTTCATTCTAACGCAGCCACTCATAACTTTTGGCTTCTCAAATCTCAAACCCGAATAACTTTTGGCTTCTCAAACGTTTGATCAAATCAATCAAATGGATCAAATCAATCAAAACAAAACCCCCATATGAATCAATCTCTTCTTCTTTACCTACCTATGAATCATTTGCTTCTCAACAAAACACTACAATGGAAGTAAGTATTATGAACTTATGGTTTCGCTTAATTTATCGACTAATTTAATTTATTTTTATGAACCGATGGTTTCGCTTTTTTTTTTTTTATTAACCGATGAAGTATTGAATGAATATTGATAACGATGAAGTATTGAATGTAGCCTTGTTGTATTTATGATTGAATTTGTAGCCTTGTTGTATAATCAGATTTATGATTAGACCGTACCATCGTTGTATTTATGATTCCGTCGAGTATGATGAAAATGATAGTTTAATCATTTAATGTTTTAAGTAAATGATGAGGTATAAATGATGAGGTACAAAATGATAGTTTTAAGGTTTTAAGCCTTAAATGATGAGGTTGACATCACAGTAACATATTTTTGTTTTTGACATCACAGTAACATCCTTTTAATTAACTGTTTGTTCTTTTTTATTTTTGTTTAGGATGAGAACGTTGAGGCGGTTGAACGCAAAAGGAAAGCCCCTCCCAAACCAAGGAAAACGACTTCCGAGTGTTGGAAATACTTTGAAGCAAAGTTTGAACCGGATGAAAATGGTCAAGTCATTAAGATGGCATATTGCAAATATTGTGATGCGGTTCTCAAAGCCGATTCAAAAATGCATGGTACGCGACACTTGAATACTCATTATGCAAATTGTGAAAACAACCCCGATGTTGAGAAAATTAAGAAACAAAAAAAACTAGCTTTTAAGAAAAGATTGGGGAGAATGTTGAGGGTGATAGTAGCATTGTACTTTAGAAACTTGGAAGTATGATGAAAATTGATTAAAAAGTCGTTGATTGAGTTGATTATTCTCATGAGCTTCGCTTTAAGTTTGTAGAACACCCGCATTCATTAAATTTGGAAATAACATGCAACCTAGATTTAATATGCCCTCTCGCTTTACTATTGCTAGGATGTTTCTAAGTTTTTTCTTGACGAGAGGAAGAGCCTATTAAATTTCTTAAGCAACAAGGCCACCACCGCTCATTTAACCAACGATACTTGGACTTCTAGTTGTAAACGAATGAACTTTATGGTATTAACCACCACTTTATAGATGATGATTGGGTAATGCATAAAAGAATTATTAATTTTAGACCAATTCATAGCCATAGAGGGTGGATATTGGTAGGCACTTTTGGAATGTATAAACGGATGGGGTATAAAGAATGTTATGACCATTACGGTTGATAACATTTCTTCAAATGACAAAGCTCTTGAATATTTGGTAGAAAATTTACCAAATAAGTATGATGGTGGTAAACATTTTCACATAAGATGTATGGCTCATATTTTAAACCTAGTTGTCAAAGATGGTTTAAAAACATTCAACAAGGAAGTGAATACCATAGGCTTAGCCGTGAAGTACATAAAACATTCAAGCCAAAGAGTGACTAACTTTAAAGAAAGTGTTGAAAATGCTTGTACTTCAAATAAGTTTTGGCTCGAATGCCCTACAAGATGGAACTCACACATGATATGTTGAAACCGCAATTGAGTTAAAAGAAGCTTTTTTGATTATGATTTTCATAACTCTTGTTTTGCCCGAGACCTAGAGGAAATACCTAAGGGTGATTTTGAGGTTTGTAAGAAGATAGTTGCATTTTGGAAAATTTAAAGAGACAACCGAACTTGTGTCAAATGTATCATCTCCCGTAGCTCATTTGTGGTTTGGAGAGGTTCTTGATATTGATAAGCATCTTCGTGAGTGGCAAGAAAAACCTTCTTTTAAGGTAATGGTTGAAGAAATGAGAAAAAAGTATGACAAGTATTGGGGTGATTACAAAAAAATCAACCATTATATGTACTTTGCCGTTATCTTAGATCCCACAATGAAGTCGGAAATAATAGGCTACGGGTTTAGACATTTGATAGAAAATGGTTGCATACCCATGGAGGTCGATGAAGATGAGACGCCAATTTCATTTTTAACCGAAGATGAATTATGTGACAAATTGGTTAAGAAGGTTGAGAAAGATATGGGGTCTTGTTTGCCATGTACAAAGAAAATATGGCACAAACCATATCAAGTGAAATACCAAAAGCAACTTCTAGTCAAAGTAGTAACACAATTCGTCAAATCGTGGTAATTTTTCTTAAATGCTTTTAAAGATAAATTTGGAGCCATATGGTATTTGGTTTTGTATGTTTGATGAATTGATGCAAGAATTGTGAAGACACCGTGAACAAAGAGCCATATGGTAAAAAAAAGAATGTTTCGTCATTGTATACCAAAAAAAAGAACAAGAGCTATTTGTGTTTTTATTTGCAATTTGCAAATATCAATTTCTAATGTTTCGGCTTTACGCTTGTATACCGAAATGTACTATGGGCCCAATCCATGTTTTCTTCCTATTTGTATCACTTGGTTGTTGGTTATTTGATGGGCGAGTCCATGTTATCTGCAATTCGGGCAACAAGGCTATCTGACTAACCGCCCGTTAGACTCGAACTTTATCAAACCGACCGACTAACATTCGTTCGGGATCTGATATCTCGTATGCACTATTTTCGGTTTGGGCTCGATCGGGTCGGGTCGGGTGGTCGGGATCCGCCCGATGCTACGCCCCCACCTCGTAGAAGTTAAAAGCAAGGTCTCGGTGAAGGCAACCAAGGCGCAAAGGATCATAAAATTGCGTTCTTTGGGTAGCGCAGCTTGGCTAGTACCAAGGCCAGGCGAGAGAGAGTCAGTGTGTATGCCGGCTAGTGGGAAAAGATGGCGTGATGGGCCAATAAGCCAAGAGCGTGAGGTCGCAGATACAAGTCTCATGCATCGAGCAATTGAAGTATTTGGAGAAGGGCAAGAGGATTTGACTTAGCATCTTGAAAACTTGATTACACTGTGAAAAGTGCCTAGAGCGCAAGAGATGAAATCATAAGCTCGGCTGAGTCTGACGAGGAATTATATCCCCAACTCTTGCTCACCATTCTTTGGCCTTGATGGCTAATAGGCCATGGGCTTCGTCTCGATGCACCGAGTACCTCGAGTCACAAGAGGTGGTGAATGCTTTTGGTGGGGTAGTTCGGTCGCGCCTTGGAGCGCGAAAGCGTGTGGAGAAGCTTCATGAGGCGATCATTGAAGGTACTGAAAAGGTACAGCTATAATCTTGTGATCTTATGATGAGCTAGTGTACGCCATGGAGAAGATGAAGTCTTTGGAGCTTCGATGATTCTTTGAAATGAGCGCGACCAAGATTATCCATAACCATTATTATGGAAGGTTGACCTTAAGCGCCATCGTATGGATAATGCAGAGCGCGCACAGACTATTTTTGAAGCCCGATGTCCGCAGCTTCAAGTGCACATTTTGCTCGCCCGGGGACATTCTAAATCCTTTTGCTTTAGAGAAAGAAATGTCATTGAAGGAAGTGTTGGAAGCGTGCCACCGACTTGCTAAAAAGAGGTATTAAAGGTAAGCGATTTTGTGCGGGGTTGGTGCGGCTCATCTTCCAAGGTCGATGGGGTGCCGGTGAGTGTTGCCTGTGTCTCTCCAAGACTCGGACTTGTTGAAAAGGCTAAGCGAGATTGGAATCTTTAAGTCGTGGGAACTTCATCAACTGGAAGCGGTCTAGAGTATATAGATGGGATCTTATGTTTATGAACATCCTTTGTAATAACTTAGTTATTAATAGAAATCTCCTTTTATGAAATGTGTTGATATTATTGCAACTTGTAAGGTGTGTACTTATCTGTTTGTCTTTGCGTATAAGACATATTCTACGGTCAAAGTTGTACACAGCGCTTGAATAATATAAGAAATCCATAGTCATGTATGAGGATCATAGTATTCGTGAGGATAATTTCTAAGTACTTTTTTTTTGTTTTTTTATCATAATCGTGTATGTTGTGATATCTGAGTCTTGAAAATATCATATCAAGGAACCAAGTGTCTTGGTTCCTAAGTTGATAACGTGCACCATGTGCGTTGTTGCGCACCCATCGTGAGATGTGTACAAACTTATTCCAACGTCTTGAGAACAAGGTGTTTAACAAGGATACATGATCCGGTGTTGATGGGTTTGCAACCTCTTACTCAACGAGTCCTTTAGTAGGTTGACTCATTCTTTTCCACCGTGAGTTTTTAAGTGCATGCACGCCATGTAGGCAAAAATAAAAATTGTTAGGACATACGGTGTATGGAGATAACAAATTAAGATGTGTCATGAGTTAGCTAGAAACCGCGACGTTTTATTGACACTTGCAAGTGTTTATGAGAAATAAATAAGACAGTATACGAAGGAAAACAAAAAAATAAATACATAGATGTTTATTAAGCACTTCAATAAAGTGCAGGAGCGTCTGTGCGCTGGGCCGTAGCCGTTCCTATAGGTAGCACCTCTTAAGGTTGCAGATGTTCCATGTGCGTGGCAGTTCATGACCATCCAAGCATCGTAGCTTGTACGCGCCTGTTCCTAATGCTTGAAAGAACCTCATAGGGTCCTTCCCACTTTGGTCCAAGCTTACCTGTGTCTTCGCGTGGCTCGCATCGTTGGTAGCGATGTAAACGCGAAGTCACCGGTCTCGAATGAAACACTTCGCACTTTAGCATCATAGTATCCCTTCATCCTTGACTTTGATTTTGCTTCCCAGATAGTCGCTGTCACGCTTTCTTCTAGCGGTGTCTAAGTCGATCGTCGTCGTCGTCATTGGTTGCCACATTGATTTCGCAAAGCGCGAATAGTTGGCATCTGATTTGCCGGTATGATGGCCGTCCCATAGACTAGAGAGAAGGGGGGTGTCCCTGTCTTGGTTTTGATTGAAGTGCAGTGCGCCCGCGAACATGCGATAGTTCTTCCACCCATCTTCCTTTGTGCTTGTCCAAGCGTTTTAATTCCTTCACCAGGCTTGATTCGCATCGCTCAACTAAGCCGTTGGTTTGTGGGTGTTTAAGCGACACGGCTTTGTGTAATTTTAGCTTCTCGCACCGGTCTTTGAAAGGGTTGTCGCAAATTGTTTCCGTGTCCGAGATGATTTCCCATGTAGACCGAGCGGCATACAATATTTTCCCGAATAAGCGTTTCACACGGTTGCCGGTGATTGTCACTACTGCTTTTGCCTCGATCCACTTAGTGAAGTAGTCTATGGCGACTATGAGGAACTTTAATCCTCCCGCCGCAGCGGAAAAAGGACCGATATCTATACCCCACTTGTAAAATGGTCATGGTGCGTGGTTGGTGATAGCTCTGTTGTGGTTGGCGTGGCACGGTCTCGTGAACTTGGCGATCATTGCACTTTACGATTAAGTCCAGCGTCGCGGTGCATTGTGGGCGGTAATATCCGGACCAGTAAGCGCGCGCCACCACGGATCTTGGTCACGAATGCATCTTTGCATGAACCTTCGTGGATTTCCTCGGTACATAGTTTTCTTGTTGGGGACCAACACGGTGAACCATGGTTGCAAGAGCGTTGATATAGTATGTTGTCCCGAAGTTCAAATCGTTGTGTTGTCGTCAGTATCCTTCGGCCTTACCTACTCTGGGGTAATACCTCACTTATGAAGTCCATTATCGGTGTTATCCACGTAGGGCCTTCTTCCTCTATTCACCGTGAATATTTCCATCTCTAAGATGGATTGCTTTTCAATGTTTCCACCAACACCGCTTTGATAGGTGTGCAAATCTTAATGGATGCAATTTGCTTAGTGCATCCGCTTTTCGGTTTCCTCGAGGAACTCCGTTTGATGGTAAACCTATCAAAGCCTTGGATCGGTGCCTTGGTTTTTCGAGGTATTGAATCATGTTTTCCTCCTTTGCCACGTACTCACCCAACACGTGGTTGGCTACTAACCCGGAATCTACATTAAACTTCCAAGTTACGTACACTCATTCGAGCCGCAATGCGTAGTCCGGCTATTAGGGCTTCATACTACTGCCTCATTATTTGTTCTTTGTAAATTGAAGCGCGGTCGTAAGTGAATTCCATTCCTTCCGGGGTTTGTGAGGATGAGGCGCTCCCGACCCATCCACGCGTGAGATCCGTCTGTAAACAATATCCATGGATCTTGTAGTTCCTTCTTGCTTAGTGCGGGTGGATCATCGATTATGCGGTTTTTCGATGATGAAATACGCTAGTACACCCTTTCTACGCAGTATGTGGCCTATAGG
Organism: Chrysanthemum lavandulifolium; assembly: GCA_022545495.1. NCBI lineage: Eukaryota > Viridiplantae > Streptophyta > Magnoliopsida > Asterales > Asteraceae > Chrysanthemum > Chrysanthemum lavandulifolium. The sequence continues at coordinate 111,157,967 of CM040244.1, forward strand.
AGATGTTGTGCTCACCTAGCAATACACTCCATACGCAATCGTCGTCGTCGGGTTTGGAGATAATTTTCTTGGTGGTTGATGCGTGATCCTTTGCTATCGGGCGCTTGGAAGTACTGCTTGGTAGTTTGGTATGCGAATACTAATGTGAGGACCAACTTTTCCATTCGCTATAGTTCATCTCTGTTTTCTTGAGCGCTTTGCTTACAAAGTACACTAGTGTTTGTCTTGAGTTCTATCAGTTAGTAATCTTACGACGGCTCCATGAGTTGCGATAGGTACATAATCAACTCTTCCCACGGTCGGGGTGCTACAAGTGTGGGGAGTGTTGCCGGTGTTGTTTAAGTCGTATAAGGTTCTTCGCCTCCGTAGTCCAACGAAAATCTCCTTTTTATACACTTTTTGAGTGTTTTGAAAAGAGGTAGTGATTTGTCTGTGACTTGGATAGGAATCTATTTAGACCGCCGCCTTTCCATTGAGAGATTGGACTTCCTTCAACGTGCGGTGAAGGAAGGTCGATAACGACCTTTAGTCTTTTAAGGAAACGGCTTTATACCATCGGGTTCTATCAAGTATCCAAGGAACATGCCTACATGCGCCGAAGTGCATTTTTAGGATTTAGCTTCATGTTGATCTCTTTAAGTGTCCCGAAGGTTTCACCGATACCGCGCGCTGCTCCTCCTCGATATGGCTTTTTATGACCGGTCATCGACGAAACCTCTAGGTTGCGGCCAACCTGTTTTTCGAACGCATTATCTACTAACCGTTGATAGGTGGCGCCTGCATTCTTCAAGCCAAAGGGCATTTTTGTATAGCAGTAGACGCCTTGGCTTGTATGAAAGGCCGTTTTTTCCTCGTCCTCCTTAGCCATCTGGATCTGATGGTATCCTTTGTATGCATCGAGTAAGCACTTTAGTGGATATCCACACAAAGATTCCACTTTCTAGTCTATCTCTGGTAGTGGGTAGCAATCTTGTGGACATGCTTTGTTAAGATCGGTGAAGTCCACGCATCCGCCAGCCTACCATCACTCTTTCACCGTAATCGGGTTAGAAAGCGCCCTGGTAGTGAACTTCCGCATGATTCCTGCCTCTACTAGCTTGTGTACCTCTGCCAGATTGCTTGCAGCTGGAGCTTGGTCGCGCTTCTTAGCGGATCGGTGCATATCCTTGTCGGTTGTAGCTTGTGTTTTGTGATTGAGCGTGGTACCCCAGTCATGTGCTTTGGTTCTCATGCAAAGATATCCGTGTTCTTTGCAGAGTGCACACACATTTACCGCTTACCGTCGACAATGATCCGCCTATCGATACTTCCTGCTCTGGTATTCGGGATGAATTGCGACCTTCGGGTTTGGAACTTTAGTCGCGACCGCTTTTTGTAATGGGTGCGGTTTCGCATGTGATCGCGTTACATTCTTTAGGTGGTGCTTGTGCCGTTGTAGAGGTAACAATTCCTCCTTCTCGGGAATTTAAGCATCCGTGTGTGTGTAGATGGTACTGCGATGGCCGATATCCCTGGTGGATTCGATAATGCCATTGTATGGAGAGGGGATTTGATCACCATAAAATTCATCCAGTCATTGTGTAGTGGTAGTTATTACCCACTCGACTAGTAGTTGTAATCGCCCATGGGCCATATCTTTCGCCTGTGAAGCCGGTCGGTGCCAGTTGTGACCGGGCTCAATTGATCACGTATCTCCGGCCTGATAACTTGAAGCAAAGTGTTCATACATTATGTTAGCCTCGCTAAAGTGAAGTCGTTCTGAATTGCATTAGTTTCTTTCTTTACTCATTCACAAGGACTAGTTTAGTCAATTGTGCTAAGTTAGACTTGTCTAAGTATATATACCCTCTAGTCCCAACTAGGAGGGTAGGAAGATTCATTTGTTGTAAAGAAGTGTGTGTGTTTCTTCTTCTTCTCTAGAAACACACACATCTTCCCAGATACTAACCTAAATAATACCATGTCTTTTTATCACTTATACCTTAGAGCTGCTTTAGCTTATGTTTTGTATTTGATTTTGCTTATGGGAACATTGTAAGCAACTCCCGTATGACATCACTTGGGGAGAGATTGTTAGCCTCGCTAAAGTGAAGTCATTCACGGAATTGCATTAGTTTCTTTCTTTACTCATTCACAAGGACTAGTTTAGTCGATAGTGCTAAGTTAGACTTGTCTAAGTATATATACCCTCTCTAGTCCCAACTAGGAGGGTAGGAAGATTCATTTGTTGTAAAGAAGTGTGTGGTTTCTTCTTCTCTCTAGAAACACACGTCTTCCCATTTTCTATCTAATACAATAACCATGTCTTTCTCGTTCTTTGAGCTTCCCAGCCCCAGAACCACATGAATCACTAGTTTTATCGATCCGACAATTGGTATAACGAGCCAGGTTGTTGTTTTAATAGATTTGTGTGGTTTCGAATGTTTGTTTAAACTGTTTTTCTATAATTTTTTATGTCTCGGAAATTTTTTTTCCAACTTTTGAGGATAACAGTTTATTCACATACTTTGTATCATTTTGGTCAAAAATAAAAAGTCAACAACTTTATTGATTGTTTCCATGTTTCTGGTTCTTCTTTCTTCTGTCCTTGAATCAGTTTCTGGGTAACATCTTTTTGTGACTAGTTTTTTGTACCAAATTCGTGGAAAATATTGTGGTCAAACCTTGGTCAAACCGTCATCTTCTTGGTTAACGGTCAAAGCAGTAAGTAGTTTATATGCTTTTACGGGTTTTGTATGAAGATGGTCGGGAAAAACATGGTCGAAATACTCACGAAAAAGTCAACCGGGTCAAACCCTAGTTTTCTACGCTTAAGAATATCTACAAGTGAAAGTTACGCGTGGCGTGAAGTTCTGGCGTAGAAAAAGTTCTGCGTGATGCTTACGCCTAAGCCTTACGCCTAAGCAAAGTTCTGGCGTAAAGCTACGCATAAGCTATGTTACGCATATGGTTACGCCGTATGTTTCACGCATAACTACGCTGGTTATCGTGGAGTTTACGATAAGGACCATGCCCTGTTTTTACGCATAAGGAATGACGAAAAAGGTTACAGTAAAATGACCATGACCACAAACGACACATACCATATACCATTTACAACATCAAGACCTCAGCCATAACATCATCATCCGTGTGTTCCAAAACAAATACCAACTAAACCTACTAAACCTACATCTAGACTCACTTCAAAGGACCTCACATCTCTCCCCATCTCTTTCATTTCATGACTCAAAAGAAAAATTTCAAGCAATCTCGCATTCAATTCTATTTTGTGTAATCTTTTATAGATTATTTAACATGAATCCTCATCATCATTGATCAATATTTACACACTATCTCAATTAAAGACAAGAATATAACAACTATGTTATCTCTTATCTTTAAAGATCGTTCGGGACTCAAATCAAAGATTAAAACCTTGCCCGAGACCCTTCATCAAGGATCTTGAAGATCTTCACCCTTCTTGATTCGGACTTGAACCGTAATAGATAATCAAGGTTTGGTATGGTTTCTAAGTGTGTTGATTCGGATGTGATTTTGACGAAGAATATGGGATTGAGATTGAGATTCGTATGATTAATTGATGAGGAGCGTTTTTTCAAGATCTTGTATTGGGAGAGAATCGTTTGATGGTAGGCGTATTATTGTGAATGGGGTTTAGGTTTAGGTTATGTGGTGTTGAGACTCGTTATATAACCGTGTAATATTCACTTGGAGTGGATCGGGCTTATTGTTGGGTTGGTATCTCACTTATTGGACGTGGGCTTTGAGTTTAAGACGTGCAATGGGCTGGTGGTAACTTATATCTCGTTAAGCAAATGATTTCACACGCTATATTTTCACAATGGTCATCCGAATTTTTTGTTTACAAAATTTTGGACACATTTTTAATATATTGCTTAATGAGTGGTATTATTGGTATATGAAATTTCACGGGAGGATACATGTTCACGGCTAAAGGTTTCGATGAATTTGAAGCGTGACCACGAAGATGACTCTTTATTATTTATTTGGGTGTAAAGTGGCGTTTGTGGTAGCGTGTACTTATTTCATCTTCTTTCTTTCTTCCTTCCAAAGATGACTTGTTTGGGCAAATATGTTGAGTGTGATGAAGACTTGCTATCTAGTTACTTTTGTGATTCTTTCTCTCTTAACCCACAAAGTAGCTATCACTTGATGTCTCACGAAGTTGAGGATACGCCAAGAGGTTTTGTACATTGGGTACACCGTTCTTTTTCACAAGGATAGTACAAGCTTAAGTAATCGGTCCGGAGATTTGACTTCATTCTCAAGTTCGTCATATTGGGTTATCCTCACATGTGGTTACCACAGCATACCGTTGAATTTTGATACGTGGGGTTGAGATGAGTTAGACAATTTCAAATGGTATTGTTCATCGACATCTTCTCACGGGCCGATTTGATTTATGATAGAATGCTTCCAGCTAATGCTTCAAGTACACAATTGTATGCCGATTCCGATAAATCGTAACCATCAAGGAGAATGTGTACATTATGGGTGATTTGATATATGAAAGATAACCGGAATGCATTTGGTGAGATGAAGATGTTGATATATTATTCCCCAGAATGGACAATCTTGAAGAAGGTCGAGTCGACAACAATTCTACATTTTCCGCGTGGTAGAAGACTAAAGACGGTTCTAATTTAATTATTAAAGACTTCTTGAATTGTGAAATTCATCGAAAGGTTGTCGGTTTGGGGAGAGCACTAATTAGGGGAGAGCAAAAGGGCCGATTAATCCCTAATTAGATTTGCTCGCATTGTTCTTCCCGCAAGTAAAGAGATGGCGGTGAGAAGATTCATGAAGTTTGAAGACTGTGAGACACTCTTGGAGTCTGCGCTTATCTTTTATATTTAATTTTGCTTGTAGGAACATTGTAAGCAACTCCGTATGACATCACTGGGAGAGATTGTTAGCCTCGCTAAAGTGAAGTCATTACGGAATTGCATTAGTTTCTTTCTTTACTCATTCACAAGGACTAGTTTAGTCGATTGTGCTAAGTTAGACTTGTCTAAGATATATACCCTCTAGTCCCAACTAGGAGGGTAGGAAGTTCATTTGTTGTAAAGAAGTGTGTGTGGTTTCTTCTTCTTCTCTCTGAAACACACACATCTTCCCCTTTCTATCTAATACAATAACCATGTCTTTCTCATTCTTTGAGCTTCCCAGGCCCCAGAACCACATGAATCACTAGTTTTATCGATCCGACACATTATATCTCGCGGACGCCCACCATCAACATACATGCGGTGGATGTCGTGACCCCGCGTTACACTTCGATGATGAGCGACTCTACCTGCGTTATGCGTAGTTAAGGTAGGAAAGTGATTGCACTCCGGGGAAAACTTACGGGCGACCTTCACGGTTGTTGTTCGCCGCCATGACCGTATCATGTAAAGGGTGTCGACTTTATCTTTGGGTCCTTCCTTCTTATTCCCGCCTTTTGTCTATCTTTCCCTTCTTTTGATGTTTTGACCAAATGGTCCATCTACCTTCCTTGACTAGTTTGTCGATGAGTTGGCGCGGTGGACACATTCATTAGTAGTGTGGCCGTCATCCTGATAGTCGCAATACCCACCTCCTATGCGCCGATCCTCCGGGTGCGCATGGGTGGAGGTCTTGGGAAGTTTGCTCCTTCATTGCAAGTATCTCCTTTGAGTCTTTGTCGTGGGTATACTTGTCGTTGTCGCGCCCTCCACGGGTTGCGATAATTCTCGTTCGGTTACTACTCCGCCGGTGGATTGTTTCCTGTTGTTCTTGTGACCTGTAGTTCGAGTAGTTTCTCTTATCTATCCGCATGACCTCTCCTGAGACGAAAGACCGTGTGCATTTCATGACCTCATCAAAGGATTGGGAATCTTGTCATTCAACCTTTGATAAGTTTTTGGTTCTTGATCCTATTCATGAACCACGAGATTTTGAGCACCTCAGACACGCTTTAACTTACATGCATTCATCCTTGAGCGCTCCATAAAAGTGCTTGTGGATTCCCTTGGCTTGTTTTGACCTGGCGAGTTCAATGGGGTTTTGCACACTTTTCCGTTGAGTAAAGTTTAGCGAACGCCTTCCTTAATTCTTCAAACCATTATTGCTTGCGTGGAAGCTTGTTGAACCGGCCCGCGCATTTCCTACTAGTGTGGAGTTGAACATGTGGCACCATACAGCCGTGGCCGCTTTTCAATTGTGGCGGTGATTCAAAAATTTTAGGTGATCATCGGGATCACTTGTTCCGTCATAGGTTTTCACATTGGCGGGCATGCGCCCTTTTTTTTCTCGAAAAATCAGCGATGCGCCGGTGAACGCATCCACCTTTGACGCCGCCACGGAGAGATATATCTTCCTCCTCTTGGTCATTATATCCATTTACGACTTCCAATGTCCTCAGATCGCTATCCTCGTTGTCCCGAGGAATTATCGAGGATGAATTTTCCTTTCTTGGCCATACCGACCGCCCTCGAACCTGGACTGAAGGGCTTTCACTGGGAGTATCGTCGCCAAGTCCGCATGAATTCTCCGCTACCAAGTTCGGGCGTGGACACCGCACTGCTCATCCTCCTCACTTCCTTCCGGTGTTGTGAGTTGATGTCTCATCGCCATCAACTCTCCTCCCAATTCATAAACACGGGGTCGACGATATCCTTCCCGCGCTTTTCCTTCGACGGCGCGCATGGGGATGTCTCAAACTCGGACCGAAATCGAGCCGCATGCGAGACTCAGGCGACCTCTTCTTTGCTTCCTTTTGCATGAGAGCGCCAAGGTTTCAGAGTTTTGCGAAACGAACTCGTCTCGCCGCTAGTTCTACGACACAACCCTTCTAGAGTAGGAGTATCGGTTTCACCATTATACTCTTATTTTTATCAGGCGCATCGGTGCTTTTGTGAAGTTTGTCTCCACCACCGCTTGAATGGAGTGGCAAAGGAGTCTGTGATGGGTCTCCCCGCTAGCGGTGGTTGTTGTGGCTGGGTTGTCCCCGAGTGGTTCCACCGTAGGAAGACCAAATCTTGGCCTCGATCCTCGGTTTTAGCAACACCGTCGTCCCGTGTTTGTTCGAAGTCGATCCGACATGCAGCCTTCTTTCCGTGAAGATCTGTTTACGATCGGCGATTTCCATGCTTAGTCATTCTAGTTCTTAGTTCTTAGTGAATGGTCCCACCTGATGGCGCCACTTGTTGATACAAAGTTGGGCGTTTCTTGTTTGGGCTCCCGCCTCGCACTCAATTGATGATTGTTGCTTGAGACCTTCGCACTAAGAAGATGAAAACACCGTTATGCTTATCGTGGATTGTCTCCCACGATTATCCTCCGCGTGAGAGTAAGTAATCGGTTTAGGGTTAAAGGAGAGTTAGGGTTTTGTAGATCGTACCTTTAACGAGGATGGGATTCCTTTATATACACACGGAATCCTTGTTGGTTTCGTGTTCCTCAACCTTCGCGCATCCCGCCTAAGTCGGTTCGGGAATGATTATCTCCATAATTAGGAGATAATCAATATCATGTTACGTAAATAACATTGGGTTTTGGGCCTTCGTGGGCCTAAACACTTATCAGCGTAGCCCAGTTCGTGATGGGCCTATTAGTATTGGGCTTTGGTCGGGTTCGTGACCCGAATATAGACAATACGTCATCATCGTTTATTAAGACACTAAACGAACATAAATAAATGCAAACTTTATTAGATTATGCATAATATTTTGTTTTATAAGTGTTGGTTTGTTTAAACAAACTACTTTTAAAAGTATACAATTAAAAGATATGATATACAAACATAAAACAAATAATCGAATATAAGCGAATGTTAATAAACGATAATCGGACGCTTATGAACATAAATGAGCAGTATACTTACATTTTTTTCATTTAAATGAACGTAACGAACTTTTTACGGAACGATTTAATAAGCGTTCGGTTTGTTTACGACCTAGTATTAATTAGCACATATGTAAAGCTGGCTCGAATTTAACCTATACTATAAGTTATGTTGAGTTACATATCTATATTTTGTTGATAAAAGTTACATGTTTATGTCGATTCTATATAGTATCCCAACCTTTATAATAGAGGTTTTTTAATGATAACATAGATGATGACGTATAATGTGACATGCCAAAAAGAAACATTGATGGATATATTGAATGTGGATATAACTTGAAATACAAATTTAAATACCTTCCTTATCTAGTGCACACTTTTTATTTTACACCATTTAACTATTAAACTTTCAATGCTATTTATATTTGAAATATAATAACAGTCGACATAAATATGTACAAAACACATACGAATTCGTATTTTTAATCCGCAAAATTATATCCATTATGTTAGTTAGCCTCACCACGGAGACCCACCAGTGATTAAGCTCCGGCGTAAGAGTAAGTACCGGATTGGAGAATAAGAGAATATGTCACACCCCCAAAATGGTTTGCAACGGAATAGTAACCGCGTGACGCTCATGGTACAAAGTTACGCTTATCTCGAACTACCTAGGCGAGTCGTTTAAAGATACATTTGATTAAATAAAAGCAAGTTCAATATTAAGAAATCACATGTTTACATGGTTTCAAATATGAAATAGTTCAACGTTAAATTGAAAATCCTCTCGTAGTGTCAAAACACTTCTTGATGAAATGCTATGTGTAACACCCCAAAATCTCGATTTAGCGGCGGAAGACTAATCGGGTATTACGTGAGGATCATAGTCATTATCATAGAAAACGACTCAAAGAGGCGTTTTATAAATCTCTAACATTCATTTAATAATTCAAATACAAAAGAGATTTTCGTAGTTCGCATATCGCGAAAGTTATAGGATAGTTTAAAATGAATGATAATTTACTTAACACCAAAAACTAATAGTTATTGCCCACTCAGTGCCTTAAATGCTTCTTCAATTACCTGAGATAAACATGCTAAAAAGTCAACAAAATTGTTTAGTGAATCCATAGCGTTTAAGTATAATAACCGATTTTGAACATAAATTCCAATGTGTAATTGTATGGAAATACAATTATAATAGATATCAATGATATTGCGATTCAAGATATTGCCCTAAGTCTCATGACACTCAAACGTTAACGTGTGTGATATTATAGAAAATGATATAAATAATATGCACCATACTTGGTGTAAATAAGGCCTCGTGTAGAATTTGCCATATTCCTATTGTTTACTTAATACAGTGCATTTGGTTGCCATTCCGCTTAACTCAAATGGGTTGTCAACCGCCAATAGATCTATCCATCAGATTCAGATTCACCGCATAGTGATTAATGGTTCATGATATGAGAGACTTTTTGGCAATAATGGTAACTTAGGCAATATCAATTAGTCATAGCATACAGAAAACATTTGTGTTCAGGTTTGTAGCATGTATCTCCCCACGAGTTTAAAAAGCGTATAAAAGTGGGACTATGAGCTCACCTAGCTGACCGTAGACAAAGTAAGTGATGTCTAATGCAATGTAAGAACGGCTCCAATACACCATATGGATAATATGGAAATCAGATTCGATACTTTCAAGTTTGACTTGGTGCGAATAATAGAAACAAAGATAGAAATGGACCTGATTATGGCAAGGATGGATCGAGATGCTTAAAATGCTTAAAGTTCAAATTCAATGTTATTTTTATAATATTAACTTGATCTTACGTATTTATCATCCATAGGTATCGCTTTCTTCAAAAGTTAGTGGACAATCCTTTAATTTATATCAAATTTACCTTTTCAACCCTAATAGTATAATATTTACATTTTAGTACAAAACGTTAATATATTTATATTTTTAGCTCGGACTATTCAAATATGACATTTCTAATACTCGTGATTCTCAAATATTCGCTTTACACTCTCGATTATCAAAATGACGCTTTGATACCAACTTTGTAAGAATTTACACTTAACCCTAACATTATATATTTTGCTTATAGTCCAAAATAACATATATTTTCAATTTAACCCTTCAAGCTTTCAAACTTTACATTATATCCACAAAAGTATCCTTATATTTGGTCTTCACCCTTAGTTTTCCACCTTGACAGTTTATACCCTTAACTTTCATAAAGTTGAACTTTTAACCACGCCTCGTAAAATTAGCATTTTTAGTTCAAATTCATAATTTTTAAAGGTTATCATTTCCGCTAATAAATACCTTCTAAACAGTTATTTAAGCTACAAACAGCGATTTTCCCGATTTAACTTATTTTGAAGTCATTGGGCTTTAATGGTCCATTTAAGGCTCGTTAAGGTTTTAAAGGTCCAATGGGTTCAATTTTGTTCGAGCTTTCACATGAGCTTAAAATAGATCATTTTCCACTTAGCTAGACCGCTTATTTACTAAAGTGCTTATTATGTGCTTGTTGGGCCTTAAGGCCCCTTAACCATTTTAGTATTACAAAAGTCAGTCAGAGGGTGCTTAGCTTTGAGGTTCAAGGAAGCGTTTAATGAGCTTGTTAAAGTGATTCATTTGTGTAGCTTATTTGTTTAGCTCATGATGAACCGTAGTAGCCTTTCATTTGACATAGTACAGCGTTTGAAAATGGTTTTAGCAACCTATTCCTAATCGTTAGAGCACTTTGCCCATGTACTTGATATAGGTTTTATAATGGAAAAGGTCACGGTAACATTAGAAACGTGTTATGAAAATGGTGCACATATTTCATTTGTTACAAATAAACATCCTACTCCAATCCATGCCTTACCAAAATCAAGTGACCACAATATAGGTGAACATGGATAGCGAGAGCATGTAAATAAAGAGAAAGCTAGCCACGATCGTGCGCTATATGAAATGATCAAAACATGAAAATAAAGTTAAGTGTTGTTGAGAGTGCTTACTACACCACAAAAGGGTGGGGTTATCACGATGGTGAGACTTAAACTTGGCGTATGGAACTCGTGGCTTGTTAGATCACCCAACAAAGATTCATGAGGGGCTCGTGGATGGCTTGTGCTTGTGCTCATCTCCTAGTATCTTGGCCCTTCCTACGCATAAAAGTGACATGGAAAAGATTGTGAAAGTGATAGTTTGTGTGTTTTACGTATGAACAAGTTGCATGGGGGTTTCTATACGAATATGACCACGCTGGGATGATTAGATGCTTAGAAGATTTAGATAAGGTATGGGGAATGGTATCTATTTAACCAGAGGTACTCGAGTGTTTTGTGAGTTGGTTTGCAAGTGTTAGAGTGTGAAAGAGTTTGGGAATCGGTTAAAGGTGAGTAAGCTAGAACCGACTTTGTGGGATTTTATTTGGGTACTTAGAGTCTAAGTAAGGTTGTAATGTGACCAAGTACATGTTACAAGAGTTCAAGGTGTGTTTGAAGTCTTGGTTAGCTTATGAGATCAAGTGGAACACATTGTCTAGCCTGCTTGGTTCATAGGGTCTCGAAAGGGTCCATGCAACACTTAATGTGACCAAATGTGTTAGGAGACACATTTGAGTCAAGCACAGTTTGTAGGTCAAGTAATGTGATTAGGCAACTTGTTTGAGTGATAAGAAGTACTTTAGAAAGAGCTTGGAATGTTTTTGAAACTTTAGACAATTTAGAGCTAGGTGTCGAATACATTTTACTTTGAGGTTCGCTTAATGCTTAGATCTTCTAGATAGATTTATATTTTGGTGTTCTCGATTCTTTGTCACGAGTGTAATCAAGTCAAGTAATTTATGGCATGGCTTGTATGTCGATATTTTGAGAAATCGAGCCAAAGTGTTGGTGTGTCGAAATGTTCATAGATGAGTTATATGTGTTTATTGACTTGTAGTTGGGCTTATATTTGGATTAGGCCCAATTTCTTTATATTAAGGGTCCGTTTAGTTTGTTAAGCCCATTTAAAGTTTGTTAGTGGCCCTATTGGGTGTGTGGGTCCAATACGAAGAATAGTAGATAGGGGTTGTGAGTTACGATAGGGTTTTGGTAACAATTGGAATATCGTGGTACGCAAAGTGAGCTCGTCCCAAGAAATGTGAGTCCCGTAATAATATATTGTTTCGTGTCAATATATATAAAATTAATTGTATGCAAAATGGTTATGAACTGTAATAGTAGTTTATGTGGAAAACTAGAAGGGAGGGGTTGAATAGTTTTACTGATTAAAACTTTGCTTTAATATATTTAGATCGACTTATGTCAATCTATTTAGATGCAGACGTTTGATATTGATAGATATACTTATGTCAATCTAATTCAGTCCCTCAATTCGGCTACGTAACTACCTATATGACTCTAGTATTTATATGAATTTTCTCGGAATTTATAGACATGTCTAAGTATTTTATAAAATTCACTTTCACAAACAAATCCATTTCTCACTTTTGACACTTTGTAAGTTCACATTTTAAACCTTATTTAGACTATTCTGATTAATTCCTAAAAATCCCGTAAATTAGTTAAGACATTAATTAACATTATATAAAATTAGGGATTCCCAGACCTCACCAAAGTTTATGAAAAATCCCACAAATTGGCTGAGTTCCCAGACCCGAAAGACATTTTTGACATGTTAACTTTTAAAAATCATACGGGTGTCTTCCCGACCACCAATGACCCCGAAACTCAACACACAAGTAGTACAGAGGTTAAATTCAATTCTAGAATAAAAAACCACCCAAATATGTGTCGTTAATAATTTATTATATAATTTACAAAACACTAAATTTCGAACAACCAAACATGAAATCATAACTTCCAACCCGACACATATAAATTTAACGACGCCAAAACCATACCTCGATTTTACCGATCATCATGCATGTGTATTAGGGTCTTATTAACATCACAAAATTGGCCTTACATGTTTTTATCCACGAGTACAAAATTAAAAATGTTTTCATCCAAGAAAACCCTAATCGACCCTTAATATGTACCACTAGTTTCAATAATTTTTAGAAAACGATCCGTGAACCATATAACCATTACAAATTCGTTTTTATCATCATAATAGGTTAGGGTTTTCATAAAAATTAACCACATAATTTTATATAAGCCGAATTAATTAAAAAAAATATATATGAAAACAAAATACCTAGTTTGCGGTTAAAGAGAAATTCGGTTACAATGAAACCAAGACGAATTTCCCCGACCTTGATAACACCACAATCGATCACCCAATCACGCCTAGTGTTGCTTTCTTGAAGATTAGGGGAGGGTCAAATTTTGAAATTAGGGTTTTAGGATTTGATAATAATTGGTATAATGAAAAAGGATGGAACCGGATATAAAAATACCGCAGAAATATTTATGGAAAGCCCAATCACTTTTAATTACGTTGCAAGAAAGGGGGGGGGGACGAAATTTTGTGTTTATCCCCTCATTTTTATTTATTTATTTAACTTGGTATATACATTTATACGATTTTAAATAAAGTCTAGGTACAAAATTAAAATCAAATGTTAAAATGTAATAAATAACTTTAGGTTAATATTAATTTGTCATAGCTTAATAATTTATCATATTGTTTTTAACTTTGCATAATAATTATAATTCTTATATTATTATCGGGTGCAAAACAAATATTACGAATTCGAATTTGCGGGTTTTACATATATTGTTAATATATGTTATACTCCCATGTTGTTAAATATCTTCAGTATTTTGTAAACTATCACTGTCAATTAATTTACGATGATAAAATTACGAAAAAAGTAAAATATTTTTAATATACTTAACCTTGTCAATTAACAACAAAAAATATTTTCAACAAAAAATAATTTAATTGAGTACTCAAAATACGAATGCCACAGTTTGATTCCACAAACTAATTATATTATTATTTTATCAAACTATAATGGGTTAAAACATTTTAAATTGCCATCATATTATCATATTTTAATAACAATAATTCTCTTTAACGTATAACTTTAAAGAAAAGTCAAAAAATATATAATAGGATATGAAAAGAATAACCAAATTAAAGAGAAATAAACCTAAAGTAACATAGTAAAAATAAATGTGTTAAAAGTCTTCACATCTTGTTGGGCAAGAGGTTTTGTAACGGATAAAAAATGTACTTAATGACCTAAATGTCTATTAAGAGGTTGTTAAACAAACGGATGAGGATCCTCTCATGTTCTCTTGAACATGCGATGTAATGTTATGCTTAATGTGATTGTACATTTAAACTAAAATAAAATAAATGTTTTGCAATAATATCACAACAAGCATAATATTACCTTTTATGTTCAAACGAACATGAGAGGATACTTATCCTAAACAAAAGCCACTATAGTCAAGTCTAAGTGCCACAGGGGAGCTTCAAAAGACGAATCCTTAGAAATTATGGGAGAATAAACATGCTTGAAGAAACCCAAACCGCATAAATCACACTCAACAACTCAAGCAATATATTTTCTCTAAACCTTACAAAGAAAATACTGAAACAAGAACAAATAAAACTAAAGGGTTATGGGTCAAAGAAGTTACTAAGGTTTGCGCAAAGTTCACCTAAGTTACTATAGTTTTTTCGTTACAAAGATGTTACTTAAGTAAACGGGTTTGTCATTTGGGTTACTCAAAGATTAAAAATGTTACATAAATGTTATCATGAGGGTGGGCAACCTACTGACACGGTTCCCCAGTCCACGCCGACACCATAGTTTAAAATATTACAAGGAAGTTACTATAGTTTACGGGTTTATTAAATAGGTTATCGAACCTTAACAAAAATTACTATGCTTTTTTTTTCTAATTTTTTTAATTTTTTTTTACATTTTTCTCCTTCGCATATCTTTGTATATTTTCAGACATTTCTATCCGCTTTTATCGCTTATGAATGTTTTCTCTCTTGTCATACTTTCTTTACATTGTTTTACGTTATGCACGTTTTCTCAGTTGACGTTTTTGTCCATTTTGCATCGTTTTCATCTATTTTTCGTTTATTTTCATACGTTTTCATAGGTTTTCATATTTTTTTTATTAGATTTGTGTGCGCATTTATTTGCTTGTGTACGTTTCTTACGTCTTTTTACGTTTTCATACTAGTTTTATGTTTTTCTACACCTTTGTATGTTTTATACTTGTTATGTTTTATCGTATGTAAAAATGTGTATAAAAATGCGTGTATAAAAGTGTATAGAATTGTGTGAAACGTAAAAATAAACAAAATCGTGTGAAAGCGGAAAAACGTGAAGAAAAGAAAAAAATGTCCGAAACGAAAAAAGTAAGAAAAGAGATAAAGCGTAAGAAAAACATACACGAAACGTAATAAACTAGGCGAAAAGGTATGAAACGGACAAAAACATATAAAATCGGAAAACGGACAAAAGCGTATGAAAATGGACAAAAGCGTGTGAAAGCGGAAAACGTAAGAAAAGCGGATGAAAGTGTAAGAAAATAGGCGAAACGATAAAAGCGAGCAAACGTATAAAAGCGAACGAAACGTATAAAAGCGTATGAAAACGGTAAACCCGTAAAAAGGGTCAAAAGCGTAAGAAAAGCGGACAAAATGTATGAAAACCAAATTTTGAGTTAAGTATAAGCGGTGCGTTAGGATAAAGGACTAACGAAGCAAATGTTTTTTGCAAATGGCCGTTAGCTAACGGAAAAAACTAACGACGCTTAGTCCGAGGGACCATTTTGAAATTAACGAAAAAAAAACCTATAGTAGAAGGTTAAAACATCTGAGTAACTTATATAACCGGTGACCAAACTTAAGTAACATCTTTGTAACGGAAAAACTATAATAACTTAGTGAACTTTTATGTGAAACTTTAGTAACTTCTTTGACCCATAACCCTAAAACTAAACTTCAAATCAAACATATACATATCTCACACCATAACTTCTTTATTGAAAATCCAACTAAACTTAACACCACGAGGCTTCATCAGTTGCAAATGTTGATACAAAAGTTGGGCGTTCACGATTTGGAGCTCGGTTCTCGTACCAATTGAGAATTCTTTGCTTGGACTGCGCACTAAAGACAAGAGACACCGTTAGGCTTACCGTGGGATTGTTTCCCGATTATCCTCCGGCGTGAGAGTAAGTAATCGGTTTAGGGTTTAAGGAGTTTTAGGGTTACGAGATCGTACCTTAAGCGAGGGTATCATTCCCTTTATATACACGGAATCCTTGTTGGTTCCGTGTTCCCCAACTCTTCGCGTATCCGCCTAAGTCGGTTGGGGATGATTATCTTCATATTTTAGAAGATATCTATATCCATTCCGTAAATAGATTTGGGCTTGGGCTTTCGTGAGCCCAATCCTTTATTGATATTGGCCCAGGCGTCTTTGGGCTTGTAAGTATTGAGGCGTGGTCGGGTTCATGACCCGACACGGACTATCGTCATCATGTCCCCAGGTCTAGTATCGCGATGCGTAGCTGCGGATGCTAGACTAATGACCGTAGTCCCAAAAACAAATAATATCTGAAGCGTATCAAGAAGCCATATACCTACCCGTAGGTACAATGTATCGAGACATCCATGTGAATAGTCGAGGCCTCGTTAATCGGGGAAAGTTCTTGCCCGTTGTCACATCAAGTCATCTCGTCCACACAATGAAGCTTAGTGGGATCACGTGTCGCCATGTCGTGTGGAAAAGGAGAAGTATATAACTTGGGATTCATTTTCACGGTTCCTCACGGTAAAACATCTTTCACTCTTTCTAAAGCAAATTAAGAATCATTATCCCAAAGTAACCAACCACCAAGGTAACGGCGTGCGTGATAGCGAAAAGTATATCACCATGGTTAAGCGGTTGTCGACTTTACCTCGACCTTAATTTAATCGATCGATGGAATTTGCCTCGGTTACTTTATACCGGGATGTGCATCCGGTGGTTCGGATGCGCGTGCCACGATTGCGATTTCCCGAAGAAAGTGGGTGTTTACACGGTTATTAATTTGCGAATCAACGTGTGCCCTGTCACGCTTCCTATGCGATGTGTTAAATTATTATACACTACACATATCGCGATTACCTTTGCATCGGTAGCGGCCAAAATTACTAATTTGAAGTAAATTGCCGTTTGTTGGGGATTAATCCACCATCAACTTATTCGCGCATTTTACCACACTCGTGGGCGCATGGGTGGGTAACTTTTGAAAGCGGGTGAGGCTGCGGTGCTATCTGAGATAAATTAGGCATACTTAGGAATTGGAGGAGTATTTCTTACGGGTAGATGATACATGTTTCCGTGGAATTATGAGTTCTATCTGCGAGGAAATCTGAGAGGATGAGTGCCCATTGCACGGGTCTTATAACGTCGAGGATGCGGTTTGATAAATGCGAACCGCATCCCTATTAGTGCATATCTGAGGATTTTGGTGCACATGGGGATCGGCCGCAATTATTTTGGCCCGAAGATGAGATTCCTATCTTCTTAGGCGCCCATGGCGGGGTGGGTACTTATTCCTCCGTACCTCTGCGTATAAATAATGTAAGAGTAATCTTCCGTCTTGTTTGCGCATTATATAACTTTGTTTGTATATGTGTTTTGCTTTGCGAGATGGATCTATTCAACGTCGTGCGGTTGGCGAAGCCCGTGACCATAAAGGCGAGTGAGACCATTGAGGATGACGAGGCCAATCTTAGCCAAGCGAAGGCGTGTCATGGGCGGCTGCGGGGATACGAGGACTAGTTCCTCCGTTGCAGTGGAGGCAACGCCGCTACAGAGCCGTCCCAATCCTGAGGTGACATCGCTGGTAGCGCAGTCAGCGCCCATAGCTGGAGCGCAACCTGAAGAGGAATCAGAAGAAGAAGCAGCGCTTAGCCGCAAAAGGACCCGACAAGATCATGGTGCGGGCCCATCGAGGAAGAAGCGTCCCGTGATTCAAACTGTGGAGTTGTCCTCCACGGATGAAGCATCGTCGCACCCATCTGCCGAGGATGCGGAGCCAAAGTAAGTAAAACCATACATGTATAACCTTTTGTTAGTTGCTGAATGTGCTATTTGTGATTCTAACATTGCGCTGGTAATCATTCGCGGTGGGCGGTCATAGAATCACCTCCCAGCGAGTCCAACACAAGCAGCGCATTCTGAGCCGCCGAGCCCGGATAAAGAAAACCAAGCTGATGCAGATGTGCCCCTGGGTCAATTAGTTGAAGAGTTGGTGCAAGTCTCCGCTCATCAGGCTTCGTTAATTGTGCAGCTGAAAGATAAAGTGTCTGGTGGGGAGGACCAAAACTCAAAGAAGGATCAAACAATAGCTATGTTGGAGGCGCAGCTGGCAAGCACCCAAGCGCAACTGGATAGCGCTCGTGCCGAGTCTAGTGAGCTCAGCGCATATGTGCAAAAACAGTAGATGACAAGATGGCGCTAATGTGTCAACTAAGTCGGGGGCGTCTTGAGGCGCCAAGTACAAGTCTGCGTCTTCTTGGGCCTTGAAACACCTAGATCGGGGAAAAGAAAGTTTGTTTGCGATTGGGGAACTTGGGAGTCCGTGAGTTTGGTCCTTGGAGGTGCGGAGGCAAAGCTGCGTGGTGAGCATCGAGTACGATGAAGAATTGTATCCGCATCTTATGTCGGTGATTGCGGGCGTGGGTGGCTCATAAGCCACGGTCTTCGCATGGTGCGCTTAGTACCCTAGAGTCGTCGAGAGTAGTGAATGCATTCGGGGAGGTTGTGCAGTCGCTCTAGGCGTGGTAAATCGAGGCGGTGGAACAACTCCATGGCGCAGAGGCTGAAAGCGCTTTGATAAGGTGCCGGGGTACAATCTTTGAATCATATGATCACTTGGTGTTGCCATGCAAAAATGAAAGACTTAGAGCTTCCAATGATTTGAACTTGGCGCGACCAAGATTATCCGATCGGTGTTATTATGGCGGGGTTGACATTGGCGCGTCATCGTCTTGAGGATGCGGACACCAGTAGGACTATTTCACGAAACCTCATGAGTCGCGACTCAAGTGCCCGTCTTTGCGCGTCCTAGGGATAATCGAATCCCTTTGCCTTTGGAGAAAGAGGTATCTCTAAAGGAGGTCTTGGGCGCATGCCACCCGTCTTGCCAAGAAAAGGGGATTGCGGTAAGGCCGTTTTGTGTGGACTAGGTGCGGCTCACTTGCCGAGTGCGATGGAGTGCCGGTCGGTGTGGCCACCGTGTCGCCTAATGGTTCGGATGTCTTGAAGAGTCTCGTGAAGTTAAAGCGACAAGTCATGTTGGCACTTCGTCACTTAGGCGTTGTAGTAGCATGTAGCGGATATGTTTGATATCGTTTGTAATAACTCATAGTTATAAATAAAAATTTCTTTTTTGCTTGTTGCTTGTAGGCATTTGTAATGTATACAGATCTGTCTGCCAATGTAAAAAATTCATAGTCATGTATGAAAGTTAGAGTATACTTTGGAAAATAATTCTAAGTATTTAATCATAATCGTGTATGTTATGAGTCACAGCGTACTGTAAACATCGTATTAGGGAAGCAAGTGTCTTGGCTCCAAAGTTGTTAAACATGCACGTGTGCATTGCTGCGCCACCGTCGTGGGAGGCGCACATATCTTATTCCAACGTCTTGAGAATAAGGTGTTTAACAAGGATTCGTGATCCGATATTGATGGGTTTGCAACCCTCTTACTCAACAAGTTAGTTAGTAGGTCAACTTATCCTTTTACCATCGTGGGTTTATGTGTAGTGCATGCACGCCATCGTGGGCAAAATAAAAAATTGTTAAAGCATACAGTATATGGAGATAACAACTTAAAATGTGTCGCGGAGTTAGCTAGAAACCGCGACATTTTTATTAATACTTGCAAGTTTATCGAGAAATAACAAAAAAAGCGATAAATATGAAAAATAAAAGCGATTACATGAATGTTTATTGAGCACTAAAAGTGCGGGCGTCTGCGCGCTATATCGTAGCAATTCTTATAGGTAGCACCTCTTGAGGTTCTTGATATTCCATGTCTTGTGATGAGTCACGACCATCCAAACCTCGTGGCCGTGCAGCGCTTTGTGCCGTTGCTTGATAACCTCATAAGGTCCTTCCACTTAGGTCCGAGCTTACACAGTATCTTGTTGCGCTTGCCTCATTGTCGCGGTGAACAAAGTCACACAGTGCAGAATGAAACACTGCGTGCCTTGGCATCATAGTATCCTTTCATTTTGACTTGACCTTGCCTCCCGTATAGGCTGCGGCGTTCGCGTCTTTCTTCCAGTGGGTCCAAGTCGACCGCGCCTTTCATCGTCGTTTGTAGTCACATTAATCTCCGCGGTGCGGATAGTTGGCATGCCGATCTCGGTTGGTATAACGGCTTACATCCGTATACAAGAGAAAGGGGTGTCCCTGTCTTTGGTTTTAAGCGAGTGCGGTGTGCCCATAATACATGTGAAAGTTCTTGACCCACCTTCCTTTGTGCTTGTCCAGCGTGCTTTGATTCCTTCACCCGAGCTTGGTTTGCGCTCGACTAAACCATTGGTTTGGGGTGCGTAACCGACCTAAAGTGTTGGGTGATGTTTAACTTTCGCACCAATCTTTAAAGGGATTGTCGCGAAATTGTTTCCGTTGTCGAGATGATTTCACGGGTAATCGAGCGGCATACAATGTTATCCCGAGACAAAGCGTTTTACACGGTTGCGATGGTTGTCGCTCTGCTTTTGCCTCGATCCACTTGGTGAAGTAGTCTATAGCGACTATGAAATTTGAGACCGCTTCTTTGCTCTTTGGAAAAGGACCGGCGATATCAATGCCCCATTTGTAGAATGGCCATGGCGCCGTGATTGGTGTTAACTCATCTTTGTGGTTTGCGTGATGCAGTGCGTGGACTTGGCAATCATTGCACTTCCTTATCGGATCCGCGCATCTTTATGCATGGTTGGCGATGGTATCCGATCGCGTGGCGCGTGCTACAACAGACCGTGGTCTGCGTGCATGCTACATGAACCCTCATGGATTTCGCGACACATAATTTGCTTGTCACAGGCCTACGCGCCGAAGCCATGGTTGGAGGAAAGAACGTCGTCTGATATGTTGTCGCGCGATTCAATTCTGCTGGCGTGCGCCGTATTCTGACTTACATGCATTCTTGGGGTAATGTCCCTTTACTTAAGAAATTTGCAATTGGGGTCATCCATGTAGGACCATCCTCCTCTATGATTGCGAAACTTCCATCTCCGCTATCGACTTGCTTTCGGTGTTTCCACCAAAGCACTTGCTTTGATAAGTGTCGCGAAGCTTGTCGAGGCTATCTTACTCGATGCATACGCTGCGATTTTCTCCTCTAGGGACTTGTTTGATAGTAAATCTGTCAAAGCCTTTGATCGGTCTTTAGTCTTCTCAAGATCTTGAATCATGTTTTCTTCTTTGGCGCGTATTCACCCAACACATGGTTGGCCACTAGTCGAGTCCACATTTGCTTCAAGTTACGTACACCCATCCGAGCTGCAATCGTAGTCCGGTGATCGGGGCTTCATATTACGCCTCGTTGTTTGTCGAGGTAAATTCAAAGCGCGATGCGTAAGTGAATTCCATTCCTACGGGTTTGTGAGAATAAGGCCGGTACTGAGCCATCCACGCATGAGGACCCATCGTAAGCAGGATCCATGGATCTTGTAGTGCTTTTAAACTTGGTGTAGGTACCTCGTCGATGTCGGCTTCTCGATGATGAAGTCCGCGAACTTGTCCTTTTATTGCGATCGTGGCTGTAAGAGATGTTATGTTCACCTAGCAACACACTCCACTACGGAGTCGTCTGGCCTTGTCGGGTTTGGAGATGATCGCTGATGGCTTGATGCGTAATTACCGCTATCGGTGCGCTTGGAAATCGGCGCGATCGCTTGCGGCAAACACTAATGCCAAGACCAATTTTTCCATGGCACTATAGTTCATCTCCGTCTTCTTGAGAGCTTTCTTGTGAAATAGATAGGGGTTTGCACGAGTCCCTATCTGTTAGTAACCTTCTGTTGGCCCCCATGAGTTCTTGACGGATACATGATCGACTCTTCCCACAGTCGGGGTGCTACAAGTGTTGGGGCGTTGCTAGATCTTTGTTTGAGTGTGGTGAAAGCTTCTTCCGCCTCCGTTGTCCACAAAGTCACCCTTTTTATGCACTTCTTGAGTGTTTTGAAAAGAGGCGATGACTTTTCTGGCGATTAGATAGGAACTGTTGAGGCGGCTAGTTTTCCGTTGAGGATTGGACTTCCTTGACGTGCGTGGTGAGGAAGTTCCATTACCGCCTTGTCTTTCTGGACACGGTGCGATGCCATCGGGTTCTATTAAGTACCCTAAGAACATGCCTTGATGGCGAAGGTGCATTTCTTAAGATTTAGCTTCATGTTAATCTCGCGTAGAGTTTTGAATGTTTCTTCTATGTCGCGCACGGTTCCTTTTCGGTATGGCTTTTAATGACGGGTCATCCACATAGACTTCGAGTTGCGGCCTACATTTTTCAAAGGCATTGTCTACCAACCGGCGATAGGTGGCACCCGCGTTCTTCAAGCCAAGCGGCATTTTGTGTAACGATGGCGCCTTGGCTTGTGTGGGCTGTGTCTTTTCCTCGTCTTCTTGGGCCATTTGTATCGGTGATATCCCTTATCTGCGTCGAGAAAACACTTCAGCGGGTATCCACACAAGGACTCTATTTTCCAATCTATTTACGGCAGCGGATAGCGATCCTGTGGGCACGCTTTATTAAGGTCGGTGAAGTCTCGCACATTCGCCACCTACCGTCGCTTTTTGACCATTCTTTGGATTAGAGAGCGATCGTGGTAATAGACTTCACGCATAATTCCGCTTTAACTAATTTACGTACCTCTGCTAGGATTGCTGCGCCTCTGCGGAGCTTGGCCACGCTTCTTCGGCGTATTGGTAAGTATCCTTGCCGGATTCTAAGTTTATGCTCGTGATCGGCGTGGCACGCCGATCATGTGTTTGGGCTCCCATGCGAAAATATCCACGTTCTTTTGTAGGAGCGCGCGGCCGCTTTCTTGTTGTCCGACAATGACCCTCCAATGGTTATCTCACAGTGCGGATATTACGGGTGAATGCGACCTTAAAGTTGGGGATTTTGGCGCCTTTGCTCGGGATTATTTCCGTTTCGCATGTAGCGTGTTACATTCCTGTTTAACATCGTGGCATTGTAAAGAGTGACAATGCCCCTTCATTGGGAATTTAAGCATCCGTCTTGTTGTTGATGGCACCGCATGCATGGTGATATCCGGGTCTCCCAATAATGCCATTATATGATGAAGGAGATTTGATCACCATAAAATCCATCAAGTTGTTGTAGAGTGCTCTGCGTTGCCATGGCCGACTAGCAATCGCAGATTGGCCCATAGGCCATATCTTCTCACTGTGAAACCGGTGAGTGCGGTGTTGACCGAGTTTAGCGACTACGTATTTGGTCGTAGTCTTTTAAAGCAATGCTCATACATAATATTTGCGATGCCCCACCATCGATGTACATGCGGTGTATGTCGTGACCACCGCGCTAATTTCAATGGTGAGGGCTCGATCTTGCGTTGTCCGCGATCAAAGTAGGAAAGAGATTTCACCTCTTGGAAAACTCTTGGGCGACCTTTTGTCGGTGGTTATTGCCACGTCTGTATCATATAGATTGTGTCGGCCTTATCCTTGGGTGTCTCCTTCTTGCTTTCATTCTTTTGCCTATCTCTTCCTCTTTAATGTTTTTAACTAAGTGGTCCACCCCCTTTGACCATCTTGTCGATGAGTTGGCGCGTTGGACACACTCGTTAGTGGTGTGACCCTTTTGTGCATGGTAGTCACGGTATCCATTCCCGTCGCTTATCTTACGGTGTGCGCATCTGCGGCGGTCTTGGGAAATTTGCTCCTTACATTGCGGTATTTCCTTTGGGGTTTTGATCGGGGAGTATACATCATTATCCCTGTCTCTGCCGCTCCTCATTTGCGATAGCTCTATTACGGTTATTACCTCGGTCATTGGATTGTCTCCCGGGTTGTTCTGTGACCGTGCTCGGAATAGTTCTTTTGCTATCCGCCATGCGGCGGCTTCTCCCTGGACAAAAGACCGAGTGCGCTTCATGAGTTCATCGAAGGTCTCGGGGATCTTGTCGTTCAATCTCTTGATGAGTTACGGGTTATTAATCCCATTCATGAAGCCGAGATCTTTAAGACTTACGGGCATGCTTTAACTGCATGCACTCGTCTTTGAAGCGTTCCATGAGCGCTCGTGGATTCTCCAC
The DNA here is from genome assembly GCA_022545495.1 of Chrysanthemum lavandulifolium. NCBI lineage: Eukaryota > Viridiplantae > Streptophyta > Magnoliopsida > Asterales > Asteraceae > Chrysanthemum > Chrysanthemum lavandulifolium. The sequence goes on from CM040244.1 coordinate 111,182,078, forward strand.
GGTTACATTTTACCTGGCGAGTTCGGCGGGGTTTTTAGCTACTTTTGCGTTGAGTGAAATTTAGGCGGGCGCCTTTCTCAACTCTTCAAAACCATTCACGCTCCTTCGTGGGAGTTTGTTGAACCGATTCAGCGCGCTTCCCACGGTGGAATTAAACATATGGCACCAAGCGGTTGTGGCGGTTTTCGATGGTCGCGGTGATTCAAAAATTTTTAGGTGATCGTCGGGATCACTGTCCCATCATATGTTTTAACATTTGCGGGCATCGCCTTTTCTTGTTTTCGGAGAAATCACGATGCGTCGGTGAGCGCATCCACTTTCTGCGGCGCCATGGGAGACATGTCTTCCTCTTGGCTATCGCGTGCATACGGATTTCAATGCCTGTATCACTATCCTCGTTGTCCGGGTTGTCGAAGATGAATTTACCTTCTTACGGCGCTTGCCGCCTTCCTCGAATCCGACTCATAGTGCGGATGCGAAGGGCTCTCACTTGGGAATACTTCCGCCCGGTCTATCACATGCTCTCGGCTACCCGATCGGCGTGAACACTTTGATGCGCCTTTCCTCTCTCACTATCACTCAAGTGTTGTGGTGAGATGTCTCATCACCTCGATTCTCCTCCGATTACATTGAATCTTGGGGTTTATGGCCGCTTCCTCTGCGCTTTTCCTTGGGTAGCGGTGGAGAATATCGTATTCGAATCGAAGTTGAGTCGGGCTTTCGAGTTCATACGATCTATTCTTCTCTTCCTCTTGCATGAGGCGACCAATGCCGTAGTTTTGGGATCGAAAGCTTACGGTGCTAGTGCAGCGCGACTCCTCGAGTGAGTGCGTTTGTTTCTCTTCTTTGCACCCTTATCCCGACTTGGTGCCTCTGGTACCTTTGTCGGTCGGTTCGCACCGATTGGAAAGGAGTAGTAAAGGCGGGTTGTTCCGAGTCTTGTGATGGGTCTACTCCACTCGTGGTGGTTGTAGTGACTTGGGTTATTCAGAGTGCGGTTCTCTGAGAGGAAGATCAAGTCTTGACGACCCACTTACTTTTAGCGTGTTGGTTGTCCCAATGATGCCTTGGGGTTAGTCCGCTCTGTGACTTCTTCCCATGAGATCATTGCGATCGGCGATTGCGTGTTTTGTCATTCTAGTGTCGATTCTTAGTGTAGGGTCCGGATGGCGCCACTTGTTGATACAAAGATGGGCGTTCACGATTTGGAGCTCGGTTCTCGTACCAATTGAGAATTCTTGCTTGAGACTGCGCACTAAAGAGACAAGAGACACCGTTAGGCTTACCGTGTGGGATTGTTTCCCGATTATCCTCCGGCGTGAGTAAGTAATCGGTTTAGGGTTTAAGGAGTTTTAGGGTTACGAGATCGTACCTTAAGCGAGGGTATCATTCCTTTATATATGCACGGAATCCTTGTTGGTTCCGTGTTCCCCAACCTTCGGCGTATCCGCCTAAGTCGGTTGGGGATGATTATCTTCATATTTTAGAAGATATCTATATCCATTCCGTAAATAGATTTGGGCTTGGGCTTTCGTGAGTCCATGACCCGAATCCTTTATTGATATTGGCCCATCGAGTCGTCTTTTATGGGCTTGTAAGTATTGAGGCGTGGTTTAATGGTTCATGACCAATGAGATATTGAGCAGGCCCTCTCACACGGACTAAATCGTCATCAGGTGGACGGCACACCGTGGTGAGAGGCCTCGGAAAGTGGTGGGTTTGAGTCTTGGTGAGAATTGCATGGTGATGTTTTAGTTGGGTGTTAGAGTGAGAATAGTGACTTATTTATAATAGTAACAAGTGTAAATATGATGGTTGCAAGAAAAATTATACTATGAGTTGGTTGTTTGTTTGATTTACAAATGGACTAATGCAGTTTCTAGGAAAACTAAAACAGGGGGTGCATGTGGTTTTGTAGATGCATTTCGTGTGTTTATGAGTTGTATAACTTATAAGATTCCATGGGTTGAAAACTTGTCATCACAAATGGATTCCGTGAGAACTCGAATGGGAATTATGCATCTTTAAATTATCATAATTTCAAAATAAAATAAAAAAGTTATTGTATTTAGATCGGTGGTTTTAGTCGGCATTCGGATTTTGGCTACAATATCGTCAATCTACGACCAAAGGTAATCGTCACATTATCTCATTTTTCACAGTAACATTACTTCATGTTTCTTTTTCCTCTTGCTTTTTTTCATACCCTCTCACCTTTCAATCCTCAGATTAGAGGAAGTGGTCACACTTCCTCACCTTCCGCATCAACATCACCTCAGTTTTCTCTCAAATCTCACTTTTCACCCGAAATGGTCATCACTACAATCATCTTTTATTAAAATACTCACTTTATAACATACACCACTAAATACCCTACACACACTCATAAACCAAATTAAAAATAATAATAACATTACATTTGACATAAATCCCAAGAGGTGACCTGGTTCCTATTTTGCTTAATTTGTGCACACCTCACGCGTGAGACAATATTTTTGTAGTGAGATAACGCGCAAAAAGTGGTGTGAAAGGTGCTCTCCCCCACTATTCCCTTCGGTCTAATACTCACATCATTTTCTCACTTTTAATTAAATATTTACTTAATACAAACATATCTCACTAAATACTGCACACATTCACAAACTCAATAAAAAAACAATAAAACACAAAAAGATTAGAAAAATGTCAAGAAGTATGCAGCTCATCCTTATTCTCTCTTTTATGCATTGCTCACGCATGAGCTTAGTTTGGTAGTAGGGTCACGCGTTAAAAGTGGTGTGAAGGTGGTGTGATCACATCCATCACGAGTCGTCTAAATAAAATTCGATCAAAATTTTCTTTAAAATAAATAAATTAATAATAATAATAATAATAATAATAAAACAAAAACAAAAATAATAAATAATAAAAATAATAAAAAAATAAATAATAATAATAATAATAATAATAATAATAATAATAATAATAATAATAATAATAATAATAAGACTAAAATACATTGTTGGTCCATAATCTTGTCATCAAACATCACGTTGGGACAAAACTTGCATTTTCATTGTGAGGAGTCCAAAATAAGGTTTTATAGTTTAAATCAGTCCCTTGACCCATTTTCGGTTAGTCAGCGTCTGTTATATTTTACCAAATCCATTAAATGGCTATTTTGCCCATATATAAAGTCATTCATCTACCTTTTTCATTCATTTCATCCTAACTAAAAACTCATTCGTCTACTTTTTTCACCTGAGTATGAAAGATTATTCATTTCTGTTATGGGTCAAAACTGGTTAGGAAAGATAGTTGCTTTAATATTATTTTCAGTTCTATGGGTGTTTGGGATTGCATATCTTATTTTGCTTTAGAAAACCATTCACCTTTATTAGTGTTTGGGCTGTTTTAAAATGATTGTTGCTTCATGGATTCAATTCATGATTCATGATTGGATTGATCACCTTGAGGAAACACAACAGGTAACAACTCATTCATTATTTTAATATTGACGATTTAATGTAATTATATTTTTGATTTGCATCAGATTGAGTTAATTTTTTGTAATATTGTCGATTTGCATTAGATTGACGGTAATTGTCTTGCGTAAATTTTGTTTTACTGCATTTGTTTTGTTAATTATATAACTTGAAACTGTATTATAAAGCTAGTTATGTTCGATATCTATACTACATATAATAGAAAAACAGTCAAAGTTGAAAGTTGAAAAGTTGAAAATGTTAGATTGGTCAATAGAGAGAGAAATGCATGGTGTAATTAATACACTTATTAAAACACTCCATTACTTGAAAATACAATTATTTATTCACATTGTACAACCAATTAAAAGTACATCTACCAAATTAAAAACAAGCAATTAAAACACCCCTTACTAAAAAGTACAATAAAATTTTCATAACGTACAATTTAAAGAAGCTACAACATAATCCAAAATATAAAATAATTAAACACACTAATTAATGTTATTTTAAAACTCCCTAAAATGAAAAATACATGTAATTATACACATTATACAGATTAATAAAACACACAAAACTTTATACAAGCTAACAAGTTGATGGTACATATACTTTTGAAAACCGGACCGAACCGGAACAACGTGTTCAATCGGGAACCAGTGCGCCACCGGTTCGGCTAACCAATTAAAGCCATCCGAAAATGAACCAGAGAAGACCCGTTGAAACCGATATAAATTGGTGAATCAGGTCTCATCGAGATCTATTTCTCCGGTTAATCGTCACAGGTACCACTATAAACGCTACGGTACCTCGCTATATACCATATATAAAGGAAAAACCAAAAAGTAAAAAGTGAAAAGTTGGAACTAAAAGAGGAAATGTTAAAGACATATACTTCACTAGGCAACTATTAATACACATAGAAAATCAAGTTGACCCGGGACGCTTCAAACCCTGCGGGTTGACCCGGTTTAACTTGACTTGTTTTCGACCCAACCTGTCGGGTTGACTCGGTTTAAATTGACATGTTTTTTGACCGGAATGGTTCAACCGGTTGAACCACGTGGTCGAACCGGGTTTCAAATTTGACAAAATTATATGAGAAATGATGAAGTATTCGTGGAACCCGTGACAAATTTGAAAAAATGAGAGACCAAGTAATTGTGGTTTTTTGTTGTTTATTTTGCTTTGACACATGTGCTTTGTCATTTGTATAACGTTATTTTGAAAAATGTTGGCCTTGCACTACTTAAGGGACTAGCATATATGAATCGTCTTTTAAAAGTTAATATATATTGTATAGCCCTATGTCGAGTATATCAATAATGTTATGTAAGTTTATTAGAATTACAAAAATTCAATAGTATTGTTATCTTTAGCGATAATTATTTGTACCTCAAACAAATAGCTTTGAACAATCCTTAAATATCTATGAAAATTGATAGTACAAAATAATCTTATTATGGTGATAATTTGTAAGGTTACAAGTTTAAAAGCCACACACCAAATGATAAACGCTACACATGTGAATAAAAAAAATAGTTATCACTGGCTAAATTACTGACAAAGCTAGAAAATGCGGTCACACATGTTGGCTATACCTCTAAACTACAATATAATATTGCCAACTACATAATACCGTTGTTTTTGTAATGCTTGAATCTATTATTACTAAAAGCTTAATAACTTAAAACAATCTTATTAGAAAATATACTCCCACACTTAGATCGACTCCACATAATTTTTATGAAAACTGTATATTTCTGCTGCTATGCAACCATGCATCAGAATTATAGTTATTCGAAAATGATTCTCTAACGCTACAAATACATTTTGTTGAAAGAAACTTATGAGTCTTTGGAATTTTGTAGAAAACTAGACACCGCTGCCGCTAGGCGCGGGTACTCGTCTAGTTTCTTAAAACGAAAGTAGCATATGCGGGGTGGGGTGTTCGGATTTGCATTTGGAAAGAGATTGCATTATATTGAATAGTCAAAATCTAATAGTTAGGTGTAAAAAGATTATTTGTAAAACATGGTGATTAGATGAGTTTTTAAAATTGTTATAATGAGTTAATTTCTTCTACTTAGTAAATGAGTATATATAGTAACCGCAAGATTTCATTTTAGTAAAAAAAAAGGTATGTGTTGTGAAATGAAATAAAATTTTCATCGGATTTGGATTAAAACATGGTAAATAAGTAAATTTTATTTTTCCTTCATATAATCATTTTTCGTATAGCATATTATTTTTCCTTTATATAAATATAATGAGATAACTGGAATCAAGTTTTATACGAACACTGAAATTTAATTGTTGGGACTTTAGGTCGCATTAATCACAATATTAGATAACCAGTTTTACAACACAAGTCCAAGCATCCCAAAATCAAGTTTTATACGAACACTGAAATTTAATTGTTGGGACTTTAGGTCGCATAATGGGACATCAAGCAAGTGGTGCACTTGAACTATGGAACTATCCGTTGTGGCTTAGGGACGTTGTGCCACAAAATGTCGACGGCACTGATCGTCGTGATCATGTCGACTTACCCTCACTTGAGAGTAAGTAGTCATGTCATTCTATCAAAGTCAAAGTCATGCTAGATTATATCTATATGGGTTTGATCTTTTATTATGGATTTTGTATACATGATTGCAGTTTATAGGGATTAGGGAAAGAAATGTAGCAAGATACAATGAGTTTCAAGGTCACTTTTCTTGATTCCAATCTCCAAATGGGAAGATCTAACGGATGATCAAGAAGCTATTAAAACATTGCGTGAAGTGTATGACGATGATGTGGGCGACTTGATTTGTTGGTAGGAATGGCGGTGAGAAAAGATCAAAGGGTTCGCTATTAGCAAACCGCTTTTGTTATCTTTATAATCATGGCATCAAGGTAAAACTCTAAATAGCAAGAGCACTAAAGTTTGGAAACAAGCAAGCTATATTAATCTAACTTATGGATCTTGTGATTTTTATGAGACTTGAAGCAGATAGATTTTCACAAGTGATTTCAATGAAAAGTATACACGAAAAGGGGCTAGAATTGGTGAACACAACAGAAAGTTTGAAAGATGTGTTAGATCGACATTACCTATTTTCCGAAAGGGTATGGTCTTGAATTATTCTGCATTATGGTAGGTTTTCGTGAGAAAACACTTGAAGCATCGCACCTTTTAAATTGGACATGACTAGTGTAAAGTCGGAAGCTATGACGTAAATTATATATGTACATAGTTTTTACTTTTTATATGTAGAATTATACTTTTTGTTGATTCACAATAGTCATTTTAGAGTAGATTCACTTTGAAATTGCGATTTTCATGATTTGAGAATTGTTTTGGTGTTAATTTTAGAGAGGTTAAATTTAGATGAAAACCGGAAAAGAGATAACACGGGGTGATGGTTGTGATAGTATAACTTTTTATTAAGTCTGTCTGTTCGTCCCTAAGGTTGACCACCAAAATAATCAACCAAAACGATAAAATGATCATTTTGCCTCACGTGCGAGCGCGTGAGAAGATAACAGACGTTACTAACTAAAATTGGTCGAGGGACGATTTAGACTATAAAAGCGCTTTATTTTGGACTCCCAACGATGAAAAAAGCAAGTTTTGTTCGGTGTGATGTTTGATACAAGATTAGGGACCAACATTGTATTTTAGTCTATATAATAATAATAATAATGAGAAAAAAAAAATAAAATAAAAAATAAATAAATAAATAAACTTTTAAGCTAGAATAATACTATAATAAATAAAAACAACTTGGTAAAATCATCATATTCAATCATATTAGAGTTTTCCTTTAATATATGATAGCAGTTAAAAAAAGGATCATCAACGATTCATCACTAAACTAGTAGCGTTTATAATTAAAGCTAATCATCAAAAAGTGATGTAGATACAATAACAAAGACTCATAATCTAATTAACACATTAAAGTACGTTCTACTAGTTATATGTTGAATAAGTCCCAAAGTTATTATTCAATTACTCATAAAAATAGCCTTGGTAGTTTACCTTAAGATGACTTTTGGAAGGCTTAGCATATTCAAGTTCAGAAACAAAAGCAACAAGGTTTTCTTTTCTTTCTTTTTTCTTTGATTCCTTACTTTAATTACTTGGTAGATGCAAATTTTGACTTTGCTACCGCAAATACTTTACACTTTGCATCTATTTAAGAAATTAATGTAAACGAAAAAAAGTACCATTTGTCTTTGAATACATGACATGTTCTTGAAACTATGTGTCCCTATATGCGTTTTGGCATAAAAGGTCCTAACTGCTGTCAACTTTCGAAACAAGGTCCGGTCAGGATAACCATTTCTAACGAGACTTAATGTCCACGCCTTCTGTAAGGATCTCAGAATCATTGTAAAGCTTAATTTGCCAAAAAAAACAGGTTTCAGTTATAAATATGAAAAGTGGGAACAATTATACACCTCGAGTGTCAAAGACAACAAACATCATATACCACTAGTAATTTGTCCTATATTTTTACTACCCTTTTCTCAATGTTATGAACCAGGTTAACAAGCCACTGGGTTTACAATCGTCACTACTGCTGATTAAATTGATGGGTACATGATCTCATTTTTTACATCTGGCTGGGGGCTAAAAAACACTGAACCGAATTGCAACTTCCAGCATAGTAAAAATATGTAAAATCTTTCGACCGGTTACTTACATGCCTTCCAACTATTACCGGAGTTGTGAACTCAAAATTTATACAACACCAGTGCTTGAGCGAGCTATACGTTGAGCTTCTTCAAGGTCCTTCAGAAAGCTGCATATACAAAATATAGATTATGCTGATATCGCAACACTTATGCTTGTATATGCATATGCAATTCTTTAAATCAAGCACATGCATACACATACATACACCTACGTATACGTAATTTATACGCATATATGTATGTATCCATGGTGTAACCAGCTAACCTTTTAGAATTCAGAAGAGAGGAACCTCCAAGTATAAAACGAATTCCAGAATTTAACGTATTCTGTAGAGCAACAGAACGTGATTCTTCATATGTAGTCCCCCCAACAATAAAGATCACCACCTCTTGTGGCCTGCCAAATATAAAGACGGTTGAAAGAAAGAAAATACATTTTATGTCCTAACTGATTCCATTCATGTGAACTCTAAAAAAAAGCTTTTATTCATCATTTCCAGCTTTTTAAATGGAAAACTGAGCTGGATATCTGTAGCTTGGACTAAAGCTCGTTTAATAGCGAGCTTAGTTCGAGCTTACAGCAACATACAATATACATATACATAAAAGTATGAACAAGAATACAAGATGGAGAGTACAACCACAATGTCTCTTTGCGTGTGTAAAATGCCATCCCTTTGTCTTTTAAAGTAATAAAAAAACACCATATCTATTATCTTCTCATACAAGCAACCGTTCAACCCCTTTTGACCCGTTTGATCTTAAGCTATTTTTTTCTAACTTGCGCGTTTGACCCTTTTAGAGATGAAATATAACCCATATCAGCCCATTCATAAGTAAATGAGGCAATCCCGTCTCTAATTTTATGATTCCAAACATATAAATGTATTTTTGAATTTCCTTAATTTCAAGGTAAGGAAGTAATTTCATATTCACCAAGATTCATTCCACATAGGTTAATAGACTATAAGAGAAAATTTTCTAATAAGATGCAACATAGAAGACATACCTTCCCTGCTGAAAGTGATTTCCAACAAAAGGGTAATCCACGTCTCTCAACCTTCCCTTTGTAATGCTTTCCATTGTTTGGAACAGGAGAGGTTGATGTTGTGTGTACACATTCTCAACTCCCTAGAACAAAAGCAAATCAAAATCTTAAGCACTGCAAATTAAAGATCCAATGACATTTGAAGTGCAAGTTTCATGCAAACCTTTAGTCCACGAGCCATATTACGTGCAATATTCAAGATATCCCTGTTACCATAGAGGTCTCCTGTCCGCCTATCAACCCCGGCTTGCTTTAATAGGAACTGTACAAGCTGTCATTCAAAAGAGATGGACTTAATCAAACACGCATTATCCCACAAGAGAGATAAAACAATATTGATTATGGGAGTGTTTGGATGATGTTCTGAAGATGATTAGGTGATCTTGAATAGTTAAAATCAGAAAATATATTGCAGGACATATCACTAAATATGCTTATGGTGATTGCAGTTGTGATAAACAGACATTCAGTTTTTAAAGTGAGAAACTTTGACAATTGTATATGAATGATAAAAAAATGACCAGAAAAACAGTTTTAGATAACGTTTAAACATCAAAACTTGAAGTGTACAACACTCTATTTTATCAACGAAAATAAATATTCTATTATAAGTTTACAAAAACTTATCATATATGATTCCAGGAATTATATTTTTTTCAAAATATAATTATTAAAATCAGGTATAAAGAAGGAATTCTTTAAAATAAGGGAAGGAAGTGGACTAAATAAGTACTTGTGATTTCCTCTTAATTAATCAGTTCCATTGTGGATTGCAGCTACTATTAAATAAGGTACAGAACTGATTATTTGACACCAAAATGATCACATGATCAAAGGATTATAGCACATCCAAACACCCGTGTTCCTAGTTAACGCTAATAGAGAGCAAGACACATTATGCTATAGTGTAATCAAAAAACTTATATTGCATTTACCCCTGGCTTGTACTTAGGAGACCGAGAAGCCAATTTATTAAACAGCTGCATCAGTTGAACAGGGCTCTCTTTTTCATATCGCAAAGCATATAGCATCACAAGGCGTAGTCGATCTATGTCTGAGACACTTTCATTATTCAAAAGATTCGTGACAGCCTAAACAAAAATCACATGGTCATCTTAGAAAATCTCAACTTCAATAACCTCAATATCATTGACTTTGAACACAAGAATGCTCTAACCACCTACACAAGAAAGATGTACATAAACAACATAAAGCAAGAAAGTTTACCCATCACAAGTTCACAACATGCCCTATTTTACAGGATCATGTTCATTGCCATAAGATAATAATCACAACATGCCATGGTGCATGGTATAGTGAAGTTTACATCACAAGTTCACATATATATAATGTTAGGATTGACATAAAACCCCCTACTTTATGGAAGAGTAATAATGGTTAAGTTGGTACTTTCTTCTCTTAAATAACAAATGTCAGCATTAAAACACATTATCTCTCAGGTTGATTTCATTACAAGATTACCTATACATTGAACTGAAAAGGAAGCTATGCAGGGATAAGATGTGACACATAGACTCTGTATTGCTTTTCATATGAAACCTGTAAGGTTTATCTAGTTCTGTTCAGAAACAAGCAAATTATCTTAACCTAGTTGCAAAAGGCAGATATCTAAAATGGCTGCAAAGATATTACATGTAAATTCTGCATAATTCATATATGTAGCTATACTTTCTTATAGCAAGGACTGCGCAATGGTTCTGTTGAGGGGTTGCTGGCTTGGCATACAAGATTACACATTTCTCTTACCATCATACTAAATTTTTGCAGGTTCCCATATCAACCTCAGGTCGCAACACTCCCATTTCATATGCTACAGCATATTATCAAGTAATGCAAAAACATAAGAACTCGTGATTAAACCGTGACATATTTTTAGAAAAAAATATAGAAAATATGACGGGCAAAAGGAGATTGCAAGCAAATTATCTTAACCTAGTTGCAAAAGGCAAATTATCTAGTTCTGTTCAGAAACAAGCAAATTATCTTAACCTAGTTGCAAAAGGCAGATATCTAAAATGGCTGCAAAGATATTACATGTAAATTCTGCATAATTCATATATGTAGCTATACTTTCTTATAGCAAGGACTGCAAATGGTTCTGTTGAGGGGTTGCTGGCTTGGCATACAAGATTACACATTTCTCTTACCATCATACTAAATTTTTGCAGGTTCCCATATCAACCTCAGGTCGCAACACTCCCATTTCATATGCTACAGCATATTATCAAGTAATGCAAAAACATAAGAACTCATGATTAAACCTTGACATATTTTTAGAAAAAAATATAGAAAATATGACGGGCAAAAGGAGATTGCAAGAATCTTCATACAACTCTAACAAAATGCAAGGCAAAGGGAAGATTTTGGATGAAACATTTATGTTTCAACTATTTAATGTGGCATTATGCGATTTGGATTCTAATGATAAAATCATAAAATAGAGGTATGCATGCATATAATGATCATCTATTCACTTTCTATCGTGTATAAAGTTGCAAGACACATGTGGAAATAGAGATGTATTCATATAACATAATAATTCAATATGCACATACATGAGTAGGTATCTCATAATCTTCATATGAAAAAAAAAATAAGGACCATCGTAGGGATTAATCCTCTTAATGAGTAGCCAAATTATAGAATTATATGTTTCCTACAGCCGCATTTCTCAAATCAGCATTTTAGCTAAGCCAACATTCTATAAATCCAAATGTAAGAAAGAAAAATGTGGTATATGTAAAGGTTCTAATTATGGTTCCTTTATGGAAACTGGTCTAACTGGCAATTTTGTTGCTCATCTTTTTCATAGAGTTAGTTGCTTTCCTTGTACAGTCTACTTGCTTTCATTTCATCATTAATAACACTTATTCTTCTAGTACATGAGTTCCGCCTAATTAAAGCCTAATGTGCAGGATTCTTCCTTGTAAAGTAAGGCTGTCATTGAGATGTTTATGTTACCTCCATAACCACCCAAGTAATGTCACCTGTAGGAACCACCAATCTAATTGAGATGTTTATGTTAACTCTATAAAGTCTGAATGGTGGATAAGCAAGGTCACGAACCAGATATCACAAGTCCCAATCCTTTGATTAGGTGCTTAAGTCCTTAGTTTTGGTATGATGAGAAACATCAAGCTATATGGAACTGCTAGCGCTTCCTCCACACGCAACAGAATAATCATCAAAAAGTGAATTATGTTTACCTATGGTTGCAGTATTGCAGATTAGCAGTGATATGATGCAACTTAAAGGTGGCAGGATGGGCGGGTCAGATAAGATTAAGAATTAGATGATGGGTCACAATCCACAAAAAGTGACTTATGTCACCTACAGTTGCAGGATTGCAGATTAGCAGTGATGATGTAGCTTTCTGGTGGCAAAGATGGGCAGGTCAGATGAGGATTAGATGATGGTCTCAACGGGTCAATTTTGGACAGGTCATCCAGTTTGATTTGAATATGTCCATCTAACTTTCTTCTAACATTTTTTATTCATAGTTTGTGTGTTATGGATATAATAGAGATAACAATCTAATTTTAAGGTAAAATGTTATTTGACCATTTAAAGATAACACGTATCAACCCATTCATGTATGAAGGTTGAACTCAGATGCAACTTCGAAGAAGGAATGAATAGACTTGGTATGAAAATCGAAATGCATAGGCACCTCGAATGCTGCTCCTTGCCCACCATTGCAAGCTAATTCTTGTTCAGTTTGTGAAACTAACATAAGTTTTCGTTCCTCTACTATCTTGCTCATTTCCGTGACCAAGGTGACATGTTTAGAGACGTTTCCTTGCTGTTTTCTATACTCTGGATAGTTGTCAACAAATTTAGCCATGTCTTCTGCACTCAAAGAAAAGTGGAATAGTCAGACTGTGTTTACTGAACACAATTTACTGTTGTGACTAATAGCAATAACCAAAACATAGAAGTTTGTTTGTTGAAACCTATTGTCTGAATATTTTGATTGCTTTTAGCCACTTGCTGAAAATCATCCACCATCCGCTTTATACTCATTCCAATGTCTCCAAAATTTTCATACATATTAGCCTTAAAAAAGGCATCTTGTTCAGACGACAATACCACCTCCTATTTGAAAACATAAATTAATACGTCAAACAGAAACACGACAAATAACAACATGATTACATGTGGATATAATAGAAGTGAAAGCTGACCTGTTGATCCTTTGAAAACTTCCCCACATTTCCTAAATCTACCTTATTGTCTTTAATGCCTATCAACTCGTGGACCATGGCCTACAAAGTTAACAAATGACTGTTACCATTTCCAATATTTTAACCAGATATTTAACCAGCTATAATGGTAAAAGTTTCAAACAGCAAAAAATGGCACCTGATAAGTCCATTGATTTAGTAATGGAGTTACAGGATCGTCTCTCCTATCAATTACAAGCAACAAGGGAGAAATTTCTGTACGTCTGAAATCGAAAAGGCCACTTTCCTGTTGGTACATCAGCTTCTGATGCATCCACAAGGGAAACAGAAAAAAAAAATGGAAATTGAGCTTCTTAATATGAAAAAAATTTCAAATGCAGCAGGGCTTATATGATGAAAAATAAAATATAATCATTCCTTTATAGGATACACTAACAAAAATTCTACAAGGGAACTCTTCCAGAAACAGAATATTGATAGAAACAAGTGACTAAATATTGCAGGAGCCTCAATCCCTAAAATTAAGAAACAGAACATTGATAGAAAACGAGTGAGCTCACCGAAGCTTCATGTGCAATCCTTTTAGCAATATCAGATGTTCGTGAATATCGAATAACAGGTCTCCTTTTAAAAGCCAAAAAGATAGCTGCAAGTCCATCAACGATTCGATCACAGTAGTTTTGCAAATTTGGAGGATCGATAACAGCAGGAAGCATATACATATGATTTGATGGTGTGCTTAAGGTGAAATGGTAAGGGTCAATTGCAACAAAATCTGCAAAAAACTCCTGCGGAATAAAAATTATAAGTAGTGAGTGCATGAAGCCTATTGAGAACTTGAAGATCCATATTATGTTACGAAGACTGAATTAAGTGTATTAAGAATAAACTGACCTGGACTTGTTGAACAACTTCATGCTCATCTGAATCAGCTAAGATATGAAGCTGAGTACTATTCAGCATATTCGAGAAAACTGCAATAAAATATACAATCAGAACTTATCATTAAGATGTTACTGGAGTTGGCTGATACAGGGATATAGTATGGAATTGAATGTTATGCTTGGGATTATTTCACATCAAGTATTTAAATCATCCAGAATATCTATCATTCTATATTTAGAATCTCCAAAATCACGTTACAATGATACAAAAGGTAGTCTGAATAGCTTCACGTAACAAAATCATAATGACATTTCTCAGGAAGCTTAATTTCATCAATTTCTCGAACAAAAACTTTTCATAGCATGCTGTCCAGGTTTCATATGTGTCTAAACACGATTCAGGCACTCTCTATGAAAATGAATGATGACAGAAACTTACAGAGGTTATATTCTCCAAATCTAGGCTTAGCCAGTTGGCGTTTCAAATGCTGAATATTTTCTGATGTTGGACGAAGAAAATAAACAGCTTTGAGATGTGACATTGACTCCTTTGACATGGAGATGGCATCCACCAATTCTACCAAAAACACTTCTTTTTGCAGAAGTTCTGACTGTGAATACACGACACTGACAGCACTAACCTACAACATGAACAAGGAAACCACCACTTAACATTAGAGCTCTGAGAGTTATTTATTTTTCTCTTTTCTTGTCTCGACGTCATTTAACGACATATTGTTTGATTGGGTAGAAAAAATAATTTGAGAAAGGCTGAACATAACCCCCATTAGAACTTCAATGAGCTATATTAGTTGATATAACAAACAGAGGCATATTAACGTTTTACACAACATCTACGGCAGTGTTGTTTCAAATGACTATGCCTATCCTTCATCTAGTAACATTTACTCATTCTATTAAAATAAACCTTCATTAGTCTTCTCAGATCATATGAGTAGTGTCAGAAAGACAATTGGGATTTTCCTAATGCTACAACTTTCTGCACGAAACCTATTTATATTCTGGCGGACAACTTTTTCCTTTAAATGTCAGACTCGTATCTTCCACATACGGTGTGGTAACACCAAACTTGTTAAAAGTTGTTAAAACCAGACCTACTAAAACACACAGTAAAATTTAATAAATTTACATACAAAGTGGTTTTGTCTATTCTCTTAAACTCAAAATTGAATAAATCCATCATCAACTGATGATCATTAACTTGAATACAAATCTGATAAATGAATATAATAAGATAGAAATACCGTTTGGGAATCAAGAATAAGGACTTTCATGCCAGAAATATCTTGTAACATTCGGTTTACATAATCTCGCACTGATGACACCAACACCATTTTTATTACAATTCAAAGAGAAAATATTTAGATCTGAGTTAGGTTTAGGGCAATTGACTCATCCAATATTTCTTTCTAAACAAAAATGCTAATAAAGTAAGGGGATATCATGTCTGTTTTACAAAGCTTGCCTACTTTCCTTTGGAAAAAAAAAAAAGTAAAGTCCAAAATACATCTATTTGGTTTGTTCCGTGTATCGCTTTACATCTTTAAACTTTTTTTTGGCACAAAATCATCTCTCCGTTGGTAAAGTTGGTACAAATCATCCCCCGTAGTAAAATCGGTTAGTGGGGACTAACGGTGCAAATATTTCTTCGTTATCTCTGAAGAAAAAATATTTGCAGTTAGTCCTAGGATAACGATGCAATAAAATAAATTGCACCGTTAGTCCCTAAGACTAACGGTGCACTCCACCACCACTACCACCACCATCATCACCTTGCCTCACTCCGCTACCACTCCAGGTGGCGTTGATGGTGGTGGTGGGCGGCAGCGATGGTGGTGGTGGAAATGGAGGTGGGTGGCGGTGATGGCGGTGGTGGCGTTGGTGGTGGTGGCGGTGGAGGTGGTGGTGGTGATGGTGGTGGTGGCGTTGAGTGGTGGTGGTTGATGGCGGTGGTGGTTGTGTGGAGGTGGTGGGTGGGTAATGGTGGCGTTAGTGGTAGGTGGCGGTGGAGGTGAGTAGTGAGTGAAGTGGTGGCGGTGGTGGCGGCAGTGGAGGTGGGGGTGATAGGTGGTGGTGGCGTTGGGTGGTAGGTGGCGATGGAGGTGGGTGGTGGTGGTAGTGGTAGTGGTGGGTGGCGGTAGTGGAGGTGGGTGGTGGTGGAAGTGGTGGCGGTGGGTGGCGGTAGTGGAGGTGGTAGGTGGCGGTGAAGGTGGCTGGTGGCTGGTGGTGGTAGGTGGCGGTGGAGTGCATTTGTAGTCTTTAGGACTAACGGTGCAATTTATTATATTGCATCGTTAGTCTAAGGACTAGCAGTGCAAATATTATTACACCGTTAGTCCCACTATCGATTTCTTAACGGAGATGTATTGTGTCAACTTTCTTAGCGGAGGATGATTTTGTGCCAAAAAAGTTTAGGGATGTAAAGCGATCTGAGAGACAAACCATGAGGGATGTATTTTGGACTTTCTCTTGGAAAAAGGAAAAATATTTACAGAATGTTACAATTAAGTCCTTTCGTTATATTCTATATACATGTTTTCCTCTTATTTTACAGTAAAGTAGGCAATTGCCTGCTTTGTAAAACATGCATGATTTTCTCATAAAGTAATAATAACGAGGTTTTGAGTCCGCGCGTTGCTGCGGTTATTTTCGCTAAAAATGGATGTAGACATAGATCATACTTATGTTTGCATTTATATCGATGGCCTACCAAGGTACACCAGTATATAGCTAGGAGGATAGCCATGGCTGCATTTGTATAAACCCGCCAAAACACGGCCATCCTGACACTTTGTAAAACACAACATAGTTCCAAAGATAGTCTGAAAAGAATAGCTACAATTGCAGCAGTTGCAACCTCAAACAGATAGTATAAAAATCATGTCAAATATCATTGTAAGAAGTGTGAAAATGATTGTGCATGAGGCTCAGATAGGCTGACAATCGAAGAAAAATGATGCATCCACCATGGCTGCAACCATCAGGGGTTACCCTGCCAAGATGTGGATAATCTCATCTTCTTCAAAGCCATCCTCATCCATGACAACGAATACCACCAACAACTGATCGAAACCGCAATAAGCAAATTATAAGCATGTTGATTATTATACCAAACACATGCATTACTACAACTGTACAGCAGACACTACAAAATCACACTTGAATAAGGTATATATGTGATGATACCCGCAACAACATATTTAATTTTCACCAATATCATCATGCCTAAGCTTCCAACAGTTTTATTGAAGGCCATTTAAGCCATAGAGAAATCACTAACATACATCATTCATGACTAACGGTTTTTTTTTCCCCCTTCCCTTTTGACCCGTCTTTGGCAAATGGTTGCATACCTATCTCTTCACAAAATTGACCATTGGGAAGCCCAAGAACCTTGACCCTGGCATTAAAAACTTCTTTGGCAATCTGTTTTGGAGTTTTAGCCATGATATCATCATTTTTTTTGGCAAGCTGTTTTGGACCTTTAATCCTCCTAGCATCTTCTTTTTTAGAGCTTGAGTCGCAGTAACCAACTCGAAGGTAGTCTTCCCATGGCATAGGAAGGTCAGCACCTTCTGAGCTTGACTCAGTGCTTGAAATGTAGATGATTTCTACACATAAAAATAAAATAAAAGTGAGTCTATGCGGTCATGTTGTGCCCTTGTGATATAAAGATTGACATGAAAAAGATAAACCTTTCTTCTTGTTAGAATTCATGGTGTGGTTTGTTTCAAATTATGGTTTGGTGAATGGATGTTTGGTGGACAGGATTTTTATAAATGAAATTTCAGATGAGTGTGGTTTATGAATGGAATATGTGCATAGAATGTACACCTTTGAAGAAAAAATAGTGAACTAAAGCGATCGATGTATCTGATCTTGATGTGATTAGAGCGAGACAATATCTGACCTTGATTGAGTTTTGCATGATCAAATTTCAATAATGGAATAGGTCTGTTTGCGGTGCATGGTTGAAGAAAAAAATAGTGAATCAAAGATTCTCATTTCATCAAAAGAAGTATTCAATGTACTATGCAGTGAAAAAAAGAGTGAATCCAAAATTTGTAGTGCAGGGTTGAGAGTAGTGAATGTGCCATGACAGATTATGAATTGCATATTGCATGCACATATTTTAATCACACAGATACCGCATATGAATGGTGGCGACTCAAAACATTTTGCAGCAACAAATAATGGAGTAAATTTTACCTGCAAACACTTTTCTCCAAACAATAGATCCGGTAGGTTGTTGCATCACCGTTCCCAACCTTACATGGGTTGTATGTATATAAAAGTGACTTTAGGACTAGTGAGAGTGATATATTTTAGCCTGTGAGAAATATAGTGAGTGATTATATCGAAGCACAATTAGATTGACCATACACTTTTATCCCTACAACTATCATCATTACCTCAATCCCAACCTGAGCGACGATGGCTTCTCCTAGATGTTCTGTGATTACCGCGTGAAGTTGACCCAAAACAAACCAAAATCTGAACACAAATTTAGAACCCCAAATTAGATTTCCCAACCATAATGATGTTACCTATAGACCAAAAATATAAGCGTAAGACCAATATTAAAACGGGTGTACAATCTTGTAATTACCGGGTGCATTTGTTGCCACTTCAAAGTGCATCATCAGCTCCTTTCCCTTTCTTCTTTCGCTCATTTCAAGTTTCATATTCATGCTAATCAGTTAGCAAGTGATGTTGACAAACTGGGAAAGAATTATGCCCGTCCCGCCACATAAACACCACTATTATCGAATACGAATTTATATAAATGTCGTCTAAAAATGAAATATCAAGAAGTGTGTAAACAGAACACGCCTTGTTCTTCATAGAGTAGAACATACGTTGTCCCTCTTGGCATACAAAGATTATAAGTATACCCAACAAAACATTTATTGAAATCCATAACAAAGTATGACAAAATTTGATGGCTGTTGGTTATAGGTAGACACCAAAAGGAAGCATGAAAATGTAGTCATCGACCATCGTTAGCGGTATGAGCAGTTGTGAACACTGATTCGACGCGATAACTTAAAACCTTGGTACACGATAAGCTAGCTTATGTTCGGAGGTCTTCAACGTGAGCATCCGCAACTACCTCAACAGTTTGAAAGCCCGTTTGAAACCAATGTGAGTAGCCTTGATTGATAAGCATCCATTCATATTCATAGTCCAACGGGTAATGTGTTTTTGAATCTAAAAAAAAGGAGCATACGATCAATTGAAATGAGTAACAAAAAATTAACATGTGATCATAAAACAACTGCATCCTCATTAATAGTCGATTATTATGAATTTTGTAAATTATAGGATAGCGGTATGTATCATAATTTACTCACTATGCTAGATTGTTGATCCAATATATACACTTTCAAATGTCACCTTTTCTTTCTTTCCACCATCTTCCTGCAATGAAAAAGTGAATACAAACCATTATTCACATGACACAATTTTTTATATTATTAGTGAGAAGCCGAGTTTAGTTTTTAAGTATTAAAACGGCAGTATCTATTCATACATGCAGGTCGAGATATAATGACACATACCAAGTAGCTAACTGCAAATTGTTTGTTCAACTGCAATCCAGCTTTGTTGATCGAATGGCATGCCAGATCTAGGATGATCTATAAATTGCACAAACCATCCTATGTTTGACGTGCCATTCAATCAACAAAGCTGGATTGTAAGTAAAGAAATGGTATGCGCTGGTTCGGCTCGCGTGCATTTAAGATATATCTGTTTTCATTCTCTATCTACAATGGTTAAATTATGCAACCATCATGTTTCTAGTTTTTACCCTTTTTTATTATTATTATCTTTTTTTTCTGGTTTCATATATATAAATATACTTTTTTTTTATCTCGTTTCATGTAAAAAAAATTTTTATAAGAGCAGATTAATTCTTTATGGGAGTTCATTTGAAAAAAAAAAGGCTAAGTATGTGAAAGGTTGGGTAATTAATGGTTGTTTATGGAGAAGACAAACCCATCATTACTTTCTATTGCATTTGGTGGCTCTAGGGTGACAGTCAAATCAAAGTGCTTATAATTCATGTACTATCACACTATAGCAATCATAATTTAACCCAAATCTGCCCTTTAAAACACACACATAGCAAAGAAAATATATTTTAGAACAAAAAAAAAATAGTAAAAAAAATATATAGAAAAAAGGATGAAGACACCAATGCCTTTCTGTGAAGAGCTTGCTTTGCAATTTCTGGTTCTAGTCTTGTGAGGGATATGATGGTTGTTCAATTTCGAGAGAGGTGACTATCGCTATGGTGGATGAAGGAGGCGATGAAAAAGCCCAAGACATTAGGTCTCGTGTGGTGAGAGGACTATGTCATCGGAGAGTTGGAGCTTTTGTATCCTTTTGATTCTTGTGTGCGAGTATTTGGTGGCGAGGCGCAAGCGAAGATTTGAGTGAAGGCTGCGGCGATTCGGTGAATGTCATGAAGAAGCGAAGCGAGCACGGAGCTTCATCATTCATCGAGAAGAAGGGATGGTGTATTGACATGGTTTATTTTGGTGTTTCTGAAATGTATTTTGGGTTTAAGCAATGTTGCCAATGGGTAGGCTTGTCAGGATGTGTTGACTAAGACTTGCTAATGTTTATGTTTTTTGTGTCTTTGAACATATGTTTTTTTTAATGTTTCAGTGGTCAATGAATTTAAGTTTTATGGTGCCATATTAATTTTGCTGGAATATGCCTGTTTTTGATATATGTTGTAGATTCCTATCTTGCTATGATGGCGTTGTGGGCATGTAGTGTTAAATTGATCTCAGGAGCCTTTAGTTTGTTCCATAAGTAGTTGACTCTACTGGTAGTGCAAGGCACAACCTGTTACAATAACTTTATTGTTACTGTGTATGGCGCAAAATTAAATCTTAAAGGCTTCAGAATTATGATACTTCAAATTCTAGTTTAAATGTAAAGGGGCGATTCAAATGGGAACTTTGAACTTCAATGCAACAACAAAGAATGGGATAATCAGTTTTAGAGAGGCAGCTAGTTAAATATGGTAAATATAAGTCTTTGCTGTTTTAGATTGATGATGAGGTATGCACGACAAAAAAAGAAATCCTTGCATTAGTAGCTGATAGTAGACAAAAAAAAGTATCATACATAGTTGTATGACCATTTTGAAATTTCTAAAGCAATTTTAGGACTATTGTGAATCATATTATCAGCGATTTTTGTTGACACTGGGTATTTTATGTTCATAAAGTGTAGATGCATGGACATGGTTTAGAAGTGCATATATTTATTGTGCAACACTGTGATGATAAGTAAATGTGCACAGGTTACATTTTTTGACTAATCTTCCTATCTGGTAGAAAGCTTAGTGAGTTATAGTCTCTCGACTATGGTTTAGAAGTGCATATATTTATTGTGCAACACTGTGATGATAAGTTGTCGTCATCTCCTAGTCTTCTTTGATTAGCTTGAGTATTATCAGTATTTCTCGACTTTCTCAATATTTTTTCCTCATCGGCGTGAGTTATAGTCAGTATGTCTCGACTATGTCGACATCTCCTCCTCTTTCGCGTGAGTTGTATGTCGATTCTATGTTTCTTGCCACCACACAAAACGATTAAAACTAAACTTTTTGGAGATTGATAATGGAATTTTGAAAGTAATGACACGAATAAATCCACGAAAACTACGACACATTATCTTTTAACGACTTCGTCATCATATGAGCCGTATTTTAAGATAATCGTATACGCATTAGGTTGCGCCGTTTCTATTGTATCATACTCGTCGTATCTCCTTCTGGATGCCATGGAGATTAGCTTTAGATGCCAGTCGTGTTAGTAGTGAATAGTGCATTGTTGTGGCTAAGGTGAGTTCATAGCCCCTCTTTTCAAATATTTTCATAACAATTTTGGGGGAGAATACATGTTGCTTTTAACTGAACATAATTGGATATATGAGATGTTATTTGAGAATGACTGTTGACTGGAATATTTGATTTGGTAATTGATTGCTTTACGTGTTTATTGGATGTAAATGTGAGTGCAAACTATTTCTTGGACCTGCCACTACTCTTTTGAGTTGCTAATGTGTTGACTAGGTAAGATTAGATATGTGAAAGATGTTGACTTAGACTAGGGTAGCAATCCTTTGCTATAGCGCGATACCTAGCTATGAATAGAAATCTGTATCCGACCTAGACCAGGATAGCATTGAGGTCATCTTTGCTATAATTGTGGTACCTGGCTAGAGTCGTTTGGTGCCCTGCTGAAATCTCGATTATGTTATTGGATTGTTGTTGGAATGTTTATTGTATATTGATAAGGATTTAAAACGTACACTTTTAAGGGGTTATTTAAACCCTTAATCGCCCACTTTTATATCCGTTACTGCTTAATTTCGTTCATTTTCACTTTTTAGGTCTCTTGAAAGCAAAATGCTGGAATGATGCATATTTGGACGAAAATGAGTGAATATATGAAGAAAATGGTTAAGTAAAGATCAAAGACACTCAAGCTACTAGAATTGCACCTGACGGCGTCCCAATCATAGGCGGCGTCGTCCTATCACGTAATTAAATTTGTGACTTGCTCGGTAGACTTTTGCTAAAATACACTGACGCGTCGAGCTTTGAAGGAAGGGCGTCACGAAGACTTTTCATCTCGGGCGGCTGGATCCGAATCAACGATGTCCCACCGAAGCCCAACGTCAAAGATACAACGTGACGGCGTCCCAACTATTACTTGCCAAGCGAAACCCTAATGACGGCGATCGGGCATCCCACCTATAAAGCGACGCCGTCGCAAATGTAAAATTATATATAGAAATCGAATTTTCAAAATTTTAAGAGGTAGACTTGTGGAGTACAAACCAAAAACGATTGTAGTCCGGTTTGGACAGTATCTTAGGGTTCTCATACCCAATTTTACATCAAGATAAGTGTTTTACTTCACTGATTTCATTATGTCTTCGATTGTATGTGTGTATGCTTCCGTGTTTAACATGTCCGGCTAAATTTCTTGTGTGTTTGGTTAGATCTATGAAACTTAGTTATTAATTATTGATTAGTTGTCTCTTATCTTAATTGTAATTGGCTTAGGAGTGCATTAGGCCATCGTTGTGTTTGAATGCTTGAGTATTCTTTGTAAACCTTAGTTTATAAGTCACTTAGGATTTGTAGGCTAAACATCCAAAGATAACCTTAGAGTTAGTTTATGATTGACCTAGAGATTTCGTAGGCAATAACCTTAAGGTAGTCTCAAAGAGTTAGGGAAAAAAGCGTACCCTACGACCTTAGAAAACACAACGCGTTAAGAATAAGGACGTGACAATTCAACCACCAATAAAAGATAACTAGGGAGTAATAGTATCTAGGTGACACGCTTGTAATCATCATATGAGCATACATCAATAGACATAAGACTACCCAAAGTTTAGATAATTAGATAGTAGAAGTAATCGGTGAAGTACCACCCCAATCGAACCCCGAGATTTTACCCTTAGATTTCTAAAAATATAAAAGATAAAAATAGTCTTTCTCAATCTCAACCTTAGCGAAGTACACTTCTTACTAGCATTCCTATTCCCCTAAAGAACGATATCAATACCCGAGGATTACCCGATACTACACTACAACGATTAGGATCACTGCCTAGGGTGTTGAAAAACTTGCTCTACGAAAAGGAAGTTCCTTTGACCCCGAACACGTTATACGCGCATCAAGTTTTTGGCGCCGCTGCCGGGGAATAGAATAGCTAGTTTGATTTCTATCTCGTTTAGGTTCCATTGCTTGATTCCTATCAAGTAAGCTTTTTTCTCATTTTTAGCTTCCTTGTAGTCTATCCCCCTTCTTCGTGAATTTGTTCGTAGCCCCATCACTTTTCATCATGGAAGGTGAAAACCCACCAAACAAGAACCTACCATCAAACAAATACCCACCACTCGATCCAACTTTTGCCAACCAACTTCGAGCTCGTATTGTTAGTGAAATTGGAGAACTTAAGAAATTGAATAGGATAATTGAAATGCACTTGAAAAGCCCTTGAGGAATCAACTAGTACTTTAGATAGTGATTCAACCACAAGCGATGATTCGGAGGATGAAATAGAAGAAGGAGATTATAAGGTATTGGAAATTATGGAGGGTAGTAAGGAGGAGGAGGAACTTAGGGAGTATTTCGATTCATATCCTAACGGGAAGGAAACTGCCTATCACTATAACGTAGTTAACTTCCAGCGACCACCTTCCGAGCCATGCATAAAAAGAGGTGATCCTAAAAACATTAAGATAGCGTGCATGATTGGGTACTCATATAGGGATCACACTTACATAGACTATAAGGCACCCATGAACATAATGTCTAGCCTCTATTACAATTGGATCATGGCGAAAGTTAGGACCTATGAGGACCCTTCTACCCTAGGAAAGTGAGTAACTATGTTGGGAGGGTTAGAGGATTGCATGTCTTGATAAGGTTTTAAAAGGTACCATTTGAGGGTCGTTTTAGCCCTTATTTTATCACTTTTGTATCCGTTATTGCTTAATATCGTTCCTTTTCACTTTTTAGGTCTCTTGAAGGCAAAATCTTGGAATGGCACTTATTTGGACGAAAAGTAGCGAATATCTGAAGAAAATGGCCAAAGTCGAATCGAGACACTCAAAGCCGTGAAAGCAGGCGCGGCGTCATCTATAGCTGCGGCCGTCGGAGGAATTTGTGACTCGGAAGAAAATTGCTAGTTTTGAAGGACGGCGGGCTTTAAAAAGAGTAGACCGTCGCAACTCAGACGGCCTAGATGCGACCAGACGGCGTCGGTGAAGAGGATGGCGTCGCGGACATAAGGTGACGCCGTCGCAAGGTTAACGTGGCGAGACGAAACCCAATGCGGCGACACGACGGCGTCACAAAACATAAGGTGGCCGTCGCATTTGTAATATTATATATAGAATCCAATTTTTCGAGTTTAAGAGAGTCTTTTGGGTAAAAACCTAAAACCGAACCAAGGGTGTCTTGTACAAGATTTTAGGGTTCCAAACCCTATCTTACATCAAGATAAGTATTTACTTCATCAATTCAATTATGTCTTTGATTATTTGTGTGTATGCTTGCATGTTCTCCATGTCCCATTAATTTATTTGTGTGTTTGTTTAGGGAGTATGAAACTTAATTATTGAATATTGATTGGTTGTTTCTTATCTTAGTTGATTAATGATCTAGTAATGCGATAGGTCATTCGTTGTGTATAATGCTTGATTCATCTTTGTGAACCTTAGAATATAATTACGAGTAGTTGTAGGCTAAACCATCCAAAGAGTGCCTTAGAGTAAGAGTTAATTATCCCTAGTGGGTTTTGTAGGCGAGACCCTTTGGTAAGTTCAAAGAGTTAGGAGAAACATACCACAACTTTAGACACACAACGACTAAGAATAAGGGCGTGACAATTCAACCATCAATAGGAGATAATTAAGGAGTAGTAAAACCTAAGTAAACACATCTTTAAACTATCATACGAGCATATATTAATTAGACATAGACTACCACCACCTTAGTTTAGATAATTAGATAATAGTAGAGTAATCGGTGAAATACCAACCCCAATCCAATACCCGAGATTCGTACATTTCAATTTCCTAAAAAAACATAAAAAGATAAAAATAATCTTCCTCAACCTTAACCTTAGCGTAGTAACTTCTCACTAGCATTCATATTCCCCTAGAGAACGATATCAATACCCGTGGCTTACCCTAATTACTACACTACAACGATTAGGTTCACTGCCTAGGGTGTTATAAAACTTGCTCGAAGAAAAGGAAGTTTCCTTGACCCCGAACGCGCTGCGTAAGCGTATCATCTTCGTAGGTAATTTCACATATAGGTGTGATTTCATGATCTTGGAAAATGTTAAGGGCATTATGGATGGATTTTTAGGAGATGTGATACTTGGGAGACCATTTATTGAGGAATCTAAGATGGTTTATGATCAAGAGGAAGGAATAGCCAAGTTCTCAAATGGGACCGAATGTGTTAAATATATAATGCCCTACAAAAATAAGAAGTTTGAGGGTATTGATGATTTAAATGTAGACAACATTCCGGCTTTTGAAGTAGATTGGGAGAACAAGGTTTACTACACCGCTTATCTAGAGTTAGGCCCTGAATATATTCGTGATGAAAGAAGAGTTAAGGAAATCGAATGGGCATCTAAGATAAGAGGAAAGTAGGGGCACGACTTCGAGTCTAGCTACAAGACTCATAAATAAAGAAAAGCGCTTCATGAGAGGCAACCCATGCTTAATTGTTTGCTTGTTTGTGTGTCATATATCTTTTCATTATTGTATGTTCTCATGTTTGAATTTGTGAAAATGCTTTATTTTGTCTTTAACCTCGTCTTAATTACATATAAAGGTAAAAGGATAGGTGTAGGGAAGATTGCACATATTTTCAAAAAGAACGTGAACATGAGAACTACGATTATTGAAATTGATATATATGTGTGTTTGTTAGAGTCAAATGCTTGTATCGAGACATAATGGATGTTTTGCGGGAATTTTCCAGTTTTAAAGGTGTAATTTTTCCGGAAAAATCGTGAGACAAGTTTACATCATGATAACTGACGTCGTCGAGTTAGAACTGACGGCGTAAGGAGGAGCGAAACAACTTATAAAATTTCTCTCGTTTTTGTGCTTTTATAAATTTTGGAAATTCTCGGGTCTTAATTTTCGGAAAATGCAAACATCCATTCCACAAGCATTATATCCTAGTTTAGTTGAGTCATATATGATTTTACCGATTTTCTGTGAAGGTTTCGTCTATTTTCTTAAAGTGTGCGAGGTTTTATTTATCGAAGAAGAAACATAATATTGGATGGAGCTTATCACGCATACATTCTTCTTGGGAAATAATTTAACCACTACTTCACGGATCCTACCGAGCTAATCGGGGAGTACTAGTTTCGTTCTCTTTTAATTATCTTCTATTATCATAACTTTGATACTTTCGGGGAACATTAGGGACAATGTTCAGTTTAAGTGTAGGGAGGGAGAATAAAACGAGAACTTTGAAACTATGCTTATCCTTGAATATTTGTCTTGTCCTATTTCATTTGTGTAATAATCTATGAGAAATATTTGTTAGGGCAATTTTAGCGCCAAATTTAAAAATTTTCATGACATGTACGGGTGGGACTTTAGTCTTAATAAAGCGTCTCATGGATAGGAGTTATATGACTAGCACAAAAACCTTTTACCACTCAAATTCCACCCCAAAAATGTGAGGTTCGCCCTTAGATCTATAGGAATTAAAGCATTCACCTTTAATGCTTCGAGAGTGTACCAGTAGTATAATAGATTCTAGAACTTGTTTTGTGATGCATTCCGAGAGAGATAGTGAGACTACACTTGTGTAGTTAGGAATAACTAAATGATAAGAGGCATTAGGATAACCCTTATTTGAAACCCGTATTATAATTACTTCTTCCACATCGATTGAGTAATTACCCCCCCTCATGCGATGTACTCATCTTTAGTACGATACCCTAGTTAACCCCTCGAGCCTATCATTTTGCGGTTATCGTGATGTTTTGGTTTCCGGAATATCAATGAAGAGCATTGTTTACAATCTACCCCCAAATGTACACCCAAATCGCCTTAGCCTACCTTGTATGCACTCACCTTTAGTGCATTATTGTTATCACTACTAAACCCTTAGTTCAGTTATCTAGTTACTTGCATGGTTATCTAATTCGAGTCATATCTTTTGTACACAGTTTTAGGATGATTGGGACTCATGGGTAAAGTAAAATTTTATGGAGTGACGGGAAAGAACGTTAAATTCAAATTACCTTTATTTACGTAATGAAATACTCCAAGTGTTTTGATCTTTTGAATTCGGGTCAAATTAGTGTTAGAGTAATAAAAACTCAAGTGTAGGGATGCTCCTATAAATCTCTTATATTTTGATGTTATTGTAGAGGATGGTAGAGTAAAAGTGTATGCAAAAAAAAAAAAAAAAAGTGTTGAAAAAAAAAGAAAAAAACATACGGGCTACCATCCTACATCTATCTTTATATTTATGTTTGTTTATTTCAAAGTTATATAGAGTTTAGTGAGTCGAGTCTTGGCTTAGCAATGCCATTCTCTTCATGCTTGTAACATAAGATTTTTGACTTGCAACCACTAAATCGCCTATCCAACCAAACCATTTGTTTCCCTACCGTAAGCCTAACATTACAACCCTTTTTAAAGACCTCTTAGATAGTTGTTCCTAGGTGCTTACGCCAAAGCGGTGGAGGTTTGATCTAGTCTCAAGCCTATGGTAATCTATATACTATGACCGGTTAATGAGTGTTTATCTTCCATTTCCATTTACTATATTTCATATACACCCGAGAGATGAGAGAATCCAAACACCCCTTGTGAGGTGCTAGTATATAATTTCTGTGCTTGTTATGACTATTGCGGTGCTTTTACTTGTTGTGAATTATATTAAACCAATGCTTCATGCCCTCTAACTTATAAATTGATTGGCCTAAAGCACATTTGCTTGAGGACAAGCAAATACCAAGTGTAGGGATATTTGATAAGGATTTAAAACGTACACTTTTAAGGGGCCATTTAAGCCCTTAATCACCCACTTTTATATCCGTTACTGCTTAATTTCGTTCCTTTTCACTTTTTAGGTCTCTTGGAAGTAAAATGTTGGAATGATGCATATTTGGACGAAAAGGAGTGAATATATGAAGAAAATGGTTAAGTTAAGTCAAGATCAAAGACACTCAAGTTGTTGGAATTGCACCTTACGGCGTCCCAATCATAGGTCGACGTCGTCCCTCTATACGTAATTCAATTTGTGACGGCTCAGTTGAATTTTTGGTAAAATACACCTGACGGCGTCAGGATTTGAAGAGGAAGGGCGTCACGAAGACTTTTCATCTCAGACGGCCTGGATCCAGACTCATACGACGTCCCTACTGAAGCCTGACGGCGTCACATATACAAAGACACGACGTCCCAACTATTACTTGGCCAAGACGAAACCCTAATGACGGCGATCTGACGACGTCCCACCTATAAGGCGACGCCGTCGCAAGTGTAAAATTATATAGAAATCGAATTTTTAGAATTTTAAGAGGTAGACTTGTGGAGTAAAAACCAAGAACGATTGTAGTCTGGTTTGGACAGTATCTTAGGGCTCTCATACCCTATTTTACATCAAGATAAGTGTTTTACTTCATTGATTTCATTATGTCTTCGATTGTATGTGTGTATGCTTGCGTGTTTAACATGTACGGCTAAATTTCTTGTGTGTTTGCTTAGATCTATGAAACCTAGTTATTAATTATTGATTGGTTGTCTCTTATCTTAATTGTAATTGGCTTAGGAGTGCATTAGGCCATCGTTGTGTTTGAATGTTGTGTATAAGTCACTTAGCAGATTTGTAGGCTAAACATCCAAAGATAACCTTAGAGTTATTTTATGATTGACCTAGAGATTTCGTAGGCAATAAACTTAAGGTAGTCTCAAAGAGTTAGGGAAAAAACATACCCTACGAGTCTCGACCTTAGAAAACACAAGCGTTAAGAATAAGGACGTGACAATTCAACCACCAATAAAAGATAACTAGGGAGTAATAGTATCTAGGTAGACACATTTTAATCATCATACTAGCACACATCAATAGACATAAGACTACCCATAGTTTAGATAATTAGATAGTAGAAGTAATCGGTGAAGTACCACCCCAAATCCAACCCGAGATTTTACCCTTAGCTTTATAAAAATATAAAAGATAAAAATAATCTTCCTCAACCTTAACCTTAGCGAAGTACACTTCTTACTAGCATTCCTATTCCCCTAGAGAACGATATCAACACCCGAGGCTTACCCAATACTACACTACAACGATTAGGTTCACTGCCTAGGGTGTTGAAAAACTTGCTCGACGAAAAGAAAGTTCCTTTGACCCCGAACGCGTTATACGCGCATCATATATCTGTCTTAGTCGCACATAGCAAATAAACTCTATTAGGTCCACTACTAAACTTTGTGATTAAACTCTATGAACTCAACAGCGTAAGCTGACCTGTTTTAGTATGTGTTCTCAGGTTTAAGGCGATAGCTCACTATTGGAAGACGCTTGGCAAGGGGCATGGTCATAGGCGACTCTGATGGATAATCGGGACCGCTTTAAACTTTTTTATGGGCCTATTTCCGAACTATTTTCATATAATGAAAACTTAATGTTTTCAAATAATGAATCTTATTCTAAATGAATGGAATAAAAACCATTCTTTGTACCCTATGTTATGATACCAATGTAGTAGAAACCCAAGG
This sequence comes from Chrysanthemum lavandulifolium, assembly GCA_022545495.1. NCBI lineage: Eukaryota > Viridiplantae > Streptophyta > Magnoliopsida > Asterales > Asteraceae > Chrysanthemum > Chrysanthemum lavandulifolium. The sequence continues at coordinate 111,212,709 of CM040244.1, forward strand.
TTTGTATGCTTTCGTTGGATCCTATTTTGGGAGTGTTACGCTCCATCACAAAAACCAAAATCACCATCACCACCAAAGTCTCATAAACTTGAACCCATTGAGCTTTTTGCTACACCACTCACTTTTCCTCATCCATTCTTTGAACCCTTTGCCACCAAGAACATCAAATCCACCACCTCTCCCATCCTTTGCATCAATCGAGGGTATTTCTCAAAAATCACCTAGGGCTTCATTCATGCCCAATGAGCCTCTACATAGTGAATCATCTCAACCATCTCAACCTCAACCCTTACTTTTTCACCCACTATATAGGGTAATCTATGGTCCACTCTTTGGAGACCACAAACATCATGCATCAAAGATGATCAACCTCCACCACAACCTCAACCTCCACAACCTCAATCCTTTTTCCCTAGCTTTAGGGAAATTGACAAATCAATGTGGATTGAACCTCCAAGCACACAAGAAACCCATAACATCCTCAATGAAATGAATGGTCTTCTCACCTTAAAAAACATGATAGGTTCTTACATTCATAAAGCCATGCATTTATAAGAAGTCTTGTTTTCCACCGCAAACGACATACCACCACTAAACACCTTTCAAGCTCAAGACACTCAATCAACAAATCCATCACCACCATCAAATGACAATCAAGCCTTACCACTTCCACCCAACTTCCCTCTCCTTGGTTGTTCCATGTGTGAAAGAGCGGTTATGATTAGTGAAAGGACCAACATAATGGTCCATGAACTACAAGATGAAATGAGATTCATCCTCCAACACATCCTTGAACGTTTAAACGCTCTTTCCCATCCTCCACCACAATAGACAAACTAGGATGGATGAAATAATAAGTCCAATAACATTAATACTTTCTAGCTTTAGGAATTTTTATTTCTAAGTTATTTTTTTTATCTTTTTATTATTATAGGATTTTATTTTCTAAGTTAGTTTTTTTATTCTTTGCACCATCGTCATTATTGTCTCACCATTATGACTTTAGCCATAATGAAATTTTACTAATGTATGATGTTTATTAATTTTGTGTGTTGGTTGTTGTATTTATTTATCTTGTATTATATGAATGGTTAGTTTATTTATCACTAACCTTTGTTTTTGTAGCACTCAAAATCCATGTCTCATTTACTTGGCACCCCAAACTAAGGGGAGTATTGGCCAAGGGGGAGCTTATCAAGCTCAGGCTTGCAATACATTCCGCTACGCTACTCTTCTTTTTGTTTCGACAAAAAGGGGGAGAAAATATTAAACTCAAACTCACAATTTTATACAACTTAAAACATCTAAATAAATTTAAAAAGTTGCATAAAACAAGTTTAATTTATATTTTTAAGGACTTGCCCTTATTTATATCATTGCTTACAAAATAAACTTTATGTTTTGTCCTAAAAAAAAGGAGGAGATTGTCAATACAAATATCGTCCAAAAATATTATTTATATTTTACGATCTTTGCTATCTTTTGTTAACGAAAATAATAAACTTTATTTTAGCAAAGTATAAAATTTGTCAAGTCATTTATATCGCACTAGTCTCATGACCCGGCCGATGGTCGGGCGAGTCTTATGTAAATTTGTTAGTATTATTATGTAAATGTAATTTTGTTTCTAATAAATTTGTTATTAAAAATAAATTTGTTTTGTTGAATTGTATAAAAGGAAATTTGCAGGATGTGTGTTAAATTATTTATGCTGGTAATTAGTGGATTTTTATAAAAGGTTTAAAATTTGCAAGATGTGAGTCAACCAAGCATCATTAATCATTATCTTTGCTATTACTTACCCCTCAATACCCTCAACCAAGCACACCCTAAAGTACAAATCAATTATATGACATGAAATGACTATGCAATAGTAATGTGCTTGTTTTTGTATTTGGTTAACAGTTAATTGCATATCATGGTATGCAAGGATGAATGAAACTAAAGAAATCTATATAATCTTCCGTAGTTTGAAATCGAAAAGAAGTTATAACGTTGGAACTTATGTAGAATCTAATAAGATGATCATAATTCATGTATACCAACTTTACTTAGATCAATAAAAAATGTTTTGATTTATAGCTTGCCAACAACCAAATGCTCTAAAACCATCTTCCACTTGGTCATCTCGAGCATCATTTCTTCAAATATTTCTCGTCTTGATTCCAAATATGGTCACATGCAAAACGGCAGATAACAAAAATCACACTTAAAACTAAATGTAGATTTTACATACAAATTACATAAATAATGTGAAAAGTAATAAAGAACTTGTATCATACCATCTCTTATGTACCCTTTAATTACACCTTTCAAATACATCTCTAAAACAGTATCAGTATTGGTATCCATTAAAGTGTATTCCCAATATTAACAGTATATATGAAACTCTACATTGATGTCTCATCCCATGTTTGAACGGTATACCTCTTAATGTTTTATTGAACTTAAGATTGCTATACACTGTTTGTGCACTTTGAATTGTAAGTCACTCACATGTTAGTCGAATCTCTATTATGCTATGCTAAACCTTTTAATAACGTGTTTGGATCACCTCATTAATGCTTTGTTTCAATGATGATTATATTGACCTTATGCATATGAGGAGGTTAAGCATTAGTTGATACATGGGGCTACACTTGCAGTATCATCATCGACTGCGCTAAAGTTGATACATGAGCAAGCCACTTTAAGCATTTAGTCCACCTATTTCTTGTAATGTACGTGAAAAATTGTGTAGATTAGTCTGCTATAGTATGTAACTAATAACTGGCTAAGGGTCAGAGTTTTACCTGAGCGACGGCACCACACTTTATCTTAGATTGCATTACACGCCATTTATCTTTGATTGTATTAGACACCATTTCTTAAAATGCTCACCTGTCAATTAAAACGCATTTACTTAAGAATGGTCGGATTGTATTATGTGAATCTCAAATGGTTCAGATATTTATATAACTAAAAGTGTAGACAGAGCTATATTAACAGAAACAATAAGCAATCCTAAACTCCTCTTATTTGAACAACCTTGTGCAACCCGAATACGAACGGTCCAGATTCAAGAACCAAATGCCATTTAGTGCGGCGGTACATCACGATTCAAACGCAAATCCATATCCAAACACCCTTAAAGATCACCAAATCCTTTTAAGCTTAAATTTCATGGCATAAAAGGTAGTGTAACTGATTTTAAAGTAATTTACTTAAATAAAATAACTATTAATAAGAAAATGTAACTTTTGCTCATTTATTGTTTCAAGTTATATGTTTGGACTCCAACCCGTTTTATTTCTTGTAATCGTCTACTTTTGTACATGCGAGTATCATTGAGTACCATCCTTCTAACCTATTTATAAAGTTCTTTATTTTTAAAAGATCTCATAAACAATAATAATTTATAAACATAATATAAAAGAAAAAAGGTTATCAACCTAAACGCTACTTTTAAATACCTGTGAGTATCACATCTCTGACGTCAACTCTTTCTTCCAGCTCTACATGCGGCAAAGTTGAAAGTGGTTGTGGAATCCGTTGTTTGGGACACTCTCGTAGTTAGTGTATTTTCCACAAGGCATCACTATTCTCTTGCTTAAAGTGCGTTGCTACTTTTTGGTTTCCTAACAACCAAAGCCAGATATTCGATATCCTGCGTTTAGTTGAAGTCTTTGATCAAATACATGGGTATCTTGCACATCCATATTGGCTTGTATAGCACCACCCTGACATCCAAAAAAGAGCAGCATTATTTATGAGGTAAGAAACTTTTTTTTTCTTCCAAAGTTAAAACTGGGTCAATAAACTTGATGCCTTAAGTCATTATGTAGGATTATGTTTCTTATGCACATGTGTTTTTTTCACATAAGCATGCTTTTCAATAACAAAAGCAGGTAAATGTCACAATCATTGCATTTTTTATGTAAAATAAAAGACCGCATACGATAAATCAACATCTCTGACATCATGTTTGCGTATTGACTTACCTTGTCTTTTTTTCATCTTGTTCAAGCTTCTTCAGAATCTATCTTCTCTCTTCAATCGAGCTTCTTCGCTTTTTGGTTGTTCCTATCAGTAATGTTCTTAAGCTATTTGTGTTTGGCTGTTTCTATGAACTGGTTACGGGTCAAATCTGTCATATTACAAAATTATGATCTCCTGGTTGACCTCAAATAAACAAACTTGCAGTTCTTGCAGACCGGTAACACATGTAACAAACAACAACCATTAGTGTTTAAAAAAAATACCACAATGGTTACACAACAGAATCACTTATTCTCAACTCTAGAAAAACTCAGCTATAAAAGAGCGACTTTGTAATATTTTTGTCTAACTAACTATATCTACATATTAATAAGTAAAAGAAAACTTAAGTAAGCCCCAGTGTGTAATTGTTTCTTGCAAACTGACCTGGGAAAATGTCCTCAAAACAGCTATATATATGGGGAAAAAAGATTAACTTACTACTGCACTTCTGCCTTTTTAAGTCACAGATAATCAATTCCAGTGTTTGGGACTTTGGGTATCGGGAAACTGATTCTATTTTAATAAATTTTAAACAACCATTTTAGTTTAAACTATGAGGTGCCATTTCACATGTATAACCTTGGTTAATTAATCATACTTTTCTAACAGTCAAATAACTAATGCCAATGCTGATTACAACTGAGTATGTTATTTCTAGCTTTCAATTCTCTTTTTTAAATATCATGTAGTTACGTTCAATATAAAATGCCAACACCCGAGGAATTTTTATAATTATACTATGTAAATACTTACATAAGTAACATACAAACTGATTGTCTTGATTCTGACTCTATTAATTTGTTTTAGCTCATACGGCTGTGCTTGTAAGCTCATTTTTGAAGCTTATTTCCATGCAGGGCATTACCAAATCGTCACCGCTAAAAGAACATTTAGAAAATAGTAAACGGTCAATACCTGAAGCCAATGTCATCCTTTTTCAATACCTTCCTCTTGTGAGTTGGTTTTAGCAACGCAAGCCCACAACACCCTTCCATTTCTCGTAGAGCCGCAGAAAAATCTAGACCTGTAAAATTGTACATAATTATACGTCAAACTCGAAGTTCATCCGGTTTAAGTTAGCCCATTTTGGGCCGAATTCCACAAACCTAATGATACTATTAACAAATAAAAAGTGGCCAAAAATTAATAAGAAGATTTACAACCCTATCCTATAAATTACTTGCAAGCTAACCACTTGAAATGCTAAAATGCAAAAGGAACACTAAAGTGGCTGTTATAACTACTTTTAAGCCAATAGCAGAGGTGATTTTGCATCAAACCGCCAATTATTGTGATTATATATTGAATCATATTGGCGACTATTCATGGTGATTAGATGCATATAACATAAAACCAAAACAATACTAACTCGATCCAAACGTCCTAACAATGGCATAAATGAATGGCAATATATTTAAGTCGTTGTTAACACATAACTCATCACGAGGCTATAATTATTCAAAACATCATTTTTTATCAAGTTTAAAGTAAAGAATGATATCAAACGGCTAAATTTATAATTATCAAATCACGAATTAAAGACCTGAGATAGTTGATGATTTATATACTGTAGGAGTAAGTGTTGAGTAGTTTGCAATATTTAATTCAAGCTTTGTCCCATCATACTTGGGATATACACCCGGTGTACCAGTCTGCAATATAAAATGGTATAGTTTTTTTGGTGAGAGGAGTCTGCATTTGCTAAGACGGTAAGTAAGCGCTTATATGATGTGCGGATATCTTGTAAAAGTTCTTGCCGAGGTCATTGTCCAAGATAACTATCGATTATTAGTATGTGTGGGCTCATAATATTAACATGATGCTTGATATGTTGATTTTGATATAATCCATAGCTCAGAATGACTATCTTACCCATCTGATCTAACCATTATATTGTTTCCTTATTATAGGTCTAGATCAATCACCAGAAGGACCATAATTTATATCTATTGATTACTTCTTGATCATTTTTGTGTTCATTCTTTAATGCTTTAACTATGAGGCAGGTTTTTGTTTATGTATGTGTGTAATATATAAGAGATATTATGTATGCATAATCTGAATCTGTATAGGAAGAAGTGAAACCATGTTGGATTAATCACAAATGAAATAAAATGCTAGTGAGACCTTCACTCACCTAAAAAGCTACTGAACAACCGCAAATGCTCTCCAACGTTATCTCAGAGAAGCAAAACAGATATACATAATACATATACATATACATATACATATACATATACATATACATATACATATACATATACATAGACAAGCGTTCAAATGAGAAGGCTAATTTTGGTGAGAACGCGAGAAGAGATCCTAGCCCTCCATCTAGTCCCTCTTTTTTTAGATCTAATGACTAAGATTAATCCAAATACTTAATAAAAATACAATAAACAAAGGCATTTCCTCTTTTTTCTTTCACGCTACTACAAAAGGAAAAAAAAAACACACATCTCACTTTTTAAGTGTGAAACATGACAATTGCTCTCTCAAAAAATTCTAACTGTAAACCGTCGAGAGTGTTCATCCCCGCTCACCACCACATTCACCACTGTAATCATCACCGATCACCACCATCCACCATCTTCCACCGATAATCATCATCATCATCACTTATCACCGCCAACTGTCATAATTAATCGTTATAACTACATATTCTTTGATGCGAGTTGAATCAACGATTATATTAAATTGAGGTATCGTGTAAGTATGGATTAATTTTTTGACTCATACTGTTTTTTTATTTATTTAATGATTATAGATAAAATTATTTTTTGTGTTATATAATTTTAGTAATTAGTTATGTTAGTGAATAATTTAGTTGATATTGTACAAACTGATGATGAAAATGAATATATAGATCTATATTAATATGTCTTTGATGGTGGTCTATCAATGCACATTAGGTGTTTGATAAAATGTATAGTTTCTCTTCACATGTGAATATAGTTGTCTTTGATGGTGGTTCGTCGCTACTCAATCATTCCTTAGAGTTGTTCATCAGATACAGTTTAAGATGTAGTCAACTTTTGCAATATAGAGATTATGAGGTAAAAAATTATCTATTTTTATTTTTTTGTACAAATATTTGGTTAATTGAAAGTGAGAGAGCAAGTTCTTCAACCACTAATGAAAATATTATGCTTCTTGTTAATATATGTATCAACTGTTCAATGAAAGTCCTGCACCAATATTGTGAAAATTGTGAACTTTATTCACTGACTAGGACAGTAAATTGTATCAAATCTTCACATGTGAAGAAATTATATCGAATACCATCCACATGTGAAGAAATTTGCATATATCTCAATTTGTGTAGCAATAGCTACTAAATTGATTCTACATTACTAGGAAAGTAAATTGTATTGAATCTTCACATGTGAAGAAAATATATCGAATGCCCTCCACATGTGAAAAAGTTATATCTAATACCCTCCACATGTGAAGAAATTTGCATATATCTCAATTCGTGTAGCAATAACTATTAAATTGATTCTACATTACTAGGAAAGTAAATTGTATTGAATCTTCACACGTGAAGAAAATATATCAAATGCCCTCCACATGTGAATAAATTTACTTATAACTCGATTTCTTCAAACGCAGATAATCACTTTCTTAATATGTTTTGCGAAAACATTTTACGATTATTTGCATGTTGCAAATACAATCATCGCCATATCGTCTTTATGTTTCTTTTCATTATTCTGCATCAATTAATGAGAACCATAATGTTACTAGAAACCTTGTATGTTTCTTTAGGTGTTTTGGGATTCAAATGATGAAAATTTCTCTTGTGGACGTAATGAAGAAGAGGAGAAAGTGAAAAAGCTGTGAATCACTATGGATCAGTTGGAAAACCCTCAGTTAGCCTGTGGCAGCGTGAGTAGTCTGGTTCTTTGAGCATTTATGTCAGGAAATGTCACTAAAAGCATTGATCGTGTAACCTGTCGTCGATAACTTAGTTAAAGGCGAATACAATACACACATACCCTAAGAAGAATATGGATATCTATATTGCTAGCCAAATAGGTATTTCAAGCTGCAAAAAAAAAGAGTATTAACTATATGCTGAAAATTTATATATTTCAATACCATCACATGATTTCGATCCATTCAGAAAGACAGTAGTGCAAGTTGATGGAGTCAAGGCAAGTTAATTCTTAACCTTCCTCATTACCATATGTCACTATAAATAAGAAACTGAACAGAAAGACGCGAGTGAATGTATTAAACAGTAATCGAGTTTCTGGTATGTTTGCTGATGAATACTGATTCAATATTTATAGGGTTGTAGACACCTTAGGGGAAGGAGGGCTAGTTCAACTATATACCTTGATGTAAAGATTTTGGTGAAATGTATTCAATAAATTCTATATTGCATACAATTATACTCCATCGACCTATTTTTGCTTACATGGTCATAGTTTGAATTTTACTGCAGGTTGATCCCTTGTGTAGTATCAACAAAGCACGTCAAATTGGTGAAAATGTTCGTCACAAGATTCCAAATTCCAATCCTGAAGTTTTCATACAATTGGGTATGTAACTTGATTCCAGAAAAGAAAATGTGGGTTTATCACAGTACAACCAAACTAGATTTAAGTTTAATACGTTTGCAGAGCCTGCCATTAAGCAAGAAGTTGCAGCAGTAACATATGATTCATGTAATATAGTCTCGGAGAATAATGGCATTGAAGAAATGGTTACTGATATGCTAAGTTCACAATTCCCTGAGGTAATTGTTAGTTTTAAAATTGTCATTTTTTGGTACACGCTAAAAATGATTAATGTATGGGCATGATATCCCCGACTTTTTACGTCAATGGAAAAAGAAACAACATAAGTTTAATTATTGAAGTAAAGGAGTGATTGGGTTACATGCTTTCTCTGATTAGCTATCACATAATGACTTACAAACCCCATATCCAAACACCCCCTTAGTGTCATATAAGTTCGCCGAAATCCATCTGTATGCTAGCAGTTATTTAGTTGACCTTAAAAGTCAGATTGTATCTTTCTGTTGGAACTTGGAACAGCTGTATACAATACTATATAGTTTATTTCTTAGAGCCATATAATTTTCGTAGGGAAAACTGGAAAAGTAACATCTTCCCATTTGCTTTGCTTTTGAGAATCTTGGCCAAAAGGAACCAGCTGCTCATAGATAATAGCTACAATTGGTTTTAATGGTGAACACGCCCCTAAATGGTAAAAAATTCACGTCAAGTCTCTTGTCACCTATCATGTTGATCACAAGTCATCAGAGTGTCGTCTATACCATGAAGTTTAACCTATTTGGAACAGTCATTCCTCTGGCTCTCATGATGTAGAGATCTTCCTTTAGCACGTCGTGGTGAATGCAAGAACTATATGGTTCTCAAAGGCACAAAAATCTTGTGTTGGATCTTCGGTGGACCAATGGCGGCTCACGATTATCTCACCAGTCGCACAAGACACTCGGGGCATGGGATGTAGAGACCGAAACAGTTAAGAAGATGGCGAATACTCATCTTTTGTCAACTCGTGCTGCCCTTCTCGAAGGGCCCCGCCTCTTGTTGTTAGCGGATCCGATGATGGTAATGTTAAGCTTTGGGATCTGCGTGAAAGAGGTGCTATCTAGACAACAGTGGTGGAATCGACAATGTTGTCAAGGTGTGGGATCTTAGGAGAAACGAGGTCACCATAACGCTTGAAGGTCATCAAAATATGATAACGGGTTTGCAACTAAGCCTTGATGGCTCTTACCTTCTTACCAACGAGATATTGTACCCTTCGTATATCAACAAACCTTTGTTTGCATTGTCTGCTGAAACCAACAAACCTTTGACTTTCAAAATTCAAAACTTTGTCAAAAATTACCTGGAGATATTTGATATTTATTTTGGGTAATGGGTAAAAAGTGTTGCTTACCAGGTTTCACGAATCATGTACATGTTCTAAAGTGTTGCTGCGGTCCACTAATAGAAATTGATTAAACCTTTGTGTAGGTTCTCTACAAGTCAGTTGAAAGGGATGCTCCTGTTAGTAATGAATCAACACAAAAAGGTATTAGTAACACTCAAATAGTGATTGGATAACGGAAAGCTAAAGGAACTAGTATTGCATAAATAACCATTTTCAGATAGTAACGATGGCTTTGTATTACAAAAGTTGTCATAAAACAGATAGAATAAGCTTTACTGTACAAGGCCCCCACTGAGTTGCTGGTAGACATCATGTCTTTGCAAAGATTTTGTTGTTTAGAGACCAAGTGCTAATCATCAGTATTTCTTAATTTTGAGCGGATTAGTAACCTGGAATGAGTTTTTGCAGGATGATCGTCAAGTTTCTGGTCGAAAACTTATGGCACAACACTCTATCAGAAAGAAGTCATGGGCAAAATTGAAATCATCACCATTAGGTAATCTTGAGTTCAAGTGTATTGTTATTCTACAACTTGATCAATTTAAAATTTTCACCATCTTAAAGCTACAGACATTTGAATGGTCATATCACATGCATATTCGCCTTGCAGCCATTCTTTGAAACTTGTGACCTCTATCAAGGGTTGGTTGTTTAGCGGCTACAAAAGATCAAGAACCGCCAATTTCATAGAGCTCTTTAGTGTATCTAGACCCTCATAACAGCATATTAAATAGTCTATATTTGTCCTTGTATTCGGTTCAACTTTATTCTATTCACTTCTTGCTTACAGAAGTTTATAATAACGAGTCTTGAGAAACGCGGCAGGAATTTTTGACTTGCAGAAAGATATGGAGTCTTTTATAGGTAGCATAATGCAATTGTAAGATGCTATTAACACATTGCTTTTTCATTGAGACTTATGAAATATAAGCCAAAATCAAATAAGCTTATAAAACCACAAAAACCCCTATAACATGTTTAGTTTATGTTTGTTAATTGTTATCTAATAGTATAACTTTTATTTGTTACATCTACAGGTTAATAAATATATTCTATTAGGGTTTTGGTTATGGTTGCGGCTGGTCGCTGGTGATAGTTATGGGTAGGATGGTTATTCGGAGTATCAATATGGGCCTGCTGCACCACATACGTCGTTTTTGAGGTTTGTATGCTTATTTCTAATGGAATTTGAGTTCTTTTTATTTTATTGTAGGATTGTGATTGTTTATTGAAACTGCTTGTGCTATAAGAAAATGTATTGGTGTAACGAAATGTTATAGTCATATAAGCAGTTTTTTTTTGTTTTTGGCAATTTTGCCTATTTATGGATTCGAGAGTAAAATAATGAGAAACTGGTAAGTTTGAAAGGGTATTTATGGATTGATTATTAGTGATTATTTGCTTATTCTGTGCATTTAAAGCTGATAAGCAATCATACACACTCTCTTGATACCTGCTTATCTGTAAAGGAGACGAGCATTTAAAAATGCAATGGATCCAAACACATAAATCTGCTTATCTTTTTTAACGATAAGTATTAAGTAGATAAGCAATCCCAAGCACCCTGTTAGCAACTCTCAAGCTGCTTATTATCACTATTAATTAAGTAGATGATTACAAGCAGTTTAGGTTCTATCCAAACACTCAAAATTTCTTATATGTTGTATCAAAACGCAATAAGCAACTTTAATAAGCAATCCCAAACACTCCTGTAATCGTAGTAATGGCTTCTTACGAAGGTGGTTTGTGTGTGTGTTGTGATGTCACAGACAGGAAGTTGATCCGGAAACAGCAAATTACTTCTCAGAAATTTCAAATGTAATCGAAGGTGCCGAGAATATGGAGGAACGATCATCTATATATGGAAACGCATTGGAAGAAACACGAAGGAAAGAAGTTTAACTTGCAACCGATTACATCATAAGTCACACATTACAGTCACTTCTTCAAGGGTGTGCTTTAGATCAACTTTGTAACTTTCTTAAGAACTGTTCAAAAGATTTCCCTCATATTTCAATGGATAAATCCGGATCTCAAACAGCTCTCAAATCTTTCGCTGCACATCTTCAAGAAGGTGGAGACCAATGTCTTATTGAAGTCACTTTGAATGATATATGTCAGGCAATTGTTGCCAATCCTGTTGAGGTTATGACCAACTGTCATGGATCTCATGTTCTTTGAAGTCCTTTGTGTCTTTGTAAAGGGGTGCCGTTAGATTCATCAGACTTTCATTCCAAGAATTTTTTGGAGAATTAATTCTATTGGCTACTTGTTTGAAAAGGTACTCAATGATGAAATAATTTCATTGCGAACAACTGATCTTTCAAGATCTTTCACATGCGAAAATGTGTACACATTTTGATCTTTATAATTATTTAGTCCATGGGAAAACGTACACTGTTCGGTCGATTTTTAAGTTTGAATCTCCTAGTTAAAGTGATTTTTAAGACCTTGGTTACATTTATTCAGAATTCCCAGCATTTTCTTTTTATCTATAGTGATTAGAGGGGCTGAAATGTGTATTTATTGCTACTAAATGGTAAATATGGGTAACAAGGAGAAAATGGTCACCTCTGAAAAAAGATGCGTGTCATTGATGTTTGAGTTGTGCAAAACGTTTTACAATATATGTGTCATTGATGTAGTAACTAAATAGTGTAGATCATTCAGTGCCTTCAGAATCTCAACAACCACTTAATGCTAATGTTTCTGAACCACAAGAGTCGCAAGTTACTTCAGCAACTATTCCACCTGATGAGCCGTACAGCTCATTGTCGAGCTCATTAGAAGTTAATTGGTTATAAATTTGGTTTTCATTGTTTCAGTTGGTGATATCATTTTAAATAGTTACAAACTGATACTCTTGAGTTACTGAAGTTCGTCAAGATTAAGTGTCTTTTGCTTTTTTGCAGTTAAAAAAAAAGTGTCTTTTGCTTTTAACAGATTATGCATTCTGAATCTTTATTGTTGTCTCCAAATATTTGATAGTCCTTATGTCTGATTTTGCAGTGCCAAATTGGAGAAAATAAAATTTCACCCTAGTATCTACATTTTGTCTGTGCGGCTGCTTGCCCAGAATGTAACAGCGGCAATTATTTGCAAGATGATAGTAAGCAAATAGGCAAGTTTAGCATGAACACTTAAAAAAATGAAATGATGCATAATGGATGGAATGAGTAATACTTTCGTAGTAGTCTGAGGTTGTATATATTAACACATGTATACAATAATCGGAATTTTTGATGAATATACGAAGTATGAACTAATGCGTATTTATAAAAGGATTTAGTTAGCCGTAATGTGATGCTCATTAAATAGCAACTAGCAAGCTATAAGATTAAAAGATATCTTCACCAAGTTCAACAATTTTCTCTCATGCGGATTTCTAATCGTTGCAAGATGATTGGACTCGACGGGGAAAAAGCGGGTGTTGAGGCTAAAAGAAGCATTCGAACAAGTTGTTTAGTCTGTTGCGGTTCTTTTTTGTATATGCTTGGATCTGTCTTACTTAGCATGTTGAATTGTAGTATATCTTGTATTGTTTTGGTTTGGGAAGTTGGTGTTCTCCGTTAGATCCCAATTTGGTTTGTTTTGCTGATGTATATTCTTTTCAAATGTTCAATCATGCACCTGTTACAAATGGTCATATTAGTATAAAACACAAGTTCCGGTACGAGATGACTGATATTTTGAATACAAGTACCTTAATAGAATATTTAGAAACTTAGAAACTTACACATCTGTTGCATCTTAAACCCTAGATGAAAAAAAGTTATGAATGGAAGCACAACAGAAGGTATTGGTGTTTGTAGCAACTTTGGACCATTATGCATCCCTTGGTGACAAGTCACAACTGAGCACCTTAGGTATTAAATCCTGGTGGCTTAGTTATAAAAATTTGGTCATCTTGGACTCTTGGAGTCAAACTTGTAATGTTTAAGCAGCATTGAGAAGACTTTAAGTTTCTGTGTAATATTTAAGGTTATGGTGGTGTTCCATCTCGGAACCGATGGTACAAGATGCACACACATAAAAAATGTCGGTTAGATGTATTACAGTTTAACTCCCTGCATTACATCTAAAAACGAAAAAAAATTGAACATTTTAAAGCGATGTAGCAGGTTTCATACATTTAAAAACAATCTTGGTGACTTTTAACAAATTCAAAAAGTTGAATTCATTTCTCGCAGACACATTTAACCCCTCATAATAGGTAAAGGAGTCGATGCTACCTCGGCATAATAATAATTGCTAGACAAGAGAAATGCGAGATAGTTACAAGACTGAAATTGGAATCGACCACTCATTATTTCAATTAAAATATTTTAAAAGAGTTCCAATACACATGAGTGGGGTGTTTTCCAAGCCAAATTCTTGGAAAACAAAAGCGCTAAAAGATAGTCGATTAACACTCTCATGTCAAAGAAAAGAGCCTCATTCTCAAGCCCCATCTTCAAGTAGGTAATACTCTAACCAAAAAGCTACAATAATCGGTACAAAATGAACACTCACGGTCCCTCAACTTCTTGTCTCGGACTAATGGAAGCTCACCACAATCATGATAACGACTCTCTTTGTTGGGCGATCACCTCATGCGTAACACGGGACTCGATCAACTTTACTACGTCCATGCCTTCAAGAATTTTCCCAAACACCACATGCCTCGATCCAACCACGGTGTCCGCCCAACGCACATTAAGAAAAGAAAAAAATTAACTTCAACTTCAATGTTTTGCCAACTTTTAAAACCTTAATCACATTATCGACTAAACTATAACATAGTATGGAGCAGAATGATGTGAAAACTTCAAATAACCGAAAAGAATACCTTGACCGTGCATATGAAGAATTGACTTCCATTAGTGTTGGGTCCTGCATTTGCCATGCTAACAATTCTGGTCCCAGTATGAGCATTGCGATACATATTACGGATATTGGGATGGGTCACCTTAATATAAGTTAAGTTTATTTGCTACCAAAAGATGGTATCGGTGACTCCACTACAATCTGAAATCAATGTAAAGGATTGGCGAACTTACGGTTGAAGTTCTCGTCCTTAAATGTCCCGCCATAAATGCTTTTGCCCCAAAGTGCCACGCAAAATATAAAAGCGGAAGAATTACTTGACTAGTCTAACATATCTTGTAGATCATTACAAGTTCTGCAGATGAAGCTTGTGATTTTCAAGAAAGCTTTAATTGCACCACAAAACATAAGACCATATTAAGTCGTGAAACTTCACAAGCACATCCTTACGTGTAATTATCCAAGACCTTTGAAAATTAAAAACTAGAAAATTCAACAAAATTTTGTTAAGAGAACTTCTACGCATCATTCACTAGTTATAATCATCGAACTAGCTAATTTCATTCGAGAGATAGTCAAATTATCATTCAAAATCCCAATTGCTAAGGATCTTTATTAGATGTATGCGATATTGTCTTTGGGATTCTAAGAAAGTATATATACATTAGAACTCACAAATTCTCATAGGATAAAGACTTGCATCTCATAGGCGATGCATGCGCGACAAGAAAAGATCCTCAAATGTGATTGTAAGCAGTTATTCCATAAACAAGACAAGGTACGTGAGAATTGTAAATAAACTGATTAAGAAAACTGTTGCGAACTCGTATAATGCGTCGGTAAGCATGCAAGTAAAAAAAAATGTGTTGTGGAGAAGTAAATGAAAACTCGCACAAAATCATGCATAAAATATTAGCGGCTAAACTTTATCATCTTACAAACTCCTAAACATGCAAGATTTCTAAATAGATGCATAGAAGGTTATGACCAACCCGACCAAGTACAGGGGAGACATCATTAATATACATCATGCCTAAATTGTTGAACAATATATACATCGGAGAATGCCTAAACAACAAATATATAGTATATGGTTTCCGAATGAGCAGAGAATCACGGTTTTGCAGGGACCTACATGATGTGGATAGTATGAAGTATAAGAAAGAATCGACAAAACCTACATTTCCTTGTCAAAGTCTCCTCCTTGAATCATGAAATCCTTGATGATACGGTAGACCGCAGAACCCTTGTAACCAAATCCTTTCTCTTACGAACAAAGTGAAAGCCAATTAAACCAAAGTTCATTCCACATATCCATCAGTTATGAAAACCAATCAACAAGATATAAAGATATCAACTGTCATGCAAAGCACGGAAATTTTCAGTTTGTAGCATCATCACCAAAGAGCCCAATAACAATTCTTCCCGCAAGGGTCCCACTGGGTTTCCAATGCTTATTGGTTACCTTGCACATGTAGCTACCTCCGAAAAACATGAACATACGCTAATAAGGAGAATGAAAAAGTTTCATTTGTTGACCACTATGCACACTAACAAAAGCGTATATGTGTTGCATCAAACGAACTCATCTTTGCGATATCACATATGGGTATAAATTTAGTTGGAATATGAAATAATATCGGTTCTACTTTCTACACACATGTCGCCTCAATATTGAAAGGTCCAATGTCACAAACAATCTTTTAACTGATGCAACGGGTCGTATCCGGTTTAGAACCGTGAGAAAGGAAAGCACACATTTGTTACCAGAAAACTGATAACAAAGAAAAAAGTCTAAAGAAACATATAGTTATGTTTGATGTGCGTTTTGAAGGTGATTATATGATGTTTAATAATCAGAATAAGAGAATCAATTGTTATAAAACACACTGTACTGTTACGTTGGAAATTGATTAGGGGTGTTTAGCATTGCTTATCAATACTGCTTATCTACTTTTTGAGTGAGATAAGCAGTTTTAGCAAGCTGCTTTCACTCAGACATGAATCGCATAAACTTTATGCAGGTACATATACAAGAGTACAATATTTACGCCATGTGGGTGTGTGTCGCACATGTATCATCTCATGTTACGATTAATACTCATAGTGCGGATAGACCAAGCGGTTATTCTATGAATCTATAGATCACAAGTTCAAGCGAGACCAATGGACTATAGATTAGCATATAGTTGTGGGATTTTCCTCCGAATGGAAAAGACATGAGCTTTATCTCTCTAGCAATAGTGTAACTGTCTCAGAATGTTTCATTTGAGATATCAGACAACAGATATAAAGAAATTGTTCTATGCAGTACTATTTCACTTGACATGTTCACCCGGAATTAATGGGACACATATATGAGAAATATGTTTTGCATCCTATGGCATACTTATGAATTAACTAAAATATATCCAGGATTCCACTCAATACGCTCTGCAGATCTAGAAGTCTATCACTAGTGTGTTGATTCATTGCCTACTTCTGAATAAAAAACTATTCCTGAAAAGAAACAATAACAAAACTCACCACTTATCAAACCGCCAAAAAGTAAAGAATTATCTGCGTGACATTATATCTTTCAATGAGTCTGGGGAAACTCCTGCTATCCTATGATGAGTGTCTAAATACTCATCATTTTGTACCAAATAAACCGCAAAATCATCTCTATTTTGAAAACACTCATTCAAGCTAAACACATCAAAATGATCAAAATATCACAAATCGGTGTTTTATGTGTTTTAAAAGCAAAATATCAAAATCGGATGAAAAACATATCAAATTTGCAAAATTGCGCTTTGAGTCCCCAAGTTTCAAAAGTTGTCAAAACAGGTCCTCGGTACATAATTTCAAAGAAAAGTCACCAAAGGTCCTTTTAAATCATAAGTTATCAAATTTAGTCCTTTGGTGAAAAATATCAAAAGTTTGAGAAAATTACAAAATGGTCCTCCAAGTTTGAAAATTGGCAAAATTAGCCCTCGAAAATTGCAAAATGGCAATTTTGGTCCCTATACTTTTAAAGCTTGTCATTTTCAGCCCTTGGAACAAGTTTGATGATTTGGCGTAACAGTCCCTAGTTTGTAATTGGCAAAGGAAGTCCTTATTATTATTAAACCTATACATTGGTCCCTTGTCAAAATATCATTAGACCCACGCCTTTTTCCCTTTGACCCCTCGCTAAACCTCGTGACCCTCCATTTTGAACCTCGGTCAACCCAAAGTCAAATAAATGACTTTGCCGCCCCCACCTTATCTCCTTCAACCTCCAACTCAGGCTCGCAACACCATCCCATCTCACCCATGCCTTATCTCTTTTCCTCCTCAATAATCATCACACCCCCCAGTCCACCCCCTAGTGCTATAACAGAGTCAACAGGTCAATTGGCCTTTTCCCGCCAAAATTGGTAAAACAGGAAAAATGGTCAATACACTCCCATTGGCCACAAAAGTGGTGGGAAACACTCAGAAGGCCACGTGGAGCAAGTTTCAAGCATAAAAGAAGAAGAGTAGCAAGGAGAAGCAAGTAGATTTTAGTTTTAATTTTCTCTTATGTCGTTTTTATAATTACTGTCTTAATTTAATTAAAAGGTTGTAATATTTTGTTTCTCAGTACTAAACTCAAGTTACCTTTTCAGTATATTCAAGTTTTAAACATTAATTCTAAGTTTCATGTTATTTCA
Organism: Chrysanthemum lavandulifolium; assembly: GCA_022545495.1. Lineage (NCBI taxonomy): Eukaryota > Viridiplantae > Streptophyta > Magnoliopsida > Asterales > Asteraceae > Chrysanthemum > Chrysanthemum lavandulifolium. The sequence continues at coordinate 111,231,122 of CM040244.1, forward strand.
TCTCTATATGCTCACTGTTGAAATTTTGAGTTTCCATCTCAATACTTAAAGCTTCATAGAGCTTATTTTCAAGTTTATATAAGTTGATATAAGCTTTTCATAGCTTTATATAAGCTTAAGTTTAAGTTTAAATCACATTTGAACCTTGGTCAACAAAAGTCAACAAGGGTAACAAAAAAATTGATGCAGAAAGAAATGGTTGATGCAGGCTTGGAATGAGGTTGAAATGGAAGCTATGGGTTGGTTTTTATTAGGGTAGTGGTTCATGGGTCTCTGGTTTGCTAGCCATTGTGGCTTGGACAAGTTGTAAGCTATTTTCAAATTCTTATGCATAAACTGCAATTGTCTTTTAAATCATTAAAACACGGTTAAAAGTAGTAATTCGGATATATTAAGTTAGTTGAATCATTGGAATTAGATAAATGGGAAGTTAGACCGGTTTCACTTGTTAAACTAGTTAACCAAGGGTGTTTGGGTTTCTTGTTTTATCGGTATAATGATCTAATCGGTAGTAAAGTTTTAGTGGTTCATACTTGTGAAGTGTGTTTGAGCTCAATTGAATCAATAACTTGGGTCCGCAACATCAAAAAGTCAAAATTGTTCTTTAATCTATCTCATCATTACTGTTGGAAATTTAGGATTAACAGATCATTGTTTTGAGTTTGGAAGTCAGTAACATAGCTTGAATCAGTGTTATCACATCATATTCCATCAATCTTAGTCACAAAAATTGGATTTAAAGTTCATTTAAGTCAACCTTCTCAATTTCTTCAAAAAGTCAAAAGTGCTAAATCTGTTTTTGAGCTCACATAAGAGGATTTCTTTTGAGCTCACCTTGGGGTCTTATCAAGAAAGGATTGGTATTTTAGAAAGCTCAGCTGGTGCTCTTTCTTGTGATCATTTTACCTGATTTTTATAATTTTTTCAAAAGCCTCAAACAAGCTCTTGTTTCTGGCCAAATCTGCCCTGCACCAAAAGTCAGTGAATACTGACTTTTTCACAGAAAGTGCAGCTAGTCCACAGAGCTCAATAGAGCTTGTCATAAGCTGATTCTTGGAAAAATTGATCTCACCCAGGTCTTCTTTGGATCCCAATTGGTATTTTTCAATTTGACCTTATTTTCAGGCTTGTGCATGAGCTTAAAGTTGCCACTCAGATTCTGATTTGGAATTAATCTCATAGACATCAAAACTTTGCAGTTTGCTATTCAGTGATTGTAACCTGTTGTTTTAAGTTGCATTTGATCATTTTAAGTAGTTTAAAGCTTCTGTTAACAGTTGGTTCATTTTGGTGAGCTTTTAGCTTATTTTAGTGCTTAATAATAAGCACTTTCCAAAGCAGTTTCATAATTCACCACACAAGTGCTTGTTTTTCTATTTTTCCTAGCTTCTTATTATCATTTTAGACTTTTCCTGAAATTTTCAGATTTTTCTAAGTTGATTTGCTATTTTTCCTAATTTAAAGTAGTTTTTAAGCATTTTTAAATAGCATTTAATACAAAAAATTAGAAAAAGCTTCAAAAAAATAATTTTTCAATTTTATTAAATTTAGATAAATATAAAAGTGAAAAAGTAATTTTCCATATTTTTCATAGTTTATTTGGTAATTTTAGTAATTTAATTAGTTTTAAATAGTTTTAAATTCATAAAAATAGAAAAATAATCAGAAAAATACAAAAATAGTTTTGAAAATTCTAGTTTGATATTTTAGATTTTTCCAAGTCTTAATTTTATTTTTCTAGCTTTATTTCCTATTTTCTTGTATTTTAGGTAATTATTAATTAGTTAAAAGTAGTTTTTAATTAATAATAATTAGATAATTAGTTGTAAAATTAATTTTCTTGTTCTTAAAATTTTCTTATATCATTAGGTTTATAAAAATATAATTTTCATATTTTTAGGGTTAATATTGCTTTAGTTTCACTTTTTAATTTGTACGTCACGTAGTTTTTAATTAAGTTTTATTAAAACAAAAAGAACAAAAACATCACTTTAATTATAGTGATAGCGTTTATTTAATAGGTTTTATCTTTTTTAGATTTCCTTTAATTTGCATTTAAGCCGTTGTAATTTGTTGGCTTTTCCTTAGTTATAATCATACCAAATCTCTTTTCTGCTCAAATCTTCTCGATCACTAAACGTCGACTATTCTCGCACTTTCGTTGGGACATAACGACTGGGAAACATTATACTCTCCTGGACTTCATTGAGTTGGTGTGTGAGTGTTTTAAGTTCCTTACGGTGATCATTCACAAGTGATCACCGTGAAAAACTTGCGGTTTGCACCGATCAAATTTTACGCCACACGGGCAATGCTAATAGTCTTACTTCTAGCAGATTAGTAGTTTGAATATTCACTCTTTGTTCATACCATCTATCTATATCTATATATATTTCTATAAAAATCCAAAACCCAAAAATGTACCAAAACGTATAAAACACAAAAATATTTTGCTTTTGTTTCTATATATGTATCAAATATAAAATACAAAAGATTCGCTGCTTTCTTTAGTAATAACAACTTAAAAGATTACCACCGCAAACCAAGGCGTTGCACTACCTAGCTGGGTGCGACCATAATAAGTTCCCGAACTAAAGATATAAAACTTGCCTTTGTGTCCATTGTGATTGGTGTACCTTTTTCAAAGAAGCCATTCATCTTGGATTATTGGTTAAGTTCACTGTTGTTTTGCCTCGATTTTGTGTTAATTGATTTTGTTGTGGTATCGACGTTTCAGAACCAGAAAACCTAAAAAGATTCTCCTTACCCCATTTTCACCAATTTCATAATTCCTTTCCTTAACTCTGAGATCCCTTAGAGTTAACTCTAGTGCATGCGCACTCGTTCTTCTAGATCATTGAGTCCTTTTCGTGATCTAGCAGACATTCCTAAACGACGTTCTCGTGAGCGTCTTTGCCCAAATAGTCGAACCCGAGATTCGTACTATTTCAAACAAAATGGCGACGAACGCACTATGGCGAAATGCTCCGTGCACCCACCGAGGGTTATGGAGATGCCATCATTCTACCAAGAATCAACTCGATCACTTTGAATTGAAGACACATTTGATCACACTTGTGTCTACAAATCAATTCCACGGTTTGATCGTGAAGACCCGTATGCACACATCCGTTGGTTTAACAAGTTGACTTCAACTATCAATTACAAGGATGTGCCACGAAAGTCATCAAGTTGATGCTATTTCCATTCTCACTGAGGGGCGGCCGGTTTGGCCGAAAAAGAACCCCTCGATCCATCGAAACTTGGGAGGAACTTGTTCAAAAGTTTGTCAATCATTTCTTTCCTCCATCAAAGACGACTAATCTAAAAATGAAATTTCGGATTTCGTCAAAATTTCGATGAAAACTTTGGAGAGGCGTGGGAGAGATTCAAAGATCTCCTCGTGAAATGCCCTCACCATGGATTCACGAGCTTCAACAAATCAATATCTTTTACAATGGGTTGAATGGTAACGATCAAGATTCCTTGAATGCGTACCGCAGTGGCAATATCTTGAATCGTAAGCCTAAAGATGTGATTGAAATTTGCGAGCAAAATCGAAAGTTCCTATTTCTCGCAACAAAGTCAATACTCCTAACACTCCGCTTCTTCATCCAATAACTCTTAAGAGTTAGTCGCTCCGATAGCGCTCTAACGGATGCTATCCGTTGTATGATTAAGGATGTTAAGGAAATCAAAAGCGAGATTCATAAACCGTAACCAATCAAAGCCGTAAACAAGGTGTGTGAAACTTGTGGTGGTCCACACGCGTATTATGATTGTCAAGCAACCGATGCTTCCTTTTACCAAGCTCCGTAGCTTCGTAAACCACAATCAATACCGACCACAGGTGATCCTCACTACCGTGCACCTAGCGGTATGACACCACCGGTTTTCCTCCTATGCAAAACCATGGCAATCAAAATCGCTTTGTTCGAATCAAGGACAAAATTTCAATCAAAACCGGAACAATCACAACCCACCCTACCAAGCTCCAAATCAAGATAATTATCAACAACCTTCTCATGCTCCCCACCAAATGACTTCATGAAAGTTATTGAGTCAAGCATACGTTCTATGCAAACTCGGATCAATAACATGAGGGTTGGTGAAGAAGGAAATTGATACCACAATGTCTCGGCAGACAAATGAGTTGAAGAATATGATGAGCGGTTTCATGAACATGAATACGAACCAAGCTTCATCATCTTCCGGAGGACTCCCAAGCAATACAATTACCAATCCCAATGCCGAGTTGAAAGCCGTCACCACTGTAGTGGTAAGACACACAATGGACCTTCGACTCCTATGCCCCTCCTCCTGTGGCAATGAGTCAAGTTACCAAGGAGACAACGGACAAGGTGCATTATTCAAGCCCACGGTATCAAGACACGTCCAACCTTCGGTAGTCAAGCTTTAAGTCCGAACCAAGTTCAAGACACATTCTCGAGCCGAAAACACTTCCATCCCGGCTCAAAAGTCTAGTCGACTTCCTTACCCATCAAGAATGAATGATGAGAAGCTCAAAGACAAAAACAAAGAGCGGATGGAAAAATTTTTCCAAATCTTCAATGAGCTTCACTTTGATATAAGCTTCGTTGATGCTCTCGTTCTAATGCCTAAATTTGCATCCACGCTTAAAGGCTTATCGAGCAACAAAGATAAGTTATGCGAGATGACGAAAACTCCTCCGAATGAGCAATGCTCGTGACCATTCTTAATAAGCTTCCTAAAAGCTTGAAGACCCCGCCGGTTTTAATCCGTGTGATTTCTTGGGGATGTTTCAATGCTCCGCCGGCCGATCTTGGCGCTAGCATTAACCTCATGCCACTCTCGGTATGGAAGAAACTGTCTCTTCCTAAACTTTCATCCACTTGTATGACACTCGAGCTAGCGGACCGTACCATAACTCGTCCACTGGGATAGCCGAGGATGTTGTGATGAAAGTGGGAAAGTTTCACTTTCCTCTTGACTTTGTTGTTGTAGACTTCGATGCGATTCTAGAGTTCCCTCATCTTGGGAGAGCCTTCTTAAGAACAGTCGTGCTCGATTGATGTGTTTGTCAAGAGTTGACCATACGGGTTGACAATGAAGAGCTCACGTTGAATATCAACGAACTCCAAACCTCTGTACAAACAGTGTTGCCACAATTGATCAAAAATCGAAAGATTCAATGCAACACTCTCAAATTTCACGGTTAAGAGGAGTTTTCAAAACGTCTTTGAGCTCAAAGCTTTGAAAATCACCCCGGTTCAAACAAATGGTTTGAAAGTCGCACTGTGGAAGTCAAGAGTGTTCTTGATGATGATGATGATCTAGATTCGAGATTTCAACGGAGTGGTGAAAACCGCTAGCTCTAAGAGCACACCACTTGTCCCACCTCCGAATCGGTTTGTCGCATCGAGTTTGTTAACTCGTGGATGAAACGAAACTCTCTTCTTTCATCCGAATTGGATGATGATGTTTGTGATCCAATAGGAGACATTCTTCCCATTGATGAATTGCTCAAAATGATCCATCATCTTCCGTCTTATTCCCGACTCTTCCATCCCTTCCTCACCCCCGATGAGGAAGATGACAATTTTGGAATGAAGTCGATGCATTTCTTAGTGATGAGTCAATTCCTACAGAATTGATAACACTTACTTGGATCCGGAGGAGACATCCTTTTCCGGAAAGTCTGTTGATTGAAGAACCACTTCCCACCCTCCTCCCGACATCTTTCGACAATCACCATATAAGCTTCAAGTTTAAGCTTAAAAATGTCAAAATGGTGATTTGCTTCTTTCGATGAGGAATGGACTTGCATTGTCATGCATATCTTTGTTCCATTCTTCACGGATGGTGTGGTTGCTCTTTCCCTTTTCTCTTTCGGAATGAGGACACCATCTTTGACCCCGTATCATTCTTAATAGTTTTACTATTAACAATACCCATGATTGTGTCTCGTCGGTGTGGAACTTTCGATGTTCATATGTTTGTTAACACCGTGAACGAAAGTCCGATCGAGATTGGTTTTCCACGTTACTTTCCCCATGAACAAATTAATTGGGTCGAGTCAAGCTAGCGACTCGGTAATCAAAAACATAGCTAAACATGGGTTTTCACCGTGTGTACCACCCTAGTGTGGGGAGTTGCCCCACATTGTTGTATATAAGATCTTCAAAAAAAAAAAAAAAAAAAAAAAAAAAAAAAATTCTAAATAATGGCCGTAGTATTTCCCTTTCACGTTCTTTGTTTCGGCATAACCGCCGTACTTTGAATATTGAGGGCAATATTCATTTCTAAGTGTGGGGGAATTCTCACAATTTTATCATATAATTATACCAATTCCCGTTTTGGCCAAAATTTTTTTTTTTTGAGTAAGTGTTCTACACTTACTCATCTTGGTTATCAATCCACCATGCCTAATAAACAAAAGGATTGGCTAATCCAGAGCAAACGGCTCTTGGTAAAGATATCTCAAATCCGTTGACGGCTTACAATTTGCCCAAAATTGTATGGTATTCACTCACCATATCCTAAAAAGTGAAGAGTTGGCTAGCCCGCAAGTTTATGGCTTGTGGTAAAGGCGATGGAAAAACCATAATTGGTAATCACTCACCAAAGATAATATTGATAATTTATCTAAGAGTTGGCTAGTCCGGAAAGTACGGCTTACGGTAAAGACAAAATCAAATCCGTTGAAAGTCGGTGGTTTGCTCAAAATCACATGGTTATCGGTGTACCATGGTTATTACTTAAATCGAAACATTTGGCTACTCCGAAGTAATGGCTTTTGGTAAAGAGATTAAAATCCATTATGTTTTCTCAAATCATTGCTAGGGACTAGCAATATCTCGATGTGGGGATTGATGAGTGTCTAAATACTCATCATTTTGTACAAATAAACGCAAAATCATCTGAAAACACTCGAAACACATCAAATGATCAAAATATCACAAATCGTTGTTTTATGTGTTTTAAAAGCAAAATATCAAAATCGGATGAAAACATATCAAATTTGCAAAATTGCGCTTGATCCCCAAGTTTCAAAAGTTGTCAAAAGCAGTCCACGTACATAATTTCAAAAGAAAAGTCACCAAAGGTCCTTTTTAAATCATAAGTTATCAAATTTAGTCCTTTGGTGAAAAATATCAAAAGTTTGAGAAAATTACAAAAATGGTCCTCCAAGTTTGAAAATTGGCAAAATTAGCCCCTGGAAAATTGCAAAATGGCAATTTTGGTCCCTATACTTTTAAAGCTTGTCATTTTCAGCCCTTGGAACAAGTTTGATGATTTGGCAGAACAGGTCCCTACAGTTTCAGAATTGGCAAAGGAAGTCCTTATTATTATTAAACCTATACATTGGTCCCTTGTCAAAATATCAATTAGACCCCTGCCTTTTTCCCTTTTGACCCCCTGCTTATACCTGTGACCCCTCCATTTTGAACCCTGGTCAACCCAAAGTCAAATAAACAGACTTTGCCGCCCCCACCTTATCTCCTTCAACCTCCAACTTGTGCCTGCAACACCAGTCCCATCTCACCCATGCCTTATCTCTTTTCCCCCTCCTCAATAATCATCACACCCCTATAGTCCACCCCCCCCTAGTGCTATAACAGAGTCAACAGGTCAATTGGCCTTTTCCCGCCAAAATTGGTAAAACAGGAAAAATGGTCAATACACTCCCATTGGCCACAAAAGTGGTGGGAAACACTCAGAAGGCCACGTGGAGCAAGTTTCAAGCATAAAAGAAGAAGAGTAGCAAGGAGAAGCAAGTAGATTTTAGTTTTAATTTTCTCTATGTCGTTTTTATAATTCTTGTCTTAATTTAATTAAAAGGTTGTAATATTTTGTTTCTCAAGACTAAACTCGAGTTACCTTTTCAAGATATTCAAGTTTTAAACATTAATTCTAAGTTTCATGTTATTTCATCTCTATATGCTCACTGTTGAAAATTTGAGTTTCCATCTCAATACTTAAAGCTTCATAGAGCTTATTTTCAAGTTTATATAAGTTGATATAAGCTTTTCATAGCTTTATATAAGCTTAAGTTTAAGTTTAAATCACATTTGAACCTTGGTCAACAAAAGTCAACAAGGGTAACAAAAAATTGATGCAGAAAGAAATGGTTGATGCAGGCTTGGAATGAGGTTGAAATGGAAGCTATGGGTTGGTTTTTATTAGGGTAGTGGTTCATGGGTCTCTGGTTTGCTAGCCATTGTGGCTTGGACAAGTTGTAAGCTATTTTCAAATTCTTATGCATAAACTGCAATTGTCTTTTAAATCAGTTAAAACCTGGTTAAAAAGTAGTAATTCGGATATATTAAGTTAGTTGAATCATTGGAATTAGATAAATGGGAAGTTAGACCAGTTTCACTTGTTAAACTAGTTAACCAAGGGTGTTTGGGTTTACTGTTTTATCTGGTATAATGATCTAATCAGTAGTAAAGTTTTAGTGGTTCATACTTGTGAAGTGTGTTTGAGCTCAATTGAATCAATAACTTGGGTCTCGCAACATCAAAAAGTCAAAATTGTTCTTTAATCTATCTCATCATGTTGTTGGAAATTTAGGATTAACGGATCATTGTTTTGAGTTTGGAAGTCGAGAACATAGCTTGAATCGGTGTTATCACATCATATTCCATCAATCTTAGTCACAAAATTGGATTTAAAGTTCATTTAAGTCAACCTTCTCAATTTCTTCAAAAGTCAAAAGTCTTAACTGCTTTTGAGCTCACATAAGAGGATTTCTTTTGAGCTCACCTTGGGTCTTATCAAGAAAGGATTGGTATTTTAGAAAGCTCACCGGTGCTCTTTCTTGTGATCATTTTACCGATTTTATAATTTTTTCAAAAGCCTCAAACAAGCTCTTGTTTACGGCGAATCGCCTGCACCAAAAGTCGATGAATCTTGACTTTTTCACGTAGCTTGCACTAGTCCACGAGCTCAATAGAGCTTGTCATAAGTCGATTCTTGGAAAATTGATCTCACCAGGTCTTCTTTGGATCCCAATTGGTATTTTTCAATTTGACCTTATTTTCGTGCTTGTGCATGAGCTTAAAGTTGCCACTCAGATTCGATTTGAATTAATCTCATAGACATCAAAACTTTGCGCTTGCTATTCAGTGATTGTAACCTGTTGTTTTAAGTTGCATTTGATCATTTTAAGTAGTTTAAAGCTTACATTATGAGTTGGTTCATTTTGGTGAGCTTTTAGCTTATTTTAGTGCTTAATAATAAGCACTTTCCAAAGCAGCTTCATAATTCACCACACAAGTGCTTGTTTTCTATTTTCCTAGCTTCTTATTATCATTTTAGACTTTTCCTGAAATTTTCAGATTTTTCTAAGTTGATTTGCTATTTTCCTAATTTAAAGTAGTTTTAAGCATTTTAAATAGCATTTAATACAAAAATTAGAAAAGCTTCAAAAAAATAATTTTTCAATTTTATTAAATTTAGATAAATATAAAAAGTGAAAAAGTAATTTTCCATATTTTTCATAGTTTATTTGGTAATTTTAGTAATTTAATTAGTTTTAAATAGTTTTAAATTCATAAAAATAGAAAATAATCGAAAAAATACAAAAATAGTTTTGAAAATTCTAGTTTGATATTTTAGATTTTTCCAAGTCTTAATTTTATTTTTCTAGCTTTATTTCCTATTTTCTTGTATTTTAGGTAATTATTAATTAGTTAAAAGTAGTTTTTAATTAATAATAATTAGATAATTAGTTGTAAAATTAATTTTCTTGTTCTTAAAATTTTCTTATATCATTAGGTTTATAAAAATATAATTTTCATATTTTTAGGGTTAATATTGCTTTAGTTTCACTTTTTAATTTATGCGTCGCGTAGTTTTTAATTAAGTTTTATTAAAACAAAAGAACAAAAACATCACTTTAATTATAGTGATAGCGTTTATTTAATAGGTTTTATCTTTTTAGATTTCCTTTAATTTGCATTTAAGCCGTTGTAATTTGTTGGCTTTTCCTTAGTTATAATCATACCAAATCTCTGTGTCCTCTGCTCAAATCTTCTCGATCACTAAACGTCGACTATTCTCGCATACTCGTTGGGACATAACGACTGGGAAACATTATACTCTCTGGACTTCATTGAGTTGGTGTGTGTGTTTTAAGTTCCTTACGGTGATCATTCACAAGTGATCATTTCGCGTGAAAACTTGGCGGTTTGGGGCGCGGATTAAAGGGCGTGATCAAGTCACAAGGAAACTTAGAATGGATGATCGTCAATCGGTGAGTCTCATGGGTGAACTAATGAAAGGTATTTGTGCTACTTCTAAATTTAACCTTCGTTTTTGTTGGTGATTTTGTTGGATTCACTATGTATATTCGTATAAGAAATAACTACTTTTCGAACACGTGAGCGCATATTGATACTGTATGTTTATAATGTTTGTTGTATTCTTATATACTTACTTTTTCCATGTATACATGTGCTAAAAATTACTTACAGTTGTGTGTCGTATGTGCTTGAAGTAGAGACATAGTAAAGATGAAAAACGTAGGGACATAGGCACAACATCCCACACTTCACTCAAATAATCAAATAAGAAGTTTAATTTTGTTGTCCCAAACACTTTAAAAATTGTGTATTCATTGTATTAAAACGCATTGTAGCTAGGCAATCACAAAATCTTTCAAAACTGGCACATAATCAATGAGCAGTTTCGGTAAGCAATCCTAGACACTAAAAACTGCATATTTGTTGTATCAAAAGTTGAACCCCAGTCCCTTAAATTCTATAAGATTCTGCAATCAGCAGCACATTGAAACTTAAATCTAATAGATAAGTTAGCTTTTGCATTTCACTGAAAAATAAACATAATTGCCAAAGACAAACGATCTTTAACAAACTGAAACAATGCTTTCCACAATTTTAAGCTCAAATAACAACATTGATCACCCATCCTGTAGTAGCTACGGCATATTGACAAAATAAAAGACACATAACGATCACTATCCATAAGCCCCACTAACCTTTACTCTTCCTTTTTCTCTTTCACGGAAGATGCTCTTACTAAACTTTTCACGCCAAGAAAAATATCTCCTATATTTTAACGCGCCAAGATCCTATTACTAAACTTTTTCACAAAAAGCTACGAGACATATATTTTCACATGTGTCGAAGTTCTTAAGAAGCTACGAGACGTATATTTTCATATGTGACGAAGGTGTTCACTCACCTTAAAAAGGTACAAGACGTATATTTTCACATGTGACAAAATTGTTCACACACTTACGCTACAAGACATATATTTTCACATGTGACGAAATTGTTCACACGTCTTAAAAAGCTACAAGACGTATATTTTCACATGTGACAAAATTGTTCACACATCTTAAAAAGTTACAAGACGTATATTTTCACATGTGACAAAATTGTTCACACATCTTAAAAAGCTACGAGACTATACGTTCACATGTGAAGAAATTGTTCACACATCCTAAAAAGCTACGAGACGTATATCTTCACATGTGAAATTGTTCACACATCCTAAAAATCTACGAGACGTATATCTTCACATGTGAAGAAGTTCTTAAAAAGCTACAAGACGTATATTTTCACATGTGACAAAATTGTTCACACATCTTAAAAAGCTACGAGACTATACGTTCACATGTGAAGAAATTGTTCACACATCCTAAAAAGCTACGAGACGTATATCTTCACATGTGAAGAAGTTCTTAAAAAGCTACAAGACGTATATTTTCACATGTGACAAAATTGTTCACACATCTTACGCTACAAGACATATATTTTCACATGTGACGAAATTGTTCACACATCTTAAAAAGCTTCAAGATGTATATTTTCACATGTGACGAAATTGTTCACATATCTTAAAAAGCTACAAGACGTATATTTTCACGTGACAAAATTGTTCACACATCTTAAAAAGCTACGAGACTATGCGTTCACATGTGAAGAAATTGTTCACACATCCTAAAAAGCTACGAGACGTATATCTTCACATGTGAAGAAGTTCTTAAAAAGCTACCCGACGTATATTTTCACATGTGACGAAGTTGTTCACGTATCTTAAAAAGCAACAAGACGTATATTTTCGCATGTGACTAGTTTTTCACACATCTTATAATACTTGTAGTTGTAAATGTGCTTATTGAAGTCGTTCACCTATACCTTTGTCGAGTGAAAACTAAACCTATAGATAAGAAAGCATAACCGTAAGTACTATCAAGACTACTATAGGCATTTCATCAAACAGTTGATATGCATTATAAACTTGAATCAATTTGCTGCAATGATAGCGATAAAAGTACTAAATGAACAAGTATTACAAGCAATGGTCAAGCTGTACACCGATTACAAACATGTGAATGATGATGAAAGTGTAAGAATTTAACCTTTTGAAGAGAAAATTTTAACCTAATAACCTCCAATGGCGGTTTGTGACAACTATAAGCTCAAAGAGATGATCGTGACATAAAGGTGCTGCTATGGCGGCGATTCGTACTCCAATGGCGGTTTGTGTTGTTGTGGTCGATGGAGATTGGAAGCGATGGTGGTTTAGTGAGAGAGCTATAATTGTGGCTTTGTAGTGGTGTTCGATTACGCTGTGTAGTGGTGGTTTGAACGGCGGTGATGCGGCGGTGTAGTGGTGGTGATGATCGGAGACTGTTAGTAAATTAGAGAGGATCGTATTTTTCACCTCCGGTATGTGGGATATGTGTGTTTTTCTTTATATATATTACTTGTGATGGGTTTTAATTACAAAAATGTTTTTGTTTAGTATATGATAGATTTATCTAAGCCATTAGATTTAAAAAATGAGGGATTAGATGAAGGGCTAGGATCTCTTCTCGCGTTCTTACAAAAATTAGACTTCTCACAAGAAACACCCCCTATACATATACATATACATATACATATACATATACATATACATTAATATTAACAACACAAGCATGTCAAAAGATACCGCCTTCCCTAGTTTATAATATTGCGGATGTCCAATTGCCGCGTATCACGTGTCCATATCCTTGTTACTTAGCATATATCACGACTCTAAAAAACGATGCTACATCTTTTATTAAATTTTAGGTGTCTTTCTTAAAACTCACTGGGTAGGTTTCATAGGCTGGTGACATACATAATTTACTGACTTTGATCCATAAAGTAATCTTAATACACTTGATCATATTTATTCATATGTTTCACATCAGTTGCACGCCAGTGTCACCTATGGATCTTTCTTTGCTTCACCAATATACAAAGCATATATTCACTTTCTTTAATAACCTTTTTCTTATTCTAATCATGCTAAATTAAAAAGGAGCTTCATTCATTATATCCTTAATATCCTCAAAGCCCATAAAACATCTTCTTAGTAAGCTTTGTACTCTTGAACGAGTGACATCTTCATGATTTTAGTGAAAAGGCTAAATATTGATTTTGTTACCATGCATTGTGTTCTCTATTTGATTCATGATACATAAAGTCATGCTATGTTCTTTCTAATTTATTAAACTTATGATATATGAAATAATGGATTTTAGAGAAAGAAAAATGGGTTTATAGGCATACAGTGCAAAAATTTCTTGGTTAAATATGATACAATAACCCGTATTTCTTCACCATCATGTTCACCACTATTTAGTGTTACAATTCAAAAACAACAAACACTTCATGTAGTAAGATTAGCCCTGCTATTCTTTTTATCATTATGATATTGGCTGTCTTGTTTTAATTTAAATATTTGCGAGGACTCTATGAGCTTAAACAATATCTTAACATCAAAAACTATATGACGATGACATCAAATTTACTCACTGAGCTTTGCAAATTGATTTTCAAGAAAAAAAACTATTAGTGTTAACATCAAATTTGAGGCGAAGACGGACCTGAATCAGACGATGATCCAACTTATGTTCATTCACGCCATTAGATTAGTGACCAGCACACCCAGTTCCACCTCCACATACATATATTTGTTGCCCACGTTCCATCAAACTATTGTCAGGTAATTAGACATCAAAAGTAAGCATAACTCGTTCGGCTTTAACCAAAAATCCAAAAGGACTTAATTGGTTTTACTAATATAAAATAAGCAAATAAGCCCCCAAAATAAGGTTACCCAAACGCCCCTTTAATTAGTTGGTGACTCGTATCTATTGATGGTGTATCCATCTGTCCAAACAATATTATTGGTATTTGAATAGTTTCTAGTATCTATAAAAAAAATTTGGGGCTGCGTATTTTTGGCTAGTGCCTGGATCTTATATGCGATAAGCTAAGAAACACGTAAAATATATAATCCCAAATTTTACCTCACAACACCATCTCTATCACCAAATGGTTAAACGATATTGATTTCTGACTTGCTTTCATCATTTTTCTCAAAAATTAATTATCCCTTTTTTAAGCCTATCACTTGTCACAAACCCAGAGACCTAACCTAATAAAATCATCATTGCAATTGGTAGCTATAATCCTCCACGTTCGGTTCGGTGTCACGTGAATACATACATAAATCTTTAGATATAAAAAGGATGTAGATACCTTAATATGAAGATCTAGGCTTGATTAAATTCAATCTTTTCCATGAAACCTCACGTTCCCGGTGAAAATCTGCAAACAAACAACATAACATCGTAATAAAGTTTAATACTCTCATCAATTCATAATCAATCAACATGACTCAACAACAAAATAAATAAAAAAGAACAATTTAAATAACCTCAAATATAGTATAACATTTTGTGCGTGTCTGAATCATTTTAATTGAAGTGATAGGGTTATCGATGATGATTTTGAATCATGAATCAAAATAAATTGATTTGGGGATATTTGATAGAATGAATCATTTTGGGGATATCGATAATGATTTCTTGTTTGAAACGTATGTGTAGTTTAATTTTGGGCAATACAAATTGAATTGATTGTGTTGCTGAAGATCAGGATTGGGAGTTTCGGATGGTGGAGGCGTGTGTTCTTGGTTGTGTTTCCGTGTGAAGCGCGTGTAAAAAAATAGGTGGCATTGCCACGTAATTAAATCTTGCCAGCATGGCATTTATGGCTGCCAAGTGTCATTTGTGACATGACATGTTCCTCTATTATATATGTGGGGAGATTAATATCACTTAGCTAGCTAAAATTTATAATTCACAAGTTTACTTTGTTAAACGTTTTAATCAAAATAAAAATGCATTTTTACATCATTTCATAGATCATCCTACTCTGATCTAAGATTCCATATCTCTTTAGTATCTTTGGAAGATATGGTAAATATTTTGTTTAGATTATCATTCTAAAATCTTTGAAAGATATGATAAATATTATGGTTAGATTTGATAAAGATTTGGATGATCTATTGTCAGGACCCGACGAAACCAAAAGAATACAAGGACGGAACCAATTATTTGGTTCCGCCTGATCCGTGGCTTGCTGGCACTTGTTGCCTATAAATAGCAAGCCACGCCATGTTGTTGAATCACACACTTACATATATAAACATTGTATATTCTCTCATACTCATCATTCCTTATTTTTAACCCATTCGTATTTCATTTTAGTGAGCTTCTTTTGTAGCAAGAAGATCAAAGCATTACTAAAAGACTTACAAGCTTCAACAGTGTGTTGCAAAGTCCTGTTAGTTCATCATAGTATGAATTTTAGTTATCCATACATCATTGTTTGTACGAAACCAACATAAACTTTCCATTGTGATCGGTTAGTATTTTAGTCCTCAAAATACATAGTATGACGAGACTGGTTGTACCCTTGTAAAAGAACTCGATATCTAGCTTTGTGTCAGAAATATTTTGTAAGCGACGTGTAAAGGTTTTCTCCGCCGGATAAAGGAGCTTGTTGATTAGTGAAGAATAATCTCGAGTTGGAGACTCGGGGAGTGAAGTAGGGCAAGAAAAAAGAGTCATTGTAGACCGAACCACTATAAACACTCGTGTTGTGGTTTCATCGTTTCTATCCTTTCTTGCATTATACTTATTATTATTGTGGTTGGCTTTGCATAAACATAAAGATTTTAAAAGAAAAACGATAAAACTATTCAACCCCCTTCTTTTCCAACAAAAATTATTGCTGCTTCCTTACAGTTAAATTAGTTAGGGCGTGTTTACTTGTTTGCTAGATTCCAATTTAACAGTAATGACAAAGAGGTGCTTGCAAATTTGAGTGTATTTGTAAATGCGTATAAGGATGTGCCTGTGTATTCGTGTGTGTTGAGGTAAAATAGGCTGAAGCCCATTTGGGTGATTTAGTTCGTTTATTTATTGGGCCGAGCCCAAGGAGGTGTTTGTTTGATTAACAGGATTTAAGCCTATGTAGAGTGAGTTTGGCTATCGGGCCACCATGCCCACAACCAGATTGAGAGTGTATTGGGATGGTTTATTTAATGTGTGTGGTGTTGTTTTGTCAAAGTTTTATTTAACTTGTGTTAATATCTTTACAATTATCGAAACATTGACTAACAATATTTATTTGTTTTGACTTTTGAGTTCGTAGTACATTTCGAATAATTTCTTGGGACATTGATACTTGACATCGGATATATACTTTTGACTGAGACTTGTAATACCGGACTAATCATATCAGACATTGGACTTATTGAACATTTTGGACTTGAGACGGTATAATATATTAGACTCGGGATGAATTTAATTTATTAGAATCGGAGCGGACCTAAAATATTCAATAAACCTAAACTAATACTTAATATAACGAAACTTACAGATTTATAATTATTGTAATTACAAAAATTCGGTTTATTTACAGTCACGATGACTTGGGAATGTTGTATAAACGGATGCGTTATGCTGAAATTTATAAAACCTTTCAAACTTATATTTTTATTTTAAAACTCCCTTATTA
Source organism: Chrysanthemum lavandulifolium (assembly GCA_022545495.1). NCBI lineage: Eukaryota > Viridiplantae > Streptophyta > Magnoliopsida > Asterales > Asteraceae > Chrysanthemum > Chrysanthemum lavandulifolium. The sequence goes on from CM040244.1 coordinate 111,247,978, forward strand.
TTATAAAACCCAACAAGGAACAAAACTTATAGATTTATAAACTTGTGAACTTTATTGTGTTTTCTTAGAAAACCTATATAGTTTTTATACAACTTAGAACTCCTTTATAAACTAAAATGACTTTTCCAACTATTTGGGACTACGGGGTAAACACCGAAACTTATTATTGACTATTCATTTTATCATTCTTTTATTTATTTCTTTTTATTCTTTTTTCGTTGTTCATCCGTTACTTTTCCCAACATTCTTATTGTATATACTATACTTTAGCGTGAGTTATACTTTGAGTCTATATTTTTTTACCACCACACGAAACACTAATACCGAATCTTTCTTACTTTGATATTAAACTTTCTTACGACATTGAAACTAGATTTTTTACAAATAACAATATGAGTATTCCACGAAAACTAAAATACTTTATCTTTTGAAATCTTATGCGAAACATATTCTGAGACAACTATATACTTATTAAGTTGTGTCGAACTTGTACCATTGTGCTCTACTACTTTTTGATACCATTGTGTTTTGCTACTTGATGTCATGTGTGATACTTGTGTTGCTGCATACTGAGGTGAGTTCATAGTCCCATTTTCAACTCTTTAAATCATTTTTAAACCCTTTGGGGAGATACAAATTTGCATAAGATTTTTGACAAGACTTTGCCTTCCAAATCTCTCTAAAATATTTAACAAACCTTCAAAAGTCAACTCTTGATATGAAGCGATTTTCTTTCTAGAAGGCCAACTCTTTGATGTGACTAATATTTGTTTTCTAAAATGTAAATATATTTGTAAAAATAAAATGTATTTTTAAGAAATGTGTAAGTAAACCTTATTTGGTTACTTGCAAAATGAAATGTGCAAGAGATTTGTTTAAAAACAAAATAAGTCAAAACCTAATAAGTCAAGTGGGATTGAGATTTTAGGATGCCACTCCCGCGTACAAAGTAGAGGATACTAAATAATTAAATTTTACCATAAATTTTATTCAAAAAAGTTGCAAGATCTTGTGCTTTGTATTCCTTTTTTGTGTTATACGCTAATATTAATATTATGCAAACAAACAATACCAAAACATGGTTCAGGTGCAAAATTTGCAAGCTTATTACATCATCTTCATATGTTCCAAAGTTATGTGCATCAAACAACCCTTAAGTTGCCGATGTTAATAATTTTAAATGAAAATTTAAACTGATACCGAATCTATGGGTAGTTCATTTATTGATAACTATGTATAGCTGCAACCAAAATCATATGCCAATTTGTTTTATTAACTAAGAAAGTATTCCTTGAAATTAGAGCTGCACAAATCGGTTAAAATTCAATACCGAACCGGTTTTCAAACCGATTTCGGTTTGAGTCAAACGGTTAAAAACAGGTTTTGAATCAAACCGATTTGGATTGAAACCGGTTTTGGGCATGAAAAATCGGTTCTATGACCCTGAACCGGTTCGGTTTAAACCGGTTTGATACCAAACCGGTTGACATCTAAACATGCAAACCGGTTTTGAAACCACCGATTCGGTTATACTAAAACTGCTTTTCCTGAAATTGGTTTTCAAACCGGTTTTGGTTTTTTTTCCGGTTAAAAAACCGGTTAATTTGTGTGCCTCTACTTGAAATCACAAGGCTTTAAAATTTTCTTAATTTTTGTGCTATGATAAAAAAAAAAAATAAATAAATAAAAAAATAAAAAAAATCCGAAACAACTAAATATTTATTTTGGGTCATAGTCCTGTCCAACTTATCTTACTTGGGCTTCTTATATCAATCCAAGAAACTTGTACTTGACTTTCACATTGACATATACAGACATTTTTTCAGGTTACAAAAATAACAGCACGCTTGAAACAAGACTTTCAGTGACACACAGTTTGTTTCTACTTGTCAACACCACACACCACAGGTATTATTTATATTCATTCAAATTAGGGTTTCTATTTTATTCCACTAATTATTCTGTTAATTACACTTAATTATTTTTATTATTAATTCAGTTCTTGTTTGTTGATATGACTGCTTAGCAAAATTAACAATCAGTTTGATAAAAACTGTTGCTTTTCATCGTTTGGTGTTGTGTTGTATTTCTTGTTACCGTTTAGTTACGTTGTATAGATGATTTTTAGGGTTATGAATGCTAAGCCATGTGTTTTTTCAATTCCTAGGACCCTCAACTGTGCGTATTTTCAACCGCAAAACTATCAATCATTTTGCGTTTTTTGTCTCGTTTCGTGTTGTGCTTATTTCTTGTTGTTATCATAGGTGAAGTATGTATTGCTTTGGTAACATTTGTGTAATCGCCATGGATATTAGGACGCTCTTATTAGGCAATTAATTTTACTTTTTATGGTTATCTAAGTTTAGATGGTGTTATGATTATTATGATTTGACATGTAGGTTATTATACTATAGAAACATTATAGGATAGGGATGTTAAGACAGTTTTACGTAATCCTAGTCACTCTATACAATAGCCTCGGGATATTTTTTGATTCTTTTCTCTTTGGTGATCTTTTACACGTGTAGATGGTGGCTGAATATTTCGTGGGTCATATGATATTCTCTTCATATACACGCCATCATCTTCTGCTGCCACAAATTGCTAGAAAGCTTTGTTTCTTGTTTCTCACGATTTTTCAAGTCCATAGAAGAAAAACTCAGCATCCTTTTTCTTACTCATCTGGCCAAATGTTGGTGTTAAAGCGAGAAATAATAGTGAAACAACACATCAACTTTGAAATTAGTACTCTGCGAGTGACCGTATAAGTGATATTGTTTGAATTGATGCCAACAATAGAATTGTCGTCAAGAAGATTGCCGTATCGTTTACCTTTGTATCATTCTGCGTGTTCTACACTAAAATGAGTATTTTGAAGCTAACAACGAGTACCACAAAAGCTTTCAGCTTGTTATCACGAGGGCTCAATGTTTTGCAAGCTTAATTAACATCTTCACATAGTTCAAGTTATATATATTCTACTTGTCCCACATGCATAGACAATGGGGGACTTAAGCACCTCATACGCCTTGAGTTTTGTGTTTCCAATAACTTTCACTATGGTTTGAATTGATTCCACGGTTAGTGTGCCAATCTGCTACATGGGCTTGGTGTGACATATATTGTGGCATTTTAAATGACATCCATCCCTTTAGTTAGCTTTACCATTGACCGGCTTATGCACTCTATGAGTATCTATCTTGTTGCTTGAAGTAGGCTTGGAATGGGTTATATTATTTATGGAGATCTTACGGTTGACATTTTTGTCATTTTTCGGGTTAAACATATGTTATGGAGTAGGTGGTTGGTGAGCTTAATGTGATTGGAGGTTGACTTGGATGCTATCCCTATCAATCATGGGAGATGTGACGAAGAACTACATATAAGATGCGAGCAGCAATGGTGTTAATCTATTCTATTTATGGGACATGGATTATGCAGCTGTTAGTTGGTTATTAAAGTTATGGAAGCAGCAAGTATTGACTTGGAATGCTATTAGAAATTTAAGGAATTTTTAGGTTATGAGTTATGGAGGATTCAAAGATATATGGACGATAGTGACTTTTAGTACATGTAAAGTAGCAATTCCTATGGGGGCCTAACACTTTTGGGCACTCCATAATATGAACAAGAGGAGATCCCTATGATCAGAGCACCTTTAGAGTTAAAGTATCTCTAATTGGTTGAAGTAAATGTTATTAAAGATTTAGGAAAAGGAGAATACCTAAATATATATATGGAAGTTGTTTTTGTAATAATTGTACTATTTGGATCACAAAAAAGGAAAAAAAAAAAAAAAAAGAAGTGTCAATAGTTGACCAAGTTTTTCTTGTATACGAGGCAATATCCACTGGACATATCATTTGAGTCTTGTGCTTTTTTTTTTGGTAGCAAAAGTTGCTCTGGTATTCTATTTCCTCTATTATCTTCTTGTTTCTGGTGTTTGTGTAGCTTAGTTTGTGAGCTTATTAGCTTATTCAGGAAAATTAAGGCTCTTGAAGTGTTTGGATAAGCATATAAGTGTAGGCTTATGGGCATATTTAGGTGGGTTTGATAAGCTTCTTTTTTTTTTTTTTGGCGTATGGGCTTAAATAGATTTATAAGGTATTTTTTTTATACTTTTATCATAAGTTGATCCAATTATTCAAATAAGGTTAACCCCCCACCCCACACACAAACAACCACCCCTAACCCTCTCTTATAAAACAACAGACTCTAAGTAAATTCGTTGCACTTCATAGTATATCAACAATTTTTTTTTATGTTCCCATTATACATACTTCTAACAGTTTGATTGATAAACTAATACTTGTTGATTGTTGCCTGATACTTTGTTTCTTTCATCTGCATTTGTAACTGTAGACATAAAATTAAGAAAAGAATACTCGTGGTTTGAGAAATCCATTGTCTTAATGAAATATTTTCGGTAACAAAGTACCAACTACCAACCACCTGATCTCCCATTTCTTCCAGCTATAGGATGTTGTCTGGCATTGATCAGAAGGTCCTATTGTCGATCATTTAATGTCAAAGTGGCCAGAAGGTCCTATTATTGATCAACTTTTTTGGGATGAAAAACTTTAATTTGGTAGGTTTTGTACCTTGATGAGGCAGGGGGCCTCACCCACGAAAATAAAACACTTTATTTCCAATATGTGTGAGCTTGTATATGTTTGGACTATTGTTATGTATTTTGGTTTCATTTCAGGTTTATCAAAATAGAAATACACCAGGTCCGTTCTTTCTTGATATTTTACATCTACGATCACACATAACGATGGGTTCAATTCCTGTGAGGGACAAATTTGAGATTGATGTCATGTGTGAGAATGTGTAGTTTAGTTGTGTGTGTGAGGTGGTCTTACAAAAAATTGCAAAATTGACCGTATGAGTGCCCTAACTAAAGACCACAGAACGGACTAAACAGGGGGATGTATTGTTTGATAATCTAAAATGGATATGTTCCTATCATCTCATGATTTTGATCATAAATTCTTCAGTATTTTGATCAAGCAGTCAAAACAATGCAATTTTAGCGGAGTGAATCACTTTATGATTAGCTAATGAGGAATTTGGTTCCACACTTTAGAAAATGGGAACGGACCCACCCATAGCCGTAGCAAAATATTTGGTGTTGAATTGCATGTTAGTTATCAAACTGCACCCTAGGTTGATACCACTAGGCTAGATTAATCTTGTTATGTCACTTTAGAACGGAGATGGCTTTGTGCTCCTTACCTATTCAAGCAAATAGCAATGAAAACCGGTTACATATTTGGAGCGTTGGTCTGTTCTTATAAGTTACTTGGTTCATGCAATGTAATGTTTGCAAAAAACCTATTAGATGCAACAACATATGCTTTTGATTTGCCCTGAGAATATCTAGAGTTCTAGACTCACTGATTTGTCTTTTATGGTTATGATATGTTGCTTTTGTTTGCTACTCCAGGTCATACTTGTTTTGGTTAGGGGAAGGTAAGACCTTATAATCGCTCTCAAAACGTGAGACTATGAGTGGTAGACGTAGAAGGTCTGAAGCTTCTTGGGAAAGAAAAGATGAGAAATGGTCAAATTTAGAAACCAATTATGACATGCCACCTGGAAATTTTTCTGGGAGGCAATCTTGGGAGTGCTTGCAAGTAAACAGAAATGTGTCCGAGGATGGTGACGTCAGTAGAGACAGACATAGGATGCAGACAGATCCGGATTTTGATGATTGGGAAAAGCAATATAGCTCGCGACCTTCAGATGATAGCTACAACATGCCATACAGGTCTGTGTTTTGCATATCAGTCATCTTTATACAGTTCAAATATTTGTAGCTACATGGTGAATCGATTTCTTTATGTCACTTCTCAATCCCAAACCAGTTTGGTTAGGTCTGGCATTTTCGACTTACTAACTTATAAGTGAGCCGATTTGGGCTGTGCTATATCTCAAACGGCTCAAAGAAGTATTTTGCTAAAAGGGGAACTGGTTAGATAAGGTATCCAATGGGTCAAAAGTTGGGAAAAGTTTATTTTAGCTACATAGAACCTTCTAGTCCGCTCTATCCAAAGGTTTAGTTGTATATTTGTAATGATAATTATTGTAATCTCACTTAGCGAACCAGTTATTGTAACATTTATTTAAAATAATTGACAAAGAAGTGTTTGTGGATCAACCCATCCGGCCCTGACCATTTCAACATTTGTGGGCCGGGTCGTTTCAACCATACACAAAAGGACTGGTTTGGCCGAACTTAACTTCACTGTTAACCCACCTCACAAGTTAAACTTTATGCTTTTAAATTATTAGTTCTAATTTGAACACACAGACTTCATTATTTAGTTTATTCTACATCGTACCTCCCCCATACCCCGCTCCGGCGGGATTAGGTATTGTTGTTGTTGTCCTAAGTATGTTTAAAAGAGGTGGGAACTTTGACCCGTATGCTGCTAAACTGGTTCATCTGCTTAATTTTTGATATCTAATTGGTCATATGGGTAAAATAAAAACTGTGCATAATAGCACACGGTTGTAGCAGAGTAAATGTCGCTGAAAGTGTATTTCAAGAGCATGAAACGTACTTTGGTTATTTTATTAAATAAGTTATTTTTCTTTAGAGTAAACTACATGGATAGTCCCTGTTGTTAGCGTTGCTTTCACATATAGTCCTTTGACTTTTTTTCTGACCAGATAGCCCCCAAGACGTTAAATTTGACCGTCCAAGTTCGTCATATGAGGGTAAAATGGTCTTTTTTTTTTCCCTCTCAATCCAATCCATCATTTTTCTCCCATTTCTTACACCTCTTTTTCTACTATCTATGACACGCAAATAAATGAATCCTTACCTACTCACCAACAACCCTCCCTTCCATGAAGCCACCACGCACACGATCTCTTTTCTCTTTCCATGAAGAGAGGGGCCCAAATTAGCAACTTACCACTTTGTGTTATACTATTTAAATAAAAACCAAGAAGGCACCCATGCATTGGAATAAACCCCATTTGTAATTTTGGTTTTGAATTAGTTTGCATACAATCAAATTTGAAATTATTTGTTAATCAATGATTATATAAATAGATAGATTTGTATATAGTCAAAGAAAATAATTGACCCCCTTTTAACCATTTAATAGCATTTTCTTCTACAACTTACAGAATCTGGACAACGACTAGCTTTCATAATCCAGATATGCGTGTGATGATGATGGTCACTTAGGGTTTTTTATTTTTGTGGGTTTTCATTTGATTTAGTATCTGTGGGTTTTGTGATGTTTGTAGTTGTTGATGTTTTCTTTGTGGGTTAATGGCTTTTGTTGATAGTTGTAATTGTTGATGGTGGGAGGCAGTGTAAGAATTTGAAGATGATAGAAATTTGTTATGGTGACTTATGAATATGCTAATTGTGTTTTTTTGTGATCTATTTGTGGTTTTAATAGTGTTGGGTGTGGGTTAAGATCTAAGGTTTATGGCAGTTTGTGTTGTTGATTTTACGGTTGTTGATGTGGGTTATTTTTTCATGTGTGTGATAATGTTGATGACAATGGTACTGGTGGTTATGGCATTCTTTCTTTTTCGTTTCTTATTGTGGTGGTAGTCAAATATAGATGAAGATAAGATGAAAAAGACAAATTTACCCTCTTGTGCTTTGCACATGGGTAACTCTGACGGTCAATTCTAACGTTCGTTTGGTCAAGGGACTTTGAGTGTTATGGACTATATATGAAAGTCAACGCCAACCACAAGGACCATCCTTGTAATTTACTCTTTTCTTTATATAAACAACAGCTACTCATGTTTGATATTTTGAAACACTAACAATATAAAGAATAAGTTAAAAATTTGGGAGGAACATTTCGGGTCAACTCGAATCATATCAAATTTATCCATATTGACTTGAACCAAGTATGAGATGTCACCCAACCTGCCTGACCCACTATCAAAGTTATCATCTTTTTTGCTGGTACCCTCTTTGATCATCTTCAATGCTCATTTTAGGGCCCGCGACAGAGTAACAGGTGGAAATGCTCGCATGAGCCGAGACCGAGACCGAACCAGGAGTCCAAATCGAAGTAGTAGGAGCCCGGGTAGGGGCGGGGCGGGGGATATGAGCAGAAGCAGGAGCAGGAGTAGAAACAGAGACTGGGAGACTACTAGAGCACAAAGTAGGAGCCCATTATATGATGATAGAAGACATGAATCTAACGAATATCCCAGCATAAGAAATAATTCTAGGCTATCTTCTAGAAGTGATGGCAAACAGTTGGATGATAATCTGAGAGAAAATCGGAGTCGTAGACCAGATCATACAAGTGGTTCAAGATACAATGATTATCAAAGAGATAATAGGAATGTATATGATGATCAGAATAAAAGGCATCAAATGAATCGAAATAGTAGAGTGGCATGCAAGTTCTTTTTGGCAGGTAACTGCAACCGTGATGACTGTAGGTTTTCTCATGATGTTCCGGAGTCGGGGCATCATGATGGAAGGTCACATGACAACACTCGGGACCACAATTTACGCAAAAACAAAGAATGGCATGGTCGACACCCACATGATGATGTCTTGAATCCATCAGATTTTTCTGATATTCCAAAGTCAAATTTTGCGGACAAGAAACAGAAAACATGGGATGCTCCAACATGGGATGACATGGAATCAGGATGTTTTGATCGTAAGTCACGTGATAACATTCAGGGACATAAATCTGATGACAAGAGAAACTTGTGGGATAGGCCTTCACGGGATGCATCAGGTTTCCCAGATGTTGGTAAATCCAACTTTAATTCAGATAACAAAAGCAGGTCGGGGAATGGTTCTGCAAGGGACAACAAGAAGTCATGGAACGATGCAAATTCTGATAAGAAAAAGTTGTGGGATAGGCCTTCGTGGGATGATGTTGATGCAGCACCTGGTTTCCCAGATGTCAATAAACCGAAACCTAGTTCAGATTACAAAAACAGCCCGGGAAATATTCCTTCATTGGACAGCAAGAATTATGAGGACGGAAAGAAGTCATGGAATGATGCAAATTCTGATGACAAGAAAAAGCTGTGGGATATGCCTTTGTGGGATGATGTTGATGAAGCACCAGGTTTCCCAGATGTCAATAAACCGAAACCTAGTTCAGATTACAAAAGCAGGCCAGGGAATATTCCTTCATGGGACAGCAAGAATCATGAGGACGAAAAGAAGTCATGGAACAGTGTACAATCTGGGAATAATATAGATGGTATAACAAAGAAATGGGATGGTCCGTTATGGGATGAAGTTGATTTTGGGAAAGCCAGTGGGGCAGATGGAACTAGTTCAGCAACCGATGATAAGATTAGAAAGTTTGATGGTCCAGGATTCAATGACATGGCTTCTAAGAAAATGAATACATTTTGCCTCAATGGACGACTGCAACTAAGGGTACGGGTAAGAATCTGAGTATAACATGTCTTTATATATATACATTATACAACCGAAACCTCTTTTGCTTTTGTTTCTTCTTGTAGCAGCGCTGATTCCAACTCCTTTCTGCAGATATAGAGTCGCATGCTATGGATGTTCAGACACAACATGTTATGTCACAACCTTTAAGCAGTCAATACGTTAATGCTACCGTAGCTATGATACCAGAGGTGCCCATAGGATCTTCTCATTTGAAGCATCAAATACAAGAGCATTTGAACCAACAAATGCTTACTTCTGGAAATGACTCTATTCAGAATGTTCATGATATCTATCTAACTGGAACCAGAAACCCGTTCAGTGGATCTAACATTCAGTCGAATGGACAGGTTCAAGGTACGTTTGTTCATATGGATTCACACAAGCAGACGGAAAATGGACAAGCAAGGTCAAAAAATGACGTAAATGCCCTTCCTGCATCATTGCCTGAACTGTCTCTGCAAGGTCAACTTCCACAGTTATATACAGATCTAAATCTAACTGGTGCCATAGATTTTCTTAAATCTCTTCCGAAATCTGCATGCAATGAAGATACAAGGGTAAATGAAGAACAAAATACAGCAACAGCTATGGATGTCAAAGCAAGCATACCCATAGGGATCTTGTCTGGTTCAATAACTCAGGAAAAGGAACCAGTTGGAAATCTAGAAGGAACTGGCAACAAAGTAGTTGAAAATGATAAGCAACAACAAGAGACTATGAACCTTCATAATCACGGAGACACAAGGAAAAGAAGAAGAGGGTGATGTTGGCAATGAGGAAAAGGCCATGAGACAATTTAAAGTTGCTCTTGTGGAATTCGCTAAGGAGATTCTGAAGCCAAAGTGGAAGGAAGGTAAGTTGAGCAGAGACGTTCACAAAACTGTTGTAAAGAAAGTGGTTGATAAAGTTACAAGTACTATTCAAGGGAACCAGATCCCTAGAACACAAGCAAAGATTGAGCAATATCTCACATACTCCAAACCGAAAATTACTAAGCTTGTGGAGGTATGGATTTTTAATCATATTTTGATTATAACATTATATTGCATGTTTATTCTGTTCATTAATATAACATCTTTAGTATCGTGGTTAAGCCATGATACACCTAGCACACTAACAAATCCTACATGACCCAACCACGAATGAAAGGTTCTGGTTATTGACTTTTTACCTTTCCCAGAACCTGTTCTTACAGTAGTTACTTCGCTATTGATTATGCTATGATTCGGCTTTCAGTCATATCCACTTCTTTATTAAAGCCAATTAATATCATAAAAGTGTGCACTCTTGTTACCCATACTCCGGCCCCGGCGGGATTGGGTATGTTGTTGTGTCGTGCACGCTTGTTAGTGTTACTAGGTTAACGTAGTATCAGCAGTTTTACTAGATTGGTGGTTTATTCAGTATTAGAGATGGAAAATTATTAGGTGATCAAATCGCATCTTCATATTGCCTCTCAGACTTGAATGCTTTTTATGGGGGTTGATTTCCTTTTTACCCTTTTTGTAAATGAAGCTCTGAAGAACGAGAACGGACAACCCATAAACGTCTCCAATAATGCTGTACATTATTGGCATCCCAGTTCACTGTAATTTGAGTCCCTTTGTAGTATTTTACGCTATGTTCTGTATTACGTTCATTCACATTGATTCCTTTATTCTTTGGTTTACAAATTTTTATTTTGCTGCTATGAAGGGAAACAATCCTTAAAAAGAAGCTAATTTTAAGGGTAGCAAAATGGCAAGATTGAAATGATCAACTTTTGGTACGGATCAAAATTTGTACTTTCATAAATAACTAATGGTCAGATGTGAATGCAATTAGAACACCATTCCAATAATATTATATATTTTTTGATAAAATGATTTAGGAGGTTTTGTGCTATCCTTTAGGTGACTTTTGATCCATTTATTAAATGATTTTGTTATACAACCCGTTAGGCTTGTTAGAATTAGAATATGCCCTGAATTAACCCATTCATAAGTAAATGGAATTAGCTCAACTAATTTCTCAGTAGTACACCAGTTATCATATCCGCGGTTTCTTTAATAATTAAGTCTATTCTTTTGTCATGCAGGCATATGTGGAAAGACTTCTAAAGGCTTAGCTGCAAATGCACGGGAAACTTTTACTTTTTGGAATGTAAATGCCGGATGTTGTTCTTAGACATAGCTTTAGACATTGCATAGGCGTGTATGGGGGAGCCCTACTTAAATTTTTTGATTGTTAGAAGTCTATTTTGTTTTGTTGTGCTGTGTATTGCGTTTAAAATGATAAACATACTAACTCTTTTCTCTTCTTCTTCTGAAGGTTAAAAATGTTAAGTTGAATGTATGACTCGTTTAGAGATGCTCGTGATGGCATATTTTTCCGGTCATGTCCCAACAGTTTTTAGTTTTAATTTGTTCTAGGCTCATTCGCATTTCACTAAGGTCGTGAGAAAATATGTCTTAAATAATTTACAGCAGTTTTACTATGTTAAAAAGGTCCATGTCACCATTGATTTCATTTATCAAGAGAATGGAGGGTTCAAGCTGGTTGTCGTTGGCTCAAGGTTTTACGACTCTTTACATGTTGCAATCATTTCTTGTGGCCACGGAGGTTAACATGCGTCGACTATGGGCTATCCAAAAGGGTAGTTGTTTTGAGATTAGTTGGCTCGCAATATCAAGTCAGAAATCCAGGTAAAAAAAAAGAAAAACACATGATGGATCATGTTAGCATATATTGTGAATAAAGGTACAAAAGTGGGCCTTCAAATTTCTTTTGAAGTGTGACCGTCATGTCTTATTTAAATTATTTTTAATGGCCAAATTCTTATCACGTTTATATAATTTATGAATATGAATAAATGACGAGACTGTTACCTAAGAGCTAATATGTGTTTTTTTTTTTTTCTTTTTTGATAAGACTACCTTCAATTTGCTAAGTGATCCTTGTGAATGAACACAGGACACCCAAACACATGAAAGTAGCTGATATGAAAGTCTTCATTTGAAGATCTCATATGGGGTTTTGTTATGCCTCTTGACAATGATTGACCTGTTTTGAGTGTAACAAGCTGTTTTGACAGCTTGAGTCCAGAAGTGCTTTGAGAGCGCTAATCCATTTAACATGGTTCTTGCAGCCTCAATGAGAGTTCTGTTTTTCAGCTACCCCATTTTGTTCAGGGGTATAAGGATACGAGAAATTCCTTTTTCATCACAGAAGCTCTCAAGCTCTTGATTTATGAACTCGATTACCATTGTCTATTCGATTTGTTTAACGATATGTCATTCGATTTTCAATCTTCTTGATGAATGACATTATGGTTTCAATTGCTGACTCTTTTGGAAAGAAAGTATACCCAAGTGTATCTTGAGAACTCATCAACAATGACAAGTGTATACTTCTCATCTTTGGATTGATCGATATCCGAAAGTGCGGTGATCTGCATGGTTTTGCTGCGAAAAGAAACGAATGCACAAGGGTTAGAAGACCAATGAACGATGAGCGACCACATTGAGCGAGCATGTATAGGCTCGGATTAGGGTTTTGCGACCATGGCCCAACAGATAACGCAATTCAAATATAGAAAAGATATTAGTGAGGATAACCATCGCTTTTAAAACCTTCAGAGTGTGCCTCTCATATTTGGAAACACGTCTCGACACGCCCAATAGTTTCACGACACCAAAGTTTCGAAAACGTGCCGGTTTCTCAAATGTTTTTTATTCACGTTTCGACACGCCTATGACACGACCTATGTTTGGGAAGCCTTTTAAAAAAAAGCTAAAACGACCCAACTTTTTGTGGAACTCAATTAACCAATGAAAGTACCAATTATTGTTTGTGACTTAATTGCAAAATCGAGTATAGTGCAAGTATAAAAGTAAAGAGATAAAGAAAGGAAAGTGCAAACCGAACACGAGGATTTATAGTTCATTGGTTAATCGAATTTTTCGATTTGGCCTAAAGTGAGTTCGAGTTCTTTTACAAGGGTTCCCATTATATAAAAGATGTCAATTTTTACACTAATGATTTATATATATTTATCTTATGTTTATAAATTAAATTATGCTTCAACTTGTGGTGACCAAAATACCGGAATGTATTATATGATTCCCGATCAAGTAATAAGTGGTGAAGAAATGGGAAAACAATAGTACAATACCGGAGCCCTTTAAAGGGTTCCGTTTTATGCAATTTGGTGCGGGTATCACGATTCAATAATTTACAAAAAAAATATTTAAAAGTTGTGAGTATATTTTATGAAAAGTAAACTTGTACTTAAAAACACCTTTTGCTTGTGAATGCAAAATGTAAAATGAGGTTCAAATAGAATGGTTAACCTATTAAAATACTTAGTGACTCTAAACGTATTTTAAACATTCTAAATGATTTGTTAATGGGTTTGATCATAATACAACTTGAAATGGAGTATATCCGAAAGTGCAAAGTCATTTTATACAATGATAAAATATTAAAATTTAAACATACCATAGTATACTAGAAACAAAAGTTTGAAACAACGACACAAATCACGTAAAGAGTGATTAAATTGATATGCAGAAAATTCATGAAAAAATAAACAACTGATGATGAATTTGAAAGACTATACACGATTATATGACTTAATCATGTAATGTATATGTAATATGTATATGCTAAAGTAATAGTGAATCATAGAGCATCAAATGTTTATCAGTATAGCTTTGAGCAGGCAAACCAATCAAAAAGTACGAATGACTGCACATAAATGTTCTGAAATAGGAGCAAGTATGCAGTCAATTGGTTCTGCTACTCTAACAATCATGTTCTTTACCTAAACTATATTAAGTTTTTGGCATCTATCAGTTCATCCAACTAAAACAACCGGAACAAATGGCATTTTGGGTCAATCTCATAAGATACATGACCCGGTACCTAACCTACATAAACTGACCATCTCGCAACTAATATTGTATTAACTACTACTTCGCTCACACATATCAATTTACTAAAATTATGAACCACTTGTTTATCATCGATACATCAAACCATCCTATGTAAGACGATTTTCGGTACTAGTAATCAAATGATGAAGTGACCCTATAGGCTTTCACTTTCGCGTCTCTAAATTGTAAAACAAACATAAGCCATAACAACTATCATCCTAAAACTTGTTTATATTACATAAAAAAAGTAATGCATCTGTACCCAAACACCTTTTATCGTGAAACCCGAAAAAAAAAAAAAAAAAAAAAAAAAAAAAAAAAAGTTGCCTTAATTAAATGGTCAAATATTCTTCAAACAAATGGCAAGTTTTATCCGCCGTAATAAAGTTGAAACCATCGCCTTGATAAAGTTATATAAGCATAAACTTTAAAATTATTAATTTGATAACTAACTATAATAACCCACCTGGGAAAAAAAAAGGTTAGTTTAAAATTTAAGTTAAATATTTCGGTGATAATGTTGACCACTCCAAATTGCAACATCTTTTATCCGAAAATATTAGGCTACAAATTTGAATTAAACATTTGAGTGATAACGTTGACCACTTCAAATTTGTATCAATCTAGCGTGTATTCCAAGTGTATGTCATTAGTGATACTCATACTCATTTTACATATATTAATGATAGTGTATTGCAGTTGGATATACTAATGTGTATTTCAAGTGTCCATCTTCTCACATACTGAGAGCCATTCTACATAAATTACTGATAGTATATATTAAACATTCGTTAATGTGTATTCCAAGTGTTTATTATCCTTCAAAATGATATGAAATCCATCAAAACTGATGTGGCAACCGTGTGTATGCCGTCGATTGAATTTGTACACCAAGAAGTTAATATAGAGAACCATTGAAACTGTGACCCAAATAACATTATTCAACTAAAAACCAATACCATGAGGAATTCAACCTATGGTTGAATCGAATAAGAAGTAAACAAAAGTACGTGAATAAAACACTGAAAAAGACATTAAAACGTTGAAAAGCAAAAATATATTGATCAACCGAAAATATCATCTTCGTCAATCAAACGGTAAATTTTATTGCGGCTAAACACGGAAACTT
Organism: Chrysanthemum lavandulifolium; assembly: GCA_022545495.1. Lineage (NCBI taxonomy): Eukaryota > Viridiplantae > Streptophyta > Magnoliopsida > Asterales > Asteraceae > Chrysanthemum > Chrysanthemum lavandulifolium. The sequence goes on from CM040244.1 coordinate 111,263,450, forward strand.
GGTTTCTTTTCTTCCTCTTGAAATTGGACATTGACGGAACATCATCAAGAGTATCCTTTTCCCCATTGAAAATGCTCTCATCGTCCGAACTTTCGATTTCAATAACATCGTCCCATTTCCGTGACGCCTTCCCTTTTCCTTTTCTTAGACTCGCAAATCACCTCATCAACCAATGGTTGGGTTCTCGATGTAGTCAAACTATTGTTTAAAGACGGAAAACAACATTACGCCTTCATACGAATAAATGAATATCCGAAACGAAACCAAAAAAAGTGTAGAAAGGAGTGTTACCTCATGAAGATTGACATTATCGTTCCCGGCTTGCTCCGTTCAAAGGAAGAATAAAATGTCGCTTGTTGATAAAAATAAAGTTTGACGTGAGATATTGTAAAATAACTTTACCTGAATTCCATCGTTGATAGTCATTTTCGCAATGCCGAACTCATTTTTTGTTGCAACGATAGATGACACATTGTTTGATTTGTTAACCTCTGTAAAGGCAAAAAATCAAATGTTAAAGTTACTACACCGTGTCACACCCCAATTTACACTTTTGCAGGTGAATTGAATACCTTGGGAGGACCGTCATAGCATCAAAGTTATGATTATATCGAACGACCTAAAGTGTCGTTTGGAAAATACATCGTTTAATTTATTAAAACAATCGAGTTTACAAAGTATTGGTCCCAAATAAAATCAACTTGTGCGGAAATAAGTTTGTTACAAGCCAAACGATGTTTTAAAGTTTATAAATCCCAGTGAGACGCGTCGTTACCACGACTCTATGATATGTCCATATGCATGCCATGAAGTGAATGCCTTAGATACCGAGATAAAACATGCTAAAAAGTGTCAACACAAAGGTTGAGTGAGTTCATAGAGTTTGTGTTGAAATGTAAAGCCTTTCAAAATCGTTTATGCGGCAAAGGCATCGAAATCCACTCGGTTCCAAGTTCCGCCATACAAAACTTGCAACTCGTGTATTCACAACCCATTGCCAAAATGTATATAGTTTATGTTCAAGCGCATGATGTCAAATGAATTCACATAATAATGCATGACTTAATGTATCAATGTTTACTTGACATAATTATACCAAGACATTCAGGTTCAATGATAATCCCAAGACATCCAAATTCAATGAAGTTCCCAAGACATTCATTGAATGGTAATCCCAAGACATTCAAATTCAATGAAAATCCCAAGACATTCATTAATGATAATCCCAAGACATTCACCCAATGATAATCCCAAGACATTCAAGACAATGATAATCCCAAGACATTCATTGAATGAAGTTCCCAAGACATTCAAATTAATGGTAATCCCAAGACATTCATTTCAATGATAATCCCAAGACATCCAGCTCAATGAAGTTCCCAAGACATTCAGCCCAATGGTAATCCCAAGACATTCAGCTCAATGATAATCCCAAGACATTCAATTCAGTTAAGCATGTAGTTTGCAATTAATCATGATTGTCATAAAAATAATTGAGCATGTATCTCCCCCAAAACAGTTATGAAAACAAGTAAAAGTAGGGGCTATGGAACTCACTTGGTAAACTGGAATAATGGCAAAAGTGAGTACACCGAGGTATAATGTGATGCGTTAACCGGGACCTATTACGAATGATATGATATGTCATGAGTTGCAATGTAATGTTATGCATGCATTTCGTATGTTATTTATACCATTTGCGGGTTTTGAAAATAGTACTTATCGTCGAAAAATACTCTTTTGACGTCTTGACCCTTCAAAAATGACTTTACAAGTATTTACATCAAAATGTCATCCTACAATGGTTTTATAATGATTCATGGTGAAATTTTCACTTTTCGTCGTAAAACAATGTCGTCGGAATTTTCATGAAATCAACAAAAATGGCTTTGGAAAACTAGTCGTAAAACGGTGTACGTCGATCGTTAGAGAACGAACTCGACGGTTTTGGAAAGTTTGTATCGAAATCTAAAAGTTTCTGTTCAGGAGTTTTCGTCCAAAAGGTCTCGAACATAAAGATAATAAGGGTTAAAGATAGTGATTTTTGCTAATTGTTGTGCAGAAAAATGAGTTTCGCCAAGTTTGAACATCCGTAATTAATTTACTACAACTCCGCTATACAAGCGGCTTGTCGTTTTGAAAAATATGGCGGTGAACTTGATTTTACTAGAAGACAATTCGTTCCAAAAGTTTCACATCATGGTTAAAACAGACCCTCAACGGGGACGTTCTGACTAATGTAACACTTGTATCGTAGAAATAATATAGTTTTGAGAAAATAATAGTTACGGCAATTTTATAAAACGTGCATATCTTTGTCGTTTCAAATCCGTTTTCTCGTATAATATGTCCTTAGCTTCGTATCAAAGTATACTAATATATTTTGACAAGTCGAAATAATTTGTGAAGCTTAAGGCTCGTTTTTGACCGAATAGAGTAAAACATGTTCTTGAAATTTCGAAAATAATATATTTCGTCGCCAAACTTTAAAAATTCATAACTTCTTCGTTATAAGTCCGTTTTATCCGTTCAAGCGCCACGGATTCGTTTTTAAAGTATATTTTCTAAATATCAAGGCCAAAAGGTCGTGCTTACTGTCGGTTTTCCGAAAGTCGAAACAAGGACAGACCACTTTTATAGTTATCGAAAATAGTTTTCTCGGACAAAACTTATTCTAATCCCTTCAAATCAACTCCAAAGCTAATCTAATCCTACCATACACCTTCTTAGGGTGTCATGGGTTCCTAAACATCATCAAGACCAACATATACCAAGGGGATAATTATAGGATGACTTTATATATATATAATTCTAAAAATCATGTAAAAATGATATAAACAACACAAGTCTTGCATGTTTTTGCTCAAAAATGATGAGATGAGTATGAAATGAATATGTAAGATGAAAATAGATATGAGATGCTTACAAGTGATATGATGAGGTGATTAGAACAAAGGATTAAACCTAAACACCCTAGGTTTTTATTTCAAAACCTAATAAAGAGTGTGATCTAGATTGTGAATACTTGAGCTTGAGAAAAATTTGATGATCCCTTGATAACACCATGGTAGAACCGGTTTTGAGAGATGAAGAAACAAAGAGAAAACACTTTGGTAACTTTGAAAAGTGAAGTGAATGATTAAGTAAATGAGGTGAAGTGAAGTCTTATACAATCAAGAAAAAAAATCACCAACTTTAATAAATGTTTCCCCCCTATGGTCGGTTTTTAGGGGGAAGTTGTCTCCCAAAATATTTTTTTTTTCTTTTCTATATTGTATAAATATTTACTTGTATAAGTTGTAAGAAAAATGTATGTAAATGTGTAGTTAAATGTAACTTGTAAGGCAAATGGTAGTTTTTAGGTAAAAGAGATTTTTAATAGATCAAAATAGAGTATATTGATATCATAAAAATTATAAAAATACATTCCTTGTAAAAATTGAGTGATAAAATAATTATCGTATAATTTTTAAGAAAACGTCGTAATAATTTAACTTTAACGATTAATATTCCAAATAAATTTGAAACACTAGGAAAACTAAAAATATAGTTTTTATAAACTAAATGTGAGTATAAAAATATGTCGGGATCATTTTTGAAAGTAACGGATTAAATATTTAAAATAATAACTCACGCGATAACGTTTATTTAATATAAAAATTACGCGTTAAATGTGAAATGAAATGTCGTGAATGAACTAATAGGATGCAAATGATGTAAATGAAATGTAGACTAATCTTAGTCCATATGAAATGTACGTGATGTTATGATCATGAATTCGCCGCTAAACCTTCAAGGTTACGCGAATTTGGAACACGTAAACCAAGTTTACGATAAATGTTGAAATAATGAGGCATAAATTGTGTCAAGAAATGACACGAAAGTACGGGTTGTCACATTCGCCCATCCAAAAGGAATTCATCCACAATTCAATCGTTGCTAGTCTATCGGGTTTAGGGTTTGATGTGGCAAACTTTCCCATTCCCGAGCAAAACCCTCAAAAGACTTTTGGTAACCGATTTTACTTAATCCCACAACTCATCAAACAAGAACTGTCATACGATTAGGCTAAATCGGTTTAGGTAACGACTTGTTTCTAGCTTGATCTTTGCAACTCATCAAACAAGAGCTGTCACGCGGATCAAACGGAAACAAGTGGTTTGAAGAAAATCCTTTGAAAATTTGGCTCGATTACGAATTGCTTACTCATATGAGACTACTACTCCCTTCATTGCATGATTCTTCCCGAATTAGACATAGGTGATCGGGCTATGTATAATTTAGGAGTAACTATGCAATGCTTGGACTAATCGACTCATATGATGTTTGGTGTTGATTCGTAAGTTCGCATGTATAAAGAATATGCACTTGTAATGATATGATGAGATGCTATGATGAGGTGGCTATAGTCTAGGGTCAATGATGCAACCTAGTTCTCTATAACCGATGCTCGATACCAATCTGTCACACCCCAATTTACTGCTTTCGCCGGAATTGAATACCTTGGGAGGACCGTCATAGCATCAAAGTTAAGGATTATATCGAGCGACCTAAAGTGTCGTTTGGAAAATACATCGTTTAATTTATTAAAACAATCGAGTTTACAAAGTATTGGTCCCAAATAAAAATCAACTTGCGGAAATAAGTTTGTTACAAGCCAAACGATGTTTTAAAGTTTATAAATCCCAGTGAGACGCGTCGTTACCACGACTCTATGATATGTCCATATGCATGCCATGAAGTGAATGCCTTAGATACCGAGATAAAACATGCTAAAAGTGTCAACACAAAGGTTGAGTGAGTTCATAGAGTTTGTGTTGAAATGTAAAGCCTTTCAAAATCGTTTATGCAAGAAAGGCATCAGAATCCACTCGGTTCAAGTTCGCCCATACAAAACTTGCAACCTGTGTATTCACAACCCATTGCCAAAATGTATATAGTTTATGTTCAAGCGCATGATGTCAAATGAATTCACATAATAATGCATGACTTAATGTATCAATGTTTACTTGACATAATTATACCAAGACATTCAGTTCAATGATAATCCCAAGACATCCAAATTTCAATGAAGTTCCCAAGACATTCAACCCAATGGTAATCCCAAGACATTCATTAATGAAAATCCCAAGACATTCAAATTTAATGATAATCCCAAGACATTCAATGAATGATAATCCCAAGACATTCAAAGACAATGATAATCCCAAGACATTCATTAATGAAGTTCCCAAGACATTCATTGATGGGTAATCCCAAGACATTCACTCAATGATAATCCCAAGACATCCATTTCAATGAAGTTCCCAAGACATTCAAATTGAATGGTAATCCCAAGACATTCACTCAATGATAATCCCAAGACATTCAATTCAGTTAAGCATGTAGTTTGCAATTAATCATGATTGTCATAAAAATAATTGAGCATGTATCTCCCCCAAAACAGTTATGAAAACAAGTAAAAGTAGGGGCTATGGAACTCACTTGGTAAACTGGAATAATGGCAAAAGTGAGTACACCGAGGTATAATGTGATGCGTTAACCGGGACCTATTACGAATGATATGATATGTCATGAGTTGCAATGTAATGTTATGCATGCATTTCGTATGTTATTTATACCATTTGCGGGTTTTGAAAATAGTACTTATCGTCGAAAAATACTCTTTTGACGTCTTGACCCTTCAAAAATGACTTTACAAGTATTTACATCAAAATGTCATCCTACAATGGTTTTATAATGATTCATGGTGAAATTTTCACTTTTCGTCAGTAAACAATGTCGTGAATTTTCATGAAATCAACAAAATGGCTTTGGAAAACTAGTCGTAAACGGTGTCGTCGATCGTTAGAGAACGAACTCGACGGTTTTGGAAAGTTTGTATCGAAATCTAAAAGTTTCATTCGGGAGTTTTCGTCCAAAAGGTCTCGAACATAAAGATAATAAGGGTTAAAGATAGTGATTTTGCTAATTGTTGTGCGAAAAATGAGTTTCGCCAAGTTTGAACATCCGTAATTAATTTACTACAACTCCGCTATACAAACGGCTTGTCGTTTTGAAAAATATGGCGGTGAACTTGATTTTACTAGAAGACAATTGTTCCAAAAGTTTCACATCATGGTTAAAAACACCCTCAACGAGGACGTTACGACTAATGTAACACTTGTATCGTAGAAATAATATAGTTTTTCGAAAATAATAATTACGGCAATTTTATAAAACGTGCATATCTTTGTCGTTTCAAATCCGCTTTCTCACGTATAATATGTCCTTAGCTCAGTATCAAAGTATACTAATATATTTTTGACAAGTCGAAATAATTTGTGAAGCTTAAGGCTCGTTTTGACCGAATAGAGTAAAACATGTTCTTTGAAATTTCGAGAAAATAATATATTTCGTCGCCAAACTTTAAAAATTCATAACTTCTTCGTTATAAGTCCGTTTTTATCCGTTCAAGCGGCCACGGATTCGTTTTAAAGTATATTTTCTAAATATCAAGGCCAAAAGGTCGTGCTTACTGTCGGTTTTTCCAGAAAGTCGAAACAAGGACAGACCACTTTTTATAGTTATCGAAAATAGTTTTTCTCGGACAAAACTTATTCTAATCCCTTCAAATCAACTCCAAAGCTAATCTAATCCTACCATACACCTTCTTAGGGTGTCATGGGTTCCTAAACATCATCAAGACCAACATATACCAAGGGGATAATTATAGGATGACTTTATATATATATAATTCTAAAAATCATGTAAAAATGATATAAACAACACAAGTCTTGCATGTTTTTGCTCAAAAATGATGAGATGAGTATGAAATGAATATGTAAGATGAAAATAGATATGAGATGCTTACAAGTGATATGATGAGGTGATTAGAACAAAGGATTAAACCTAAACACCCTAGGTTTTTATTTCAAAACCTAATAAAGAGTGTGATCTAGATTGTGAATACTTGAGCTTGAGAAAATTTGATGATCCCTTGATAACACCATGGTAGAACCGGTTTTGAGAGATGAAGAAACAAAGAGAAAACACTTTGGTAACTTTGAAAAGTGAAGTGAATGATTAAGTAAATGAGGTGAAGTGAAGTCTTATACAATCAAGAAAAAATCACCAACTTTAATAAATGTTTCCCCTATGGCGGTTTTAGGGAAGTTGTCTCCAAAATATTTTTTTTCTTTTCTATATTGTATAAATATTTACTTGTATAAGTTGTAAGAAAATGTATGTAAATGTGTAGTTAAATGTAACTTGTAAGGCAAATGGTAGTTTTAGGTAAAAGAGATTTTAATAGATCAAAATAGAGTATATTGATATCATAAAATTATAAAAATACATTCCTTGTAAAAATTGGTGATAAAATAATTATCGTATAATTTTTAAGAAAACGTCGTAATAATTTAACTTTAACGATTAATATTCCAAATAAATTTGAAACACTAGGAAAACTAAAAATATAGTTTTTATAAACTAAATGTGAGTATAAAAATATGTCGGATCATTTTGAAAGTAACGGATTAAATATTTAAAATAATAACTCACGCGATAACGTTTATTTAATATAAAAATTACGCGTTAAATGTGAAATGAAATGTCGTGAATGAACTAATAGGATGCAAATGATGTAAATGAAATGTAGACTAATCTTAGTCCATATGAAATGTACGTGATGTTATGATCATGAATTACGCGCTAAACCTTCAAGGTTACGCGAATTTGGAACACGAAACCAAGTTTACGATAAATGTTGAAATAATGAGGCATAAATTGTGTCAAGAAATGACCGAAGTACGGGTTGTCACACACTGAGTGACTACTTTTATATGTAATGGATGAAAACGAAATTATTTAATCCATGTCTCCATTTTAGTTGAGTGAAAATGTATTGTTTTTGTTATGCTATCAATGATTGTGAAACGAAGACGAGTCTCTAATGTCTAATTATAAGGTCCATGCATGGTTAGAGTTTAGGCGCCAGAATATTTGTTTCAAAATTTAATTTAGACTAAAATACACCGTTGGTCCTTAAACTTGTCTCGGAGGATCGCGATGGGACGAACCTCGCCCTTTTCATCGCCACGGGTCCAAACAAGTAGCCATTAAATGCCGATTCATCCCTTGACCACTAACACCTATGTCAACGGCCCTTTTACATTAGTTACTGAGGGTAATATAGTCCAATCACATTTATAACTCAACCTAGTTAATTCTAACCCAAGAACTATTCCACCAAAACAAAAAGGGATATTGTTTGAACAAATAATATCGGTGTTCTGAGTCCTCACCACTTAAGTATGACTTCATAAAGTCAAGCGGTAAAGAAAGTAATAGCTCACGAAATTTACCGTGATTAACAAACAAATTTATACATTATCAACTACTTAGCTAGTTGACTTATAACGATCAACTATATACGGTGTTTGATGAAACTGGAACATAACCGATACCATGGAGTCATTGTTCGATACATGTTAATTTACTAATTGTTACAAAATATAAAAGATGAATTTGGGCCCAACTTCAAAACGCTCAACTGATGAACCTTCAAATGATCTACACAAATGTGATTGATATCCGTAAACTGTTGAACCGACAAAACTGTTAGGCCTAAGTTGATGATCTTGATGCCACCTTGTGCGCAAAAACAAGTATACAAATTACAAACATATAAGTTATGAACTGAGTGTTACGGGTTAATGGAATTTAACACATGACATGTATTCATCATTTGAAACATCACCTAGGGTCCCCTTTGGGCGAAGAGTGCTAGGACGCAGCTTGTAATCTTTTCTTTGCTCGAAAGGGTGTCTTAACACCGCTTGAAACATCTGCAGCAGCACCACCAACCCTTTCACCTTCCTCCAAGTCAAACCAGGCAAGTTCTCAACATCAAACCTCGCAAACTCAACCATTTTGGCCTTCCCTTCCCATCTAAACCTCGCTTAAATTCTTGAACAACTTCTCCCTTTTTTTCGGGCAAAACCTCCTCTTCATCAACCATCTTTCCTTTTCCCTTTCCTTTAACTTTGTCCCTTTGTTTAGCTACAACCCTTCTTCGTCCTTGATTACTACCCTACCTTTCACTCTTGGTGCCCCGGTTCCACCCCCCGCATTTTTTCTTAGCTATCCCCGCCATTGACTTGTAGTCCTAAAGGTGTTTGACTAAGCATCCTAAAGTTAGCATCCTGCTCTACCCAACTCACAACTTCAAAGCCGATGTTTTTAAGTAAAATTGTGCTAACTTTTGGGGCTTGTGGGCTATGAAGATATCAAGCGAGTCATTTGTTTGACCATTCCAAACAAAGTATGAACATCAACATCGGTATGAATCAAATGCAAACCATTTTCTAGGGATTGTTTAGGATCACGTAAAAACAACGCCCATTTTTGTTCATTAATCTCGATAACACATTATCAAGGCTTGAACTAAATATATCCCTATCACGGTAAAGGCACACAGATTAATTAATGAACCTCGTTCATACCGAGTGGGCTATAATCAAAACCCCATTATAGTGGATTACGAGCAGGACCTCGCCTTCTTCTTCTTCCTTGACATCCTTAAACGTGGAGACGAATATGCTTCATCCTTCATTCTTAGTTTTTGTTTTTAAGAATGGGTTTGACTAGATGTGTGTTTCATGACGTGAGTGTGGATGTATGTTAGGTTTCGTTTGATTGGGTTTTGTTAAATGGGTCGGGTTATTATAATCTTTGTTTATGGTTTCGGATCTTGTTAGTTGGGTTCTTTTGGTGATTCCAAACACATTAATTGTGTATATGCGTATCAAGGAAGGCAAAGGCCAAGTTGCGGTACTAGGTTTAAAATGTCACAATTGGTCCCTCATTTGGCGGTCGGCCGTTTTTGCACTTAAAATTCATGCGTATTTTTGTCACACAAACTTGACTTTTCTCTGCTTACTAACTTCACAATTAGTCCACGAATTTGGAGCGTCCAGTTGTTTTTGGTATTTATTGGTTAATACACTATATCATTTGCATACCAACAATCACAAGAAACAACCTCCCAATGGTCGACTTCCCACTACTTGAAGAACTCGCCAAATCTTGAACTCCGACTACATGTTTGACTCGAGTTCTCTCTTTTATCGAGAGAAAACGATAAGGACATCAAAATTGCTAAAGGACTCCAAAACACTTTGGTGACTTGATTCGGGTATGAAGGAAACCCAACAATACATCTCTCGAGATCGAAGGCTTTGAACTACGGTGATGAACTACAAGGTTATCGAGGATCTTAGCAGCAGGCAAAAGGCTAATATCTTGAAGGCGTTGGAGATAAGGAGGATGATCTGCCAGACACACTCACGGTGTGTGACAGAACAACTTCCTTGATCATCTTAGGAAGTGTTGAGAAGGAAATGCTATGGTTATGTTTTCCCCTTTTTTTTGGAAAAATATGTATTGAATATTTATGTTCTAGTGTTTTAATATGAAGTTAATGAATCTATATGTTATGTTCTAGTGTTTTAATTGTTAATTATGTTGTTAATTGTTGTATTAAATCTAAGAGAGTTGTTATATGGTTTGATTGTATTGGGTGTTGGTGGAACTATGGTCCTTGGTCAAACAGATTTAGAGTGTAAGGGACACAGGGTTTTAGTCCCTATCCTGCCTTGCATTAACTTATAGCAAGCACTTTATTCTCACATTTTACCACAAATTTGAATTTAAATACATAAACCCAACCCTTTTAGAGAAATTGAGTCAAAATGGATAAATCTAGAGCTCGTAAACAGATTAAATGCTCCAATTGTCAAACTGTTGGACATAATAAGTCTAGCTATCACAAGGATCAGGTACCAAAACCAACAAAGGAAAGTAAGGTTCGAGGTAGAAAAAGGCATTGTGATGGCAGAAGGCAACATGTATTCATTTAATTGTCATTTGTATAACGATTGTTCTAGTGTGTTTACATTCTAGTTGATGTGCAAATGTATTAATTTTGAAGTGGATGGATGAAGAGGATATAAGGAAGACTATGGAACAAGAGTTTTATGATGCTCTTTACGAGCAAGAAGAAGAACACACAAATTTGGAGGAAAATGAAGAGCAGTCCAGGTTGGATGAAGAAACATTCGATCAGTTTTTGGAAGAGGAGAGAATGTACAAAAGAATTGAAGAGGAATGGGAGAGGAAAAATTGGCTTGAAGATGCAGTATGAGGCGACTTACTATGGAGTGTATGTGGAAGAGTTATATCCAAGACATCCATATGTGTTTGGATAAAATTCACGGTCCGAAAGTCACAAATTCAATGATTTTCTAAGGTTGTAGGCTTCTACTCTTCTAGCCATTTTGTAATATCGACAATATTATGTTTGAACATGTTTTTGTTTTTTTTGTTGACTTTATAAGTTGACTAGCTTGTAAGAATTTATGTTGTCTTTACTCCTTATCTACTTGTTCAACAACCACAACTCCCATCTACTTATATAATACATCTTAAGTCAGCAATTGTTTATCATACCACCATATTATCACCATGGATGTAGAAAATGGTTGTCAAATGGTATGCATTGACTGTTGGCTTCAAAGGGAAAACAGGGCTGGATTGACCTTTTTTGCAAGGCGTCCACCTTATAGAGCTTTCATGTGGTATGTTTGTCGGTGTGCCTTGAGATAAGGGAAACACATCTTATCTTGGTAGAGATGGTGTTACAAGGAAAACACAACCACAGGAGATAGTGGTGGATATGTGATGGGTCTACATATTTCGCACCTACTAGTGTTGGTGCATCCTTGGCGATGAAGAACAAAGTGAACCACCTACAATCGAAATAGCAAGTGGAGAGCCCAAGCCAAACACCACGTGAAGCACCTGCAATCGAAAGAGCAAATAGAGAACGCCGAGACAAACACCGTTGAACCAACTGCAACCGATGACAAATGGATCACCTACTAGTCATTTATCGCGGTGAATTCCTAGCAAGAAATGTTATGTTGTCTTTCGCCTAAATGTAGCTTTAAGCGATATGTGTGTGCTTCTTTTGTTATAATAATTGAATTTTGGTTACAATTTGAATCATTGACTTTATAAGTCAAACAAGCGAGATTTTAAAACTAACAATTCGGTTTATTGACTTTTCCATGTACTTTATTGACTTCATACGGGATATGATACTTAAGTACTTTCTACTCGATCTCCTTGGATGACTAAGGTTTCACCGTTGATCGGGATATGAACGGTTTTCTCGTCACAAACAATCCTAGCACGGTGTTTGGACAACCAATCCATGCCAATTACGACATCGAAACTTCCAAGTTTGATTGGCAAAAGATCTATGAGGAACGAGTGATCTTGTAATAGAATAGGACAATTACGGATTACGGTGTTGGTTCCTATTATTTTCCCATCGGCAAGTTCTATCTCATAAGTTGTATCTAAGGCGATTGGGGATATTTCAAGTAATGGTGCAAAAGTAGTAGATACAAAACTCTTATCGCTCCCGAATCAAACAAGATTTTTGCGAAATGATTGTTAAGAGAATACGTACCGTCACAATGTCGTGGTTCAACGGTGCATCTCCATCTCCTA